>OZ010596.1:88841735-88846735 GCA_963932145.1 Acanthosepion lycidas
TATATATATATATATATATATATATATATATAATATATATATATATATATTAATTCCGTTAGTTATTATTTTAAATGTAGTTGTGGACTCGACTACATAGGCAGAACGGCCAGCGTTTAGATGTTAGTATTAAACAGCACGTTCCTGCTAAAATACGCAACAAAAATCTTTCGTTTGGTGATACCATTCGAAATACATACGGGTCTTCTATAGCGGATCACTTGATAAATAATCTGACCTGTGCTATGGATTTTAGTGTGTGCTAGTTCTCTGTTCTGGCCAGAGCACACTCGTTATTCCATCTGAAGGTGTTGGAGACGCTGTTCATCAGGTCCAGGCGACCCGCTCTTTGTAAACAAAGACACTGTTTGCTTCGGCTTGCGGTGCCGTGTCTCTAGCATCTTTGGTGTTATAACTTTTATTATTACATTTTTTCCCTGTCCATTCATTCACGTCATCCTCGACTTTCTTTTCATAATTTGTTCCCCCTTTTACAGTTCTGACGAAAGGGGACGAAACCGGTCGACTTGTGTTTGTGTTTTTGTTTTAAAATTTATTGTGGCTTATAGTAAAAACATTTCTTGCCTTTAATGCCATAATACGTTTTTGTACCGTTAAAAACATATTTAAACATATATATATATATATATATATATATATATATATATATATATATATATATATATATATATTTATATCGTATATAATATAAATATACAGCTTTATATATGATAGGATAAGGAACGAATAAGGAACATTTAAAAATTCAATGTTTCACTTTTATTTAAGCTTCATCAGAAAATGAAATATGGAGAAGAAAAGAAAATTCTGTTTTTTTTTTATTAATGTGTTGTTTGTCCTATCAACCAGTGTTTGTGTGTATAATTCATATCTATACCCATTTTCCTCAGATAATCATTAGCTTTCTTCTAATGCAATGGAGCAGTAATAAGCATAATAACATCACCTTTTCGATGTCTTTGGTTTTTTTCTCCAGGTAAACGTAATTTTTGTAATATTTTATACTTGAATAAATATTCGAAAGTTATGAGTAATTAATTAATTAAGGATTTCAGTTTCTTTTGTGTAAAAAACAATCAAACAAACACCTTGGTTAAGGTTCACTGAAAGACTAGTTAGCGAACTAGAAGTGGTCATATTTATAATAAAATAGTAGGCTTCGAAGGAATAAAAAAATTAGTTTTATTAATCTCAAGCTTATTGGTTAATATATTTTTCCCAATTTTTAAAAATTTCTTTCAAGAAAGAAAAATGTTGTTGAACATATTGAGAAGTTAAACCGCCAAAATTTCATTTTAAGATATTTTCCTTCTGCCAATTCAGAGAATACGGCGTGTCTTGTACGACGTCTCTGGTTAGTAAATATATATGAATACAAAGATTCAAATAATTGGTGCCTGTTTTGTATAAAATCTTATTTATTTTCTGTGAAAGTAACTAAATTTTTTTTTTTAAATTAGTTTTCAGTGAAATACTTAAATCAATTAGCATTTTTCTACAAATTTGAAACGTGGTCCCCCCCACACACGCACACACATACAACACACACATACATATATATATATGTCAGTGCCATACGTGATACACGTTTAGGCGATCATGTATCTTTCGATACATGACTGACGAGGCAGATTTTTCCCGCAGTAGGTTGCCATTTCTTTCTGCGGTAGACCAGTTGTCATCTAAGACAATAGAACCTGGTCTGTCCTGCTATTGGCCCATAGCTTGAAGAAGTGAATGCAATGGATTCGACTGAAATCGATTCCTTAATCCGAGTCGCTATCCATTACTCAACCGTGTCTCCCTAATATATATATGTATACAGAAACAGACTACGCCGAAGGGCGGATTCTCTTTCGGGGAGGTAAACCGACACTGAACACGTTTATACGGGTTCCATGGGCATATTTTTGGCCGAGCCCACGGTCTCGGAGATCCCACGTTAAAAAGGCCTTGTGCCACATGACACCCTCGTGGCGGGGGGTGACTGACCGGCTGATCGGTTGAACTCTCTGCCTTCGGGCGGGGAGGAACCCGAAACAGGCTACGCCGAAGGGCGGATTCTCTTTCGCGGAGGTAAACCGATCCTGAACCCGTTTATACGGGTTCAATGGGCATATTTCTGGCTGAGCCCACGGGCTCGAAGATCCCACGTTAAACCGGCCTTGTGCCACATGATGCTCACGTGGGCGGGTGACTAAATACCGTCGCTCAGTGGGTCAGTCAGTCGATGCCGGACGACTGTTAGTCGGATACTAAAGTATCAGCGACCGCGACTAGATTACTCTGCGTCTATACCTATTATATCAAGTTCCTAACGTTTTGTACGTCGAACCTATTTTAGGACCGGCTTAGTAAAAATACAAGCCTCCACTGTGAAACCATTCCATAGCACATGTATGTCTCATGCGATAGGTGCCACAAAGTAAGCATGGGTCACTTCTTGGCAAGTTGAGGTCTACCGTAATCGGTATTTTCTTCTACTGTGATTTTCTTTCACCTCCAACCAACTCTTGCAAAGCTAAACGGCGATAAGGAATGGAGGACGGGAGCAGATTTTGGAGAAACTGAAACCTGCACGTTGGCAGCGAATTTAGTCATCAACGCCATCATCCTAAAGGAAGCGATCAGCAAAGAAGAAATTAAATTCTTGGATACGAGATAAAGTTTGTATAGCGATATATCAACTCCTTATAGGTCATTTAACGCAGAAATTTAATTTTCTTGGAAGCATCAGTAATTTATTTTACATAAATGTATTGCTGGTAATTTTTTTTACTATGAAATTGTATTGCTAGTATTCTTTTTTATTATAAAAATGTTTTCTTTTTATACTTTCATGCCCCAGTTTGAGGGTTAACTATTTGCCCATAGCTGGGACCCTTACAGGTGCTACCACCTTAGGTAAGGCTGGACCTAGAAACAACAGCAATTAGGAGATAGTTCCAGGCTTCTGAAAACCACTCGATCAGAGGACTTGCTGTTGGATGTAGCTTATCGTCATACCCAGGACGACTATTCGAGATAAATCCGAAAACTATATATACATACATATATATATATACATATATATATATATATATATATATATATAAAGGTTGTATAAAATAATAGCGGTGTCAAAGGAAAAAACTGTCCTTTTGATACATCGTTTTCTTCCGATCAAAATGAATAATATAAATATATATTAGGTTGGTGCAAAACTAACGACGTATTAATGTCGTTTTTTGACGTATTTTCTAACGTCAAAAAACGACATTATTACGTCATTATTTTTTGCCCCAACCTAATATATATAATTATTTACCCGCTGCCGCACGCAGCAAGATGTGCCACTAGGACGAGTTAAAAGCGGGGTATCCGAGCCCGCAGGCTCGGGCAAAAAATTCCCTATAGACCACGTAAAAACGGAGTCAGATTCCCGATACGAGACACTGCCCTTCGGCAGAGCCTCGTCTGGGGGATACCCTTTGACATAAGCCAGGTAAGTATATATATTTTGTACAACCTTCACCTCCTGGGCAATGTTTATTTACAAGGCCCTAAAAATATGTGAACAAAATACAATGTGGTATTTATTATTTAGCTGTCATAAAGATTTATTATTTGCCATTTTATAAGGAATTAAATGTGAAAAGAAATCTTTTTATTCAAAAATTTACAAAAGTATTAGGTTGGTGCAAAAATAATGGCGTTTTTGACGTTAAAAAATACGTCAAAAAACGCCATTATTTTTGCACCATCCTAATATTATCAAAATAGGTAAATCATAAAGTATGAAATTATCATTTACCATTTTATAGAAATAGAAAGTCGCTCACTCGAATTCTAGCCATGCCCAACACGCGACGGCTCCGATTTAATGCTCCTACTAGAACACAATAATACATGTCACACAGTCAGAATATGAAACTAACCACAACAAAACAAAACCCCCTAGAAAAGTGCCTAAGGAAGTTGTCGAAAGCGCTTGGGACAATTTATCTTACAGTTTTAGTACTCCCTCACTGTTAACAAACGGAAAAAATGACTAAGAATTAAAAAGACAGAAGATAACAATGCATTTAAATTTTTGGAGATCAAAGTTGATGGGAAGCAAGAAGCTAGAAGAGAATTCCACAATCGAGAAGTGCCAGAAAATAAACTATTAGCGTAGAACTTACGGCTACATCTAGCCATTTCAGCTGTAAATTGATGAGACCTAACTGCCAATCTAGTACTGCGAGTAGATTCATAAAGTCGGGGTACCATATAAAAGTTCATCAAAACAATTACTATGAAAGTATCTTTAACGAAGAATAAACACATGCATAATTTTATTAATAATAATAATAATAATAATAATAATAATATATATATATATATATATATATATATATATATATATATATATATATATATATATATATATATATCCGTTTGTTTGTTTTTATTTCAAATATTTTATTTTAAATCGTACCCCACAAAAAATCTGTTTTCCAATCACTCTGTAAACATCAGGTGTCGATTTTATATTGTACGATCGATATTATAAACAGGTCACTTCTAAATCGACAAATATGACTAAGTGCTGTAAGTTTGGATGTGTGAGTGGTATAATGGATCAGAATTGTTAATTGAAGAGCAGAGTTCAATTTCTTGTTGGGTTAGTTATATTCACTTTCATGCAAATACTGTTGGGAAAGGTATAAATCCATCTCTTTTCCTCCCCCAGCTATTGATTAATTAGTAGGACTTGTCTCATTAAAGGATTATTATAACCAACGCATTCCTACAATCTAGAAATATTTTCTGGCTTTAAATAATCTGCAAAGGGTTGATAAGCTGTAGAAACCAAATCAATTGAATTTTGGGAAGTTTTATTTCATCCACTATTTTACGAACTTTTATTTCATTCAACTTCTGATATTTTTTACTGCAACTCTCAGGACTTTCTTGATGACGTTAACTTCTGGGTTGTTAAGCCGACCTCGTGAATG
>OZ010596.1:88851735-88894235 GCA_963932145.1 Acanthosepion lycidas
CTTCATCATTTTACAGTTGAAATGTCTAGATATAACCGTAAATTCTAAGGTAGCAGTTTCTTTGATCGCATTTCTCGTTTGTAGAACTGTCTACCGTCTCTTACTCCCCAGTCAACTTTGATCTTCAAAAATTTAAATGCAATGTCAATCATTATGTTATGGCTTAATTCATGTTCTTTTAATGTTATCTCTCCTTAATAGTGTTTATTTTTCTAATATTCTCTAACGCTCAGTAACCCTTTGCAATCATACGGAGTTTACTGCCTTGCTTGGTGTGAAATGATAAAAAAAAAACTTGGAATGATTAGGATTTTCTAAAAATTAAAAACAAAACAAAACAAAAGAACCCTTCGCCACCATAACAAAAAAAAATAAAAATAAATAAATAAAAAATCCCAAACTCGTAAAACAAGCAAGAAAGGCGACGCACCGGAAGTAATACATTCATCCATATTGAAAATCTAAGGATAAAATAGACACGTTTAAAATTCTAAATGGCAAATAATAATAAACGCGTACGAAGTGAAAAGGTTCAAATAAAAACATGGCGACTGTGATTGATAGCGCACATATAAAGCAATAGTGGGAAACAAAGCTTGTCTGTTCAGTAAAGATGTCGTTAATAATAATAATAATAATAATGATGAAAAAAAGATCTTGACAAGTGACGTGCTCTGAAAAAGGCGTGGAATATCATCAACCTGATAAAAATTTTAAAAAACCGACTGATTGACAGAACAAGCATAAAGTAAGCAATGGCGTGCAAAGACGGCTGACATGTTTGAAAGAAAAACAAGAGGTAAAAGGAAACATTGCTGTGACTACATATACACGTTATATTATTAAGTAGCGTAGTACCCGTAAAAAATGGTGAGGTTATGAAATAACTCGTCATACTGTATGGCTGCACATACAGATGGTGTAATGTTTAATGAAACAGAAAATTGGCGAGTTTGCACTCACTTTCACGTAAATATACTTGGGAAAGCAATAAATCCTTTTATTTCTCCCTGAAAATTAACAAGGAAGACTAAAATCTCTAGCCATGGTTGGCAACCAGTTTAGGAGAAAGTCAACTATAAAAATACGTATGCAGTCATGGAGTAATATATACTATGCAATCACCAACGATTGGTTGATTCATTTATATAGTACACCTTATCAATCGCCTGCAAGTTATTCATATTAGAAAACATTTCTAGATTGTAAGAAATTTTTTTTTTGGAGGGGGGAAGATAATAATGATTTGGTGATTCTATTCTTAATAATTAACCTTTACTTTCATACTTTACGTTTACTTGTATTATTTACATTTTTCGGACTGTTACCGTCATCTTCATTGCCATATTCAAAACGTTTCGGCCGTAGGACTCTCCGGCCTTCACTGGGTGATTGGACTGAACCGAGCCCTTTATTTCGTCCACAGGGGTAGATTATTCTAGCTCCACGTGCCGTGCCTCTTCCGGTGGGGGGGGGAGGGTCTCAGTTATTTCCCTGTAACTCGACCGTCCAAGTTTTTTTTTTTTTTTTTTGCTGTGGCCTGGTTGCAATTTTGGGGATTCGAGTTGCAAGGAAATAACTGAGACATCCGGAAGAGGCATGGCACGTGGAACTAAAACAATTTAACCTCGGTGGACGAAATAAAGGTTTCAATTCAAAATTCCACTCACCCGATGAAGGCTGGAGCGTACAACGGCCGAAATGTTGTGAATCGGGCAATGAAGACGGAGGCTAACAGTCCGAATGATGTAAATAATACAAGTAATCATAATTCCTCGTTTGAGAGATATAGACAGAAATTAACCCATAGCTGTGGGGAGAAGCGGCGAATTCATACCTTTCTCAAAGGTATTTGCGCCTAAGTGAATATAACGAACCCAACTGGAATTGGAACTCCTCGGCTCACCGATTAATAATTCTGCCCCATTATCCAAGCTTACTGTATTTGTAAACAGTCATCCATCAAGGTACTGACCAGGCTCGACGTTGGTTACCTTGCGTACGAGAACCTGGATTTCTATTTCAACGTGATATGGCCGTAAGCCATATTCATCAAAAAGATCATATAATTTATAATGGCCCTATAACCCGACAGTGGTTAAACTACTACGTCAATATATCATCATCATCATCATTATATTTCGATTTCTGTTATGGTCACACTACTTACCAAGTCTGCAGGAAGACCTAAGGCCGGTAATGGTGTGTTGTTATGGCTACAGTTCACAATTTGTTTTTCTAACTTCCATAACATCACTAGCGTTACATGAAGAAAGTTCTTAGTGTGTGGGTTGTAAATATCAAGACATTTTTTTTTGTATTTCTTTTAAGCTGGGATTTCCAGGGATTTTTTCGATGTGTTGTTGTGTTTCTTTTTTTATAATTCCAAGATGATTATTATTATTTGTTATTATTTATTTATTTATTTATTTATTATTATTATTATTATTATTATTATTATTATTATTATTATTATTATTATATATGGAGACTATATTTATTTATATTTATTTATTTATTTCTCTGTTTATTTATTTATTATTATTATTATTATTATATATGGAGATATATTTATATTTATTTATTTATTATTATTATTATTATTATTATTATTATTATTATTAATATGTATGTATGTATGTATGTATGTATGTATGTATGGATGGATGTTATCGGTCTGGAAGTCTCAGCGTGCGACACCTTTTGAAAGTGCGTGAAAACCATACCACCCAACCTTTGTGAGTGAAATTGGGTAGACGGAACACTTGGGGTAGGGTGCTGTCACTAGGTCATGGCTTGATTGTTGATCACGCTAGATATCACACAGAAACTGTAACTAAGGTCTGCTCAGCATCGTTAGACAACAGATGGGCTCTGTGCGTGTTGAACAAACACAAATGTGCCCGAGCGAGTGTCTTCAATAGGGATTGACTAGCCGCTTTAGTAGACTGTATCCTCGAATACGAGTGGCCAGCTATTATCTATCTATCTATCTATCTATCTATCTATCTATCTATCTATCTATCTATCTATCTATCTATCTATCTATCATCCCGTTCGTATCTATCTATCTTTCCCTACTCATTGTTCTCATCTATCTATCTATCTATCTATCTATCTATCAGGCCGTTCGTATCTGTCTATCTATCTATCTGTCATTCTGTCTGTTCCTATCTATCTATCTATCTATCTATCTATCTATCTATCTATCTATCTATCTATCTATCTATCTCAGTCAGTTGATATTTATCTATCTATACGATTGTATGATACGAGGTACCATACAATCGTACGAAGTATCATATAATCGTAGCGGATCTGGTGTCACAAATAATTTATGTCTATTCAAAACAATAAACCACATGGTTTTCCCTTCAATTGATACCCTCGAGTCTAATGCCCTTGACCATTCTTCTCTACCATTCCTGGAAGGATTCTTCTTGGATACCCCCCGGCTCCGTTGTTACGGCCCTCCACGCCTTTAAAACGATGATCCCCGTGAGTTTGGGAAAAATAAAAAAGTAAAACGAAGCAAGATCAGGTGAATAGGGAGGTATGGCCATGTTCTTCTCGGCTAGGAACAGATAGATGTTCAGAGATTTGGGAGCAAGTCCATTGGCGCAGTGAAGCAGCCATGATTTGTCCTGCCACGACTCCAGCATCTGAAAAAAAGTGCAGGGGTTGCAGAAAGCTAAAATTACAGGATATCATTTTAGATGATAACACAATCCGTTTATCTATCTTTCGCTCACAGCACACCAAGTCCCGTTACTTTTCAGACAGACCTCGTGTATATATATATATATATATATATATATATATATATATATATATATATATATATATATATATATATGTATGACATAAGTATATATAATTTTAAATATCTACAAGCAGTATTTAGTAAGTAAGTATGCGTGCAGGCTCTTAACCCGCTCCTTCGAGTGGTATGCACATTCAGATACTTACCTGGCACAGGGCTCCGTCCCTGTGCTGGTGGTATCACGGCTACGACTAGCTTGGACCCTTGGACCAACTATGACAAGCCAAGACCAGCTATGACTAGCTTTGACCAGTTCTGACCAGCTTGGACAGCAAACTCCAAGTCATCAAGTCTGATGGTCTACTTGAGCTTGTGGAAAAGAAAAAAAGTCACACGGAGCAAGATAAGGTAAATAGGGAGGTTGATTCTGTTGTTTTCGACCAGGAAGTGCCGGATAACCAAGACGTTGTGAGCAGATGCCTTGTCTTGGTGAAGCAGCCATGATTTGACCTGCCACAAAAGCATGTGAAAAAAATGCAATGGTTGCAGAAAGCTAAAATTACAGTTATATACTTCCAAGATATCATGTCATGATCCACTTATCCATCTTTCACCCACAACTCACGGAGCACACCCAGTTCAGTTACTTTTCAGACAGAATTCGCACATCAGTTCTTTTTCTTTCTCCCACCCAAAGACAAATAGTTTCACTGCTGCATTGGCGCGAATCCAAACAACTAATTGTTCTTTTTGTTTCTCTGTCAAAAGAGGGTTGCATTCTATTTTCATGGTCATTTATATTGTATAAGGCGTCAAACCCTTAACAGCTAGTGTTTTGTCCTGTTAATATTTTTTTTTTTAGTAACATAAACAAAGACTTATTTACGACATCTTCCCCAGTTGTATTGTTGGCTAGATTAGACAACACTTACTGGGTTTGTCTGAAAAGTAACGGGACTGGTGTCATCAACAATTTAATTCAATTCCAAACAACAAACTACATGATTTCCCCTTCACTGTTATCCCGCCTCCAGTCTAATGCACTTTTCCGTCCTTCTCTACCACGCTTCTGTGCACTTCTTGGATGCCCCTTAGCTCCGTCGTTACGACCCTCTTTATGGCCTCCACGCCTTTAAAATGGGTCCCCTTGATGGTCTACTTGAGCTTGGGGAAAAGAAAAAAGTCACACGGAGCAAGATAAGATGAATAGGGAGGTTGATTCTGTTGTTTTCGACCAGGAACTGCCGGATAACCAAGACGTTGTGAGCAGATGCCTTGTCTTGGTGAAGCAGCCACGATTTGACCTGCCACAAAAGCATGTGAAAAAAAATCCAATGGTTGCAGAAAGCTAAGATTAAAGTTATATACTCCCAATATATCATGTCAGATGATAACACAATCCACTCATCCATCTTTCACCCACAGCTCACGCAGCTTACCCAGTCCAGTTACTTTTCTTTTAGACATCGTACTATCATAATTTTAGCTTTTCCCTACATTTCATCCGAAAGTCTATTTCATTTTGCTTCAATAATTTAGTTTCCAATTTGTCGGAGATAGTGGTTGCTTAAAGGATTATCTAGATTATTTTAATTTTCTTTGGGAAGGGGGCTGGCTTGTAAAATTCAACACGACTAAAAGCAAATTAGTAACGTTCCACCGCCATCGAGGAGACACCGAACATTGACTTATCATGGTAAATGGGCGTTCTCTCAAGGATGCTCATTGCCTTGAAATTCTATTGGGACATAAACTCTCCCCAGACGCCGATCTGTTGTTCAAGATGCTGGAAATATTGGTCAGCATCCGACTGCCGTTGCTATACTCAAACTTTACAAGACCCAGAGCAGACCAAAAATGAATCCTTGTTGCCATATCCGAGATGGAGTTATCTAGTCCTCACTTGATATAGTTACAAAGCGTCTACGCGGAATCGTGTGTGATGAATTATTTTTTTACGCAATAAACTCTTCCTCGAAGACGAAACATCGCGAACCACTCACGTCTCTATCGATATTTTCAAGGCATGCTATCTTTCTTAGTCCCACCAACCATGACCTTTACGAAATTGGCGAATCGCCTCCATTCCTTTCGCATTTCAATAAAGTAGGAGTTCTTGGGAAGAAGCTGCCCGAGTGGAACTTACTCCTTAAAGACGATTCAAAAAACAATGGGGCCCTCTTGTTAAGCGTTTTTTAAGCGTTTTTTACTCAAAATGATACTCTACTCTAAATTGATGGTTTGACCACCATTGTTATACATCTAATCAGGTGGTATGGATCGAATTGAATAACCGAAACAATTATTGACTTCGACATCTAGGACTCTTGGATTAGGCAAAACACTTGGGGAGAGGGAAGAGTCTACGCGGAATTGTGTGTGATGAATTATTTTTTTACGCTATGACCTCTTCCTCACGGACGAAACATTGCGAGCCACTCACGTCTCTATCGATATTTTCAAGGCATGCTATATTTCTCAGTCCCACCATCCATGACCTTTACAAAATGGGCGAATCAACCCCATTGCTTCCGTATTTCAATAGTAAAAATTAAATTCTATTAGAACCGAAGCGGTGGGTGATGTTGCAATTAATTCTGCACCCCGATCTTTTTGGGGGTCTAGATATTTTAGGATGCATCTCACTTGCTTCGTCCGAGAAAGATTAGTTACATTATTTCATTACTCGATATTGTTCTGGTCAGGATTAAGCGACATCAATTTGGATTCTATTTTATTATAGAACTAGCAGCATGGCCCGGCGTTGCCCGTGCTTGATTCAAAAATCGTACGACTCATACAGCAATCGCTATCACTTGACGTAAAATATTTTTGCCCTTCTTTGCCTTTAAAAGAGTGCCCTTTGCCGTGCTGATGTTGCTACATGCCTTACTTCTTGCCTATCTCACACTGCGAATTTTTTCTAAGCTCTATACTAAACATTAAATCTGTTACGAAAAAAGAACTAAACAAAATGAACACAAAACGATCAGCTTTACAAAAGGACTCGTAACTGGAAAAACCGAATGAAAAAAGAATCTGCGGAATCAGAATCAACGTTGAGTTTAAGCAAGCGAATGAGCCGATTGAAGTAAAGTGCCATGCAGATTTAAATTTTTCCCACCTGTGACGAATGCAGCTATCGATTTTTTTTGCATGCTAGCATGCTAGTTAACATTCGTGTCAGTCAGCTGTTGGCTCTCACGCTGGCCAATAGAATCTTCCTGCCTATTCGTGGCAGCCAGCTATAGGCTCTCACTCTGGCCAGTAGAAAATGGCCGCAAACTACATGAAAATTGCCGTAGAAGCATAAAAACATCGATCATTTCCACTATCGATGGGAGTTGGGAAATGCAAAGTCGGTCTTGGTCTTTCCATTAACTTGGAGCATGTGCATGTAAATTTTGGTGCAAATCCGTCGAAAATTGCAGCCGTGCATTCGTTACACACACACACACACACACACACACACATCCTGCGTTTTATAGACAGAGATTCTAATCTTGCATGTTCATCTTTTAGCGCTTCCATGTTAATCTTACGTGCAGGAAGTGGTTTATGTGAACAGGAAGTGGACTATTTAAAATAAATAGTCCACTTATTAAAATAAATAGTCCACAAAATGCTGACTTGTCTTGTAAAATTTATCAAGAAAGTCTGTAATCAAATTCAAACAATTATAAACTTTGGCGGTTGTGATATAATTATTTAATCCAAGAGTCCTAGATGTCGAAGTCAATAATGGTTTCGGTCCATACCACCTGATTAGATGTATAACAATGGTGGTCAAACCATCAATTTAGAGTAGAGTATCATTTTGAGTAACAAAAGGTTAACAAGAGCTCCCCATTTTTGTTTGAAGCGTCTTTAAGGAGTAAGTTCCACTCGGACAGTTTCTTCCCAAGAACTGCTACTTTATGGAACAGACTCCCAGTTTCCCCAATCACTACACTCTTGACCTCTTCAAGTCTCGCTTTAACCATTATTTTTCTGCATAACCGCATGAACTTAACTTCTTGCCGTTCATAAAACACCGTCTACCTTGAGTGGCTCATAGGCCTTGCATTAATATATATATATATAAAGTGTTTAGTATTCTCCCTAAGCGAAGAGATGTCGAAGTCAATAATTGTTTTGGTTACTCCATTCGAGCTATAACATGTGATTCGACCTTTCATGGGATGGTCAAATATTTAGTATTTAGGATGGAGTTACTTTTTAACTAACAAATGGATAGCAAGAGCTCGCCATTATTGTTTAACGCTTTTGTTTCAAAGAATAATCTCTCCTTCCTATCAAAGGTTCAGTGGTATTTTTATTAACTGTCAGTAGTGTATATTCTTTTTTAATTTTATAACTAGGAACAAAAATCCTTTCATTTTTTTTTGTCAACACTTGCAACGCTAATCCTTACGAGAAAACTAAATTAAATATATAATTTTAAATAATCTGAGAGACCTCTCTCTAACTTCCATCAGCCTTCAGGAGAGTGTCTCGTTGTGCCTTCTAGGGCTAAGGTTCTCAGCTGACATGAAATGGAAAGTATTTTATTGAATCCATTGCTAAGGTCAGCCACCATGAAAGTTAGTTCATTGTGTCATACGAGACAATTTCTCTCTTCAGAATGTATCATAGATATCTAAGTTTACTATTCGTCCATGCTTAGAATATTGCTGCCATATATGGTCTGGTGTCCCTGCCATATATCCAGAGATCCTTAATAAACCCCAAAGAAGAATCAGCTGTATTATTGGTCCTTATCTGGAAGCGCGGCTTCAGTGACTTTCTTACTGCAGTAACGTTACCTTTGATTAAATACTTTCATGGCAAGTGTTTGAATGAGCTCTTTGCTATGGTACCTAGAGATTTTGAATTTAAGCGCAGTTGGACGGGCGTCAAGTTCTCAACAAGTTACAGTTGAGCTGGCTAGATAGAACCCTAAGTTCTATGATAAGAGTTTCTTTTCTCGCACTTCTAACTTATGGAACACCTTTCTAGTCCTCAGCAAAAATTTAAATGCATTGTTAATTGTCTACTGTCTTCCTGATTACTCTTTTCTCTTCCCGCTCATCAGCGATGTTTCTGTTTCTAAATCGTTCCCATCCAGTAATCGTTTGTGTCTTAGTGGCTTTAATGTCTTACTTGGAATTAAACCAATTATAAAATGGTTAAGTTTGTCTTCGTTTGTCTTTTTTTTACGGTAGTAGGGTTATTTGTAACCTTCCTTTTGGGCTCTAGTTTACGACAGAATTCTATTTTTTTCATTTTCATTTTTAGCTCTTGGTTATTGTGGTAGGATCCACCTAATTTGCATAGTGGAGTACCGACCATATGAATATGGTTGGTACCGGGGAGGAATGAAGAGATTCTACCAGAGACTCTGCCCGACTGCGACTCAGTCAACACACATTCCAGGAACGGTCTTCCCAGGAATATACAAAAGACTATATGTAAATATTGTGTACACTTTCTTGTTTCCATACATTTTGTTCTAAGTACATTTATGCATTAGTCAAGTTTCAACAGTTATTATACTTTGATGTCATTTGTCATATATGGGAACGGAAGTCGACTATTTTATTTGCTGTTGCTGTGTCTTTTATCACTTATTTTTAAGATTGTGATCAGATTCAAACTATGCGTTATACATTCTGACATCTGTGACAAATTGCGTAAGCCAAGAGTTCGTGATGCTGAATGCAATAATAGTTTTGGTTATCCCATTCAACGTAAACCATATGATTCGATGGTTCAAGAGGTGGTCAAACCATATATTTAGGATGGAGTTACTTTGGGGCAACTAAAGGTTGATAAGAGCTCCACATTGTCGCTTGAGGTTTCTGTTTCCTCTTTCCATAAAACGAGCTGTAGTGTTCAAAAAACATTGGAGGCGGGATTATATTGCAGTAGCTGACAACTCGTATCTGAGCATGCTTGTCTACAAGGGCGGCTAGACAATCCCTGTTACAGACGCCTGCTCAGGTACGTTTATGTTTGTTCAGCACCCACAGAGCTCACCTGATTTATACTGAAACTATGCTGAGCGGATCTTAGTTACAGTTTCTGGCTGAGAGTGTACTATCTGGGTGGGGGGGTCAACAGTTTGAACAAGGCCAGTACGCTCAAACCCTCGGTCGCGATGGCTTGTGTCTTCGTGATAGCATAAACACCGGCTTCAAAACAGTGTTTATTGTTGTTGTTGTTGTCTATCCCCACCCTAAAAAGAAAATGTATAAATTCACTTTCATATGCGTAGGTTTTATTCCCATTCTAATCATCGCTTTTTAAAACAATACACTTTGCCGACGACTAAAGGTGGTTAAAATAAAAACGGCGTCATGGTAAAGCGTTCCTTTTGCAACTCTATTTTATTTCCGGCACGTTTATCCATGTTTGCCAAATGTTCTTTGTTCGTTATGTTCAATGAAATATGTATAAGTGAAGGTTTGCTGCCAAACTATAAAATAGATATCTTCCGTAATGTTAATGACTGTGTAACACTGAGAAGTATTGAGTATTTTACGAGAGTGAGAGAGAGAGAGAGAAAGAGAGAGAGAGAAAGAGAGACAGAGACAGAGTGAGAGAGAGAGAGACAGAGACAGAGACAGAGTGAGAGAGAGAGAGAAAGAGAGAGACAGAGACAGAGTGAGAGAGAGAAAGAGAGAAAGAGAGACAGAGACAGAGACAGAGTGAGAGAGAGAGACAGAGACAGAGAGAGAGAGAGCCTGTGCTCAAGCATGTGATTGAAATTGAGAGTTTCTTTCTTTTTGTGGGGGGTGCGTAAGGAGTATTGAGTTATTGTACATTTTAAGAGAGAGGGAGGGAGAGAGAGAGAAAGAGAGAGAGAGAGAGAAAGAGAGACAGAGACAGAGACAGAGAGAGAGAGAGAGAGAGAGAGAGAGAGAGCCTGTGCTCAAGCATGTGATTGAAATTGAAATTTTCTTTCTTTTTTTAGTGGGGGGGCGTAAGATAGTGAAATTGAGAGCTTCTCTTTTCTTTTGTTGGGGCGAAGCGTAAGATAGAGTGAAATCATTTCCGACTAGACTTGTCTTCTAGGGCGGCTAGTCAGTCCCTGTTACAGACGTCTGCTCAGGTATGTATGTGTTTATTCAGCACTCACAGAGCTCACCTGGTTTATACTGAAACTATGCTGAGCGGACCTTAGTTAAAGTTTCTGGCTGAGAGCGTACTATCTGGCGGGATCAACAATTTGAACTAGGTCAGTGCGCTCAAACACTCGGTCAACCTATTTTCAATAGAAAAGCTTGGATCAATCAGCAGTATGTTTTTCATGCACTTTCTAAAACCAGCACACGCTGGGATTGCCTCCGCAGGAAGATAACATCAAGAAGTCACCTTCCTGATTAATCGACTAGAGCAAGATTCGAACACAGATCTCATGGTCGAAAAGCGAACATTAAACCACTAGGATGGAGTCACTTTTGGGGCAATTAAAGGTTGATAGGATCTCCACATTGTCGGTTGACCTTTCTGTTTCCTCTTTTCATAAAACGAGCTGTAGTGTTCAAAAAACATTGGAGGCGGGATTATATAGGAGTAGCTGACCACTCGTATCCGAGTATGCTTCTTCACAAGGGCGGCTAGACAATCCCTGTTACAGACGCCTGCTCAGGTACGTTTGTGTTTGTTCAACACCCACGGAAAGCGAACGTTAAACCACTAGGATTTGAAGTAATCATTAATACACAGTTTTCAGGGGCGGGGGTTCTGTAAGAAAAATTTTAGTTAACCCTTTATAGAAGTATTTTCGATTGGCTGCTCGGTCAATGAATGCCTAATGTTTCCTTGTAAGGCGACGTCTAATCTCAGCAACGCCATTATTAATCTCGCTGTTACGGTAGCAGAGATTGATATTTGTGGCAAACTAAGCGTGAAAACTTAGTGCCATATCAGTGACAATCTTCAACCTCTTGACGATAAAAGATGAACTAAATATTGGTGACACGTCTTTCGAAGAATTCGAACAGTATCAGTATTTGGTATGCCGTGCACAAGCGTTTTACAATTTTTCTCTTTACTTTTGAAAATAAAAAAAATCATTTGTTTCTGTAGTGGCATGCATGATTAAATTGCTAACTTCTGCGGATTCAATTTTTTTCTGGTTTCATTTTTGTTTTTGCTGCCAGCATTTTTATTTTAACATTATCAATTTGTTTCATCTGGTTTTCCCTCCTTTCTTTTTTTTATTATTCTTTCTTTGTTTTCTTTTTTTTTTTTTTATTCAGGTTTATTCCAAACTTTCTTTCTTTCTTCCTTTCTTACTTCAAAGTTTTATTTACCAACCTTTTCTTTCTTTCTTTCTTTCTTTCTTTCTTTCTTTCTTTCTAGTTTTATTTCCCAACCTTTTCTATCTTTCTTCAAGTTTTTCAATCCCTCCTTTCTTTCTTTCTTTCTTTCTTTCTTTCTTTCTTTCTTTCTTTCTAGTTTTATTTCCCAACCTTTTCTACCTTTCTTCAAGTTTTTCAATCCCTCCTTTCTTTCTTTCTTTCTTTCTTTCTTTCTTTCTTTCTTTCTTTCTTTCTTTCTTTCTAGTTTTATTTCCCAACCTTTTCTACCTTTCTTCAAGTTCTTCAATCCTTTCTTTCTTTCTTTCTTTCTTTCTTTCTTTCTTTCTTTCTTTCTTCAAAGTTTTATTTTCAGCCTTTTCTTTCTTTCTTTCTTTCTTTCTTTCTTTCTTTCTTCAAAGTTTTATTTTCAGCCTTTTCTTTCTTTCTTTTTTCTTTCTTCAAAGTTTTATTTTCAGCCTTTTCTTTCTTTTTTTCCTTCTTTCTTTCTTTCTTTCTTTCTTTTCTTTTCTTTCTTTCTGTCTTTCTTTCTTTTTTGTGTTGTTTCATTCAATCAGCCAAAAAAGAACATCAGTCGTTATTTGCTAAGCCGGTGATGTTTAGCTTCCCAACATTCCTTTAAATATGCTAAAAGTCAGTTGTTGAAGCGATTGCAGCACCCAGCATCCAGTCTCTTCCAATCCTATTCACGTGTTTTGCCATTTTGTCTCCGAGCGTGACGATCTCAGCGCCGAAATGTCAACTCAAATTCCTTCCATGTCATTTGTACAAACCTTTTCTTCAGCTTTCATTCGATTTCGCCCACATTCGACAATTTGCATGGATTTTGTGTCACGCGTATTTCTCGTCTGACACGTTTCCATTTTTCTTTCTTTCTTTCTTATTTTCCATCTATCTATCTATCTATCTATCTATCTATCTATCTATCTATCTATCTATCTATCTATCTATTCTTTTAATATATATCAATCTAAGTGATTCCTGTTGATATTAAAATTGATAATCATTATTGATATTACGATACGTTATTGTATTAAAAATAGAATATAATGTATTATGTATTTGTAACTTTCTCTCTCATTCAACTGGACTATACTTATGAATTTATTTTGTCTTCTTCCCAGTTTGTCTTCTACGTCTCTGTCTCTGTCGCCATCTCTCTCTTTCTCTCTCTCTCTCTCTCTCTCTCTCTCTATATATATATATATATATATATATATGTATATAGGAAGAAATATGCTCTTAAGGTGTGCTATATTTATGGGATAAAGAGCTCAATATCAGAGATAGGGCGTGCGTAAATATAAAAGTGAACATAGAAGTCAACACTTAGAGGCGACAGGCTGTTTCATGCTAGACACAATCGTCCGCATGAAACTGCCTGTGGCCTCTAAGTATTGACTTCAATGTTCACTTTTATATATATATATATATATATATATATATATATATATATATATATATATATATAAAGAAATATAGTCTTAAGGTGTGCTATATTTATGGAATAAAGTGCTCAATATCAGAGATAGAGCGTGTGGCCTGACGATTGCATATAGCATGAAACAGACTGTCGCCTCTAAGTGTTGACTTCTATATATATATATATATATATATATATATATATATATATATATATATATTGCTCCCCTGTCTTGTGCTGTTGCCTTGTATTTAGAGATTTTTGAAAAAATCCAAATAAGAATCAGCAATGTTAGCGGTCCTAACCTGACATCTCGGCTTCAGTCACCTTCCCACCGCCGTAATGTTGCTTTCATGGTAATTGTTCTGATGAACTTTCTTCTATAGGAAATATAGTATTTAAGGATTGTGAGTGTTTGTGTGTGTGTTGGGGGGGCATTACAATCACTATTTTGTTTAATTTCTTGTATATAAGATTGCAATCATTCTAAATATTCATTCAGGTTTCATTTTTTTGTACATATGGGAACTATTTAGAACTACATAAAGACCGCAAGGTATTATGGTGACTGTACGAAAAATGATGAGTAAGGATACGTTGTATTGGTGTAAGGAATACTGTGGTGTGTTTGGGTCAGTAATAGCGGCTAGCTAATTTTAAGATGAAGCAGATTTCAGCCTTTCCCTATCCTCACTTTTAGCCTTGTACCACGCATTTTTATCTTTTAAAAATACCTGAAATTATGAATTTAAGTGCAGTACTAGATTGGTGGAAATGTCTCGTCATTTTACAATTGAAATGGCGAGATGTAACCCTAAGTTTTATGCTAACGGTCCCTTCTCTTGCACTTCTCTCTGGTGAAACTCTCTTCCAGCTTCTTGCTTTCTAGTCAAGTTTGATCTTCAAAAATTTAGATGCAATATCAATCGTTATCTTCTGTCGTTTTAATTGCTGTTCTTTTATTGTCCTCTCTCGTTAATAATGTTTTTTTCCTGTTCTCGCATATTCAGTAACGCTTTTCGTCTTAGTGGATTTACTGCCATGCTTGAGGTGAAATGATTACATACACACACACAATATATATATATATATATATATATATATATATATATATATATATATATATATATATATATATATAATATGTAATATGACGGTTCCGTATAGAATACATGTTCGATTCCCGTCGGAGGACGAATATTTTCTATGAAAATTTCTCGGACATTCAGGCCGGTAAATGTTATTAATACTGTTTATTATAAAACAGAGCATTTACTTAAATATTTGTATCTATAAAAAAGAATGTATAAACATAAAAATGTCTTTATATATATATATATATATATATATATATATATATATATATATAACCGGGTTTTATTTTTATTGTATCCTTACAGATGTTAAGATGTTACAAACAGACACAGGTGGTACTTGAGTGAAAGGAACAACAACACGGTCATAGATAAACCAAAGAGAGGTTTATTGTAAAAGAGAATACACTATTGAAAGACAGGGAATCGGGTGGCAGGCTAGTAATTCCCGAAGCAAGGATATCTACCAACCACCCAACGAAGTCAGATGTGGCACAAAGCAGAATTTAATGTGGAGTATCAGAGCCTGTAGTCTCTGCCAAAAATCCCCGTATAAAATGGGGTCGGGTAGATGTTTCCCGAGACGAGACTTTGCCCTTCGTCATAGCCTCGTTTGGGGGTCCTCTCTGCCCGGAAGCAGAGAGTTTGACCAGCACAGCTAGAGACGAATCTCCAACTCTAGACTAGAGGCAAGAGGAGGTATTGTATAAAATATACAATTTTGGCACAAGGCTTAAAGTGGGGATGGGAAAAGGCTGGTCGTCACTTACTATCCTATACCTAGCCAATCCGATTCACGACCCAATCGTTCGTTACAATTGGCACAATCGCCACGAGAACTCATCCATCGCCAAGCAATCCTTCATAAGCAATAATACCGCATATACTCAGGGGGACCTAAAAAACGTTCCCCGTGATATTAGGTTGGTGCAAAAATAATGACGTAGTAATGTTGTTTTTTCAGGTATTTTTTAAAGTCAAAAAACGACATTAGTACGTCATTATTTTTGCACCAACCTAATAACTACGAACAAGGCCACAATGTGCTAACCGTATTCGGAAGTTAAAAGCATCACTACAACACACTAAAACATACACATAATGCACACACTCAATTAAACTGAAAAATTGAATCATCCTTGACAATGACTAAAGGTATAGCGCTCGGAACTATAAAACATATATTGCTGGTAATATTTTTTTTATTACAAAGTATTAGGTTGGTGCAAAAATAATGACGTAATAATGTCGTTTTTTGACGTATTTTTTAACGTCAAAAAACGACATTATTACATCATTATTTTTGCACCAACCTAATATAAAAATTTCATGATTATAAAATATAATAGATAAAAAATTGTACATGGTGAACAGTGAGCGGTTAGAGGATGAACCCCAAAACAAACTAAAATATCAAAACAAACAAAATAAAGATAACTGATGTTAGTTGAACCCGTCCAAACCTCAAAAAAAATTGACCGCTTGTATTGTGCCCTTGGACACTTAACGCACTCTCGCTAAGAGAGAGGGAAAGTATAAATACGGCATTGGGGAAAGAAAAAATCTGACCCAATCGAAATGAAAAAAAAAAATGCGAACAAAAAAAACTGGGGAGGTTGTGAATCTCAATTTGGATCATAGCAAAAGAAGCAGCCGGGGACAGGCCTGGAACTACATTTACTCACGTTAAATAGATACACAAAGCTTGTCTAGCATAACCAGTGAAGGAATCCACAAGAAACCGCCCCGAAGCTACTTAGGTGGACCTAAAAAAGAAAATCAAGGCTAGCCCCGTTCACACGAACCAGGCTTGCCTCAGTCACCCACCTTTTGCTGAAATCTGCCGAAATCAATCGCTTTCTATCAGTTCTAGTCTTCATCTTGAGCTGATGCTCAAAGAATCGAATTAGATCCTAATGAGAAAGACGATCATCTCGCAAGACTTCCTGCAATCGCATCGACGAAATCACCATTTGGATCATGGCCAGCAACGATAGAAAGACTATTCGCTTCACCCGGGGGCGACACATTGTCACACGCGTACGCGCGATCAATAAGCACGATACGAACCGTTAACTCGCCGACATGGTCCCATAAATGGCGGACCTGAGGAAAATGGTAGAAGGCGTGCGAAGCCGTATCTTCTAAGCCTAGGTCACACCGTTCACAGTCTGGCAAAACCGACAAACCACATATGAAGGCCTTGTTATTGAGATAGCCTATTCCAAACCAGTCGCCGCTGGCGCCCAAGACCAGACGGAGCGAAACTCCTTCTCTGACAAGCCGAGCTGATCACCTAATGGATCCTTCGCGCCCCTCTCTACTAGTTCCCGATAGAAGACTTTCTTAGGCCGAGAAAGGTCACTGGGCGGAGCTATCACCCTCAAGGCCGATCGACACTGTCTGGTTGACTGATCCCGGGATTTACGACGGCGCTCAACCCGCGTGATGGGAGGACTGACAGTAAGGAAAGAGAAGGTTAATTATTATTAACGCTGTTTATAATAAACAGAGCATTTACTTGAATATTTGTATCTATAAAAAGAATGTATAAACATAAAAACATCTTAAAATAATTGTCGGACTTTCCCCATCTCATAATATATATATATATATATATATATATATATATATATATATATATATATATATATATATAATTATTTATTTAAAAATATGATTCCAACACGCACTATTTTTTTAAAATAATAACAAAAATACTAAAGAACTTTGGATTATTTACCTAACCAGTTCTTTCCTATTTTCTAATATATTTTCACACACACACACACACACATATATATATATATATATATATATATATATATATATATATATATATATATATATATATATATATATATATATATATATATATATATATGCGAGACTCTTCGCATAGCGAATCGAGTCACTGTCAGTCACTGGGCGTGTTTCTAAAAATAAATACGCTAAAAATCCACCTGCTTCCCTGCCGTGCGCAGTGGTAGAATCTCCGGCTGATACCAATTCAGTCGGGTTTCGATCCGAGCTAGAGGCAACCGGATGTCTAGCCACACTGATGAGCTGCATATGTGCGTGTGTGTTCTTTAAATCAAATACTATTGAAAATGATAGAAATCTCATGCCGATTAATTTTAACTGATCGTCTTTTTCAAATTATGAACAATCCTTCTCAAAGAAAGAGAAAATTCCATTAAAAATTCTCTAAAGTTTATTTCGGGACAAAAAAGTATACGTAATATGATCCAAGGTTTCGACTTTCTTAAGTTATCATCAGGGTGGCTTGAGACAATTCTTACAAACTTGTCACGACGCAATTAAAAAAAAACTGTAAATGTTTAGAAGTCTGTTAAAATCTATCTGTCTATAGATATCTATCTAGCTAGCTATCATTCTGAATTTGTATTTATCTATTAACAAATCTCATTCAGTTTCGCTTTCTTTCTTTCTTTCTTTCTTTCTTTCTTTCTTTTTCTTTCTTTCTTTAATTCTTTCTTTCTTTCTTAATTCACCTTTCTTTATTTTTCCTTAATATACCTTTTTCTTTATTTCATTCTTTTTTTACCTTATTTTCTTGTCTCTGCATTAATACATGTTCTTTCTTTCTTTCTTTAATTATCTTTCTTTCTTTCTTTTTTTCTTTCTTTAATTATCTTTCTTTCTTTTTCTTTCTTTCTTTAATTCTTTCTTTCTTTCTTAATTCACCTTTCTTTATTTTTCCTTAATATACCTTTTTCTTTATTTCATTCTTTTTTTACCTTATTTTCTTGTCTCTGCATTAATACATGTTCTTTCTTTCTTTCTTTAATTATCTTTCTTTCTTTCTTTTTTTCTTTCTTTAATTATCTTTCTTTCTTTCTTTCTTTCTTTAATTATCTTTCTTTCTTTCTTTAATTATCTTTCTTTCTTTCTTTCTTTCTTTCTTCATTAATACACTTTTCTTTCTTTTCTTTCTTTCTTTCTTTTCTCTTCATTAATACACTTTCTTTCTCTCTTTCCCAATTCCCCTTTCTATATTTTCTCTTCCTTAATGCATCATTCTTTCTTTTTTCTTTCGTTTTTCTTTCTTTTCTGTTCATTACCTTTCTTTCTTCTTTAATACACTTTTCTTTCTTCCTTTTTTTCTTCATTAATACACCTTTTCTTCTCCTTTCTTTCTTTTTTAATACACCTTTCTTTCTGTTCCACTGTGTTCATATCTTCCTTCTAACGGAAGTCGGCCATGATATGAATAAACGGACAGGACAAGTAAAAACATATGCAAAGAAAAAAAGATACAAACGAGGAAAGCGTGCCATAGAACATAAACTTGTTTATCGGATGTTATAACAAGAAAATTAAAAAGTAAATGAAATAATAAAAAAAAAAGAACTATGTCTGTAGAAGACATAGTTCAGGCAATATTTCGTTCGATAAGACAGTCAATTTGGTTCTCTGATCTGTTAAAGAGTTCTTTGCGTTATTGACGTCACAAACGTTGCTCGGCAACTGCTGACGTCACAAATTGGATTGAAAAGCTACATCAGTACAGACCAAGTTATAATCCTGAAGCTACTCGGCCCGTTTTAGGATCAAAGTGTAGTATCTGTGCTTTGTGATCATGCGGGCTGGCTTCTGTCGAACTCCCTAATGCAGGGAGGAACTCGGAGGAAGCTTTGCCGAAGGGCAAGGTTTCCTTCGGGGCGGTAGACAGGACCTGAACCCGCTTAGGCGGGTTCAAAGGTCATATTTTTGGCCGAGCCTACGGGCTCGCGGGCTACCCACATTAAACCGGCCTTGTGCCACATTTAATCCTCGTGGGTGGATTAATAAATACCAAGTTATAATCCTGAAGCTAGTCAAGTAAAACAGGTGTACCATGGCTCATGGGGGTTCGAGCCTAGTATATGTTTGAATGTGGTTGGCCCTGATCTGGCATCTCGTCTTCAGTCGCTCTCTCACAGACGTGCCGTCGCCTCTCTCTGTCTTTTCTACCAATACTTTCACGGTAACTGCTCCGACGAACTACTGTCGCTAGTACCCAGACTGCATGAATTTAAGCGTGCTACGAGGCTGGCATCACGGTCCCACCCTTTTACTGTCGAAACGGTTAAAAGTAGCCGTCTCTTCTACTCCAACAGCTTCATGTCTCGCACCTCTCGCCTGTGGAACTCCCTTCCCTATTCTAGATTCCCTGTTAGCTATAATCTCCAACTATTCAAATGTAATGTCAATCGACATCTCCAGATGCCTTGATCTACCCACCGTCCTTCTCTTCATCTTTTCTTCCATCACACCTCTTTACTCTCGCTCGCACTTTGTAACACCCTGCGTATTACTGGCATTCCGCCTTGCTCGGGGTGAAATGCTTTAAAAAATGGTTGAAAACAAACGTGCTTTTGTCGACCAGCGGTGGGGTTTGGTGGGGTCGAGCAGTAGCGAAAGGAAAAAGTCTTCTTCTATGTGCCGTGTACCTAGATGCTCTCCATTGTAGTTTGTATATCTAAATAAATGTTGTCTTTTTTGTTATTTCTCCTATAAATCTGTTCCACGATCCATTTACTCAAGCTCACGAGCTTCTACGCTATTTTTTTTCTGTCCCTCAATTTCTCCTGTGAGTAATCAGATCTTTCAAGCCTCCCTCCCTCATTATGTACCTTGGAAATGTCAACTGTCTCTTCCTGAAGTTAAGTATAAGTTTCCTTTTAGCTTCCATTTTCTCTAAAACTTCGTCCTTGTTCAACTGTTCGGTCCTCATCATACTTCTGTAGAACCACATTTTTGTTGCTTCAAGTCTCTTCTTCATCTCCGAGGACAGTGTCCAGCATTCACTGCGATATAGAAGGACTGGTCTTACGGTTTAAATGTTTTTAGTTATCTCTCCTAAACCTTATTCAACTATCGATTTACTCAAGCATACTAGGTAGGTTATGAGCTGATATTCTATGTCTATCTTGCCTTTAATCTGTCCGTGCGTATCAAATTCTGCAAACCTTCTTTCCTTATTTTTAATTCTGGCGTGTTTATTTCTGTGCGTTGGAATGTCAAAGTATTTTCTATCATTCGTTATTTAAATCTATACTGATTGCCAAATACACACACACGCACACATGCATAGACACGCACAAACACACACACACATATATATATATATATATTTCAATTAAAGGTGCAATTATAATTTATAAATTCATGAATCATTCATACAAAAAACAAATATAGAGGGTAATGATTTAAATGGCGAGAATACATAATCGTAAACAATAAAAATAAGATACACCAACGCCGAACCTGTATATGAATGATATGATCCCTGTTTATAAATTCCAGTTGCATAAGGTCTTTTTAACTTTTTACAAGCTTTCGTCTGTTCCTACAGACATGATCAGGTATGGAAATAGAATTGTTCTTGTTTTTTACTTCTCGGTAATAAGAGGACAAGGAAAATAGAGATGTAATCCGAAAAAATGCTATGAGAAATGTGTTATTGTTTTGGAACGTGCGGTCGCAACGCTGAGATTGAATTTAAATTTTAAGGTTGAGCGTTTTTGTTCAAATATAGTAATAATTATTACCGAGAAGTAAAAACAAGAACAAAATCTATTTCCATACCCGAGGATGTCTGTAGGAACAGACGACAGCTTGTAAAAAATTAAAAAGACCGTATGCAACTGGAATTTATAAACAGGGATCATATCATTCATATACAGGTTCGGCGTTGGTGTATCTTATTGAAATTGTTTGAAAAGATGTATTCTCGCCATTTAAATCATTAACCTCTATATTTGTTCTTTGTATGAATGATTCATGAATATATATATATATATATATATATATATATATATATATATATATATATATATATATATATATATATATATATGCATCGTGTTTCTTATATATATATATAATATATATTGTAGCGGAAGTAATTTAAATACACAATACTTATCCGGGAGCCGACTCAAGAGTTTCGACTCATTAGGACTGAGAGAAGAAATGGTTGTATTTATTATTATAGAATATAATTTTTTAATAATAAAATTATTATTGTGTGACTCCTGACGAATGAGGACACATGAAACTCTGGGTCGACCTCGGATTTCATAGTAAAATCCTTTCCAATGCATTTTCATAGTAAAATCCTTTCCAATGCATTTTCATAGTAAAATCCTTTCCAATGCATTTTCATAGTAAAATCATTTGCAATGCATTTTCATAGTAAAATCATTTGCAATGCATTTTCATAGTAAAATCGTTTGCAAGGCATTTTCATAATAAAATCATTTGCAATGCATTTTCATAATAAAATCATTTGCAACGCATTTTCATAGTAAAATCATTTGCAATGTATTTTCATAGTAAAATCATTTGCAATGCATTTTCATAGTTATGTTAGGACTAGGTCAGAGGTGAGATCACAAATGTGTCCTTCAGATTTAGTAGTAGTTGTTGAAACCCGCTCATATCCGAGTATAGGAATCGTCATCCTCTCCCCTCATTCCATTTCACCCGTCTAGTGGCGGTGGTGGAGATGAATGTGAAGCAACAGCCTACCCCTGAAACGTAGATGTGGGATTTATTAATCATTTCACCCCAAACAAGCCAATAAGGCCACTACGATGCAAAGAGTTACTAAATGTTAGAGAGTATGAGAACGAATAATATTAAAGCAAAGAGAACAAGAATGGAATAAAAATAACAGAAATTACATTTTTTAACTTCAAAGTTGACTGGAAGCTGTATTCAGTATTCCAAAATGTAAATGGAACGTCAATCGTCATCTGTCTTCCGGAAAGCTGTTCTTTTATTGTCCTTTTCCTCACTGCTCCTCACTAAAGTCTTTACGACCTCTTTCTTTCTCCGCAACGCCCTAATAACAATATTGCCTTGTTTGGGATGAAATGATTAAAAAAGAAGGTCTAAGAAGAAAACGATTGAATAATTTAAGCATTCGCTTTCAAATCGCATTAAGAATATACCCATTAAAACAGACGGTTCCTTCTACGTTTAAAAAGAAAACTTCTGTATTCCCGAACCGCATTTTGAATTTGCACGTAAATAGATAGTTCCAAAGAACAAAATATCATACTTATTATAAAACCCAGGTTGTGTGTGTGTGTGTTTATATATTGGATCATATTTCCTCCCTTTTTTTAGCCGATTTCAACAAAACTTCACAGGACTACGTAAAATTCCCTTGCGGTGGTTCTGACAGCGCCAAAAATTGAAAAAACACAATTGTTTTTGCACGAAATCAATTTGAAAACACGGAATGAAAGGGGGACAACTCATATCGAGTTATACTTATTATATAAACCCAGGTTGTGTGTGTGTGTGTGTGCGCGCGTGTGTGTTCGTTTATATATGGGGTCGGATTTCCTACATTTTACAACCGATTTCAACAAAACTTCACTTTTTTTTTGGCAGGTAGTGTTTCTTATTGTCTTGCACACTTTTTTCTTTATTTTTACATTCAGAATGCTTTAAAAATTCCATTTACAAGACAATTGTTTATGATAAAATTCTATTCAATCGGTAGACTCATAACGATTGAAAACAATCCTTTTGTTTGAGTTTGGGTTTGAGTTTGACCAATTCGTAAAAAAAAAACAAAAACAAACACACACAAAAAAAAATCTAATTAAGACATGCGTGTCCGTCAACTTTAAACAACAATCTTTGTCAATTTTATTTTTCAGTTATTATGATGGTCGATACTTGATCTATCTCTTACTGTTACATCCCCGGGCAACACCGGGCTCTACTGCTAGTCTGTATATATATGACGCTGATATGGTAAACTATATCCTTACTTATGCGTGCGTTTATTTTACGAAACCTCAATGTTTCGTGTTGATATTACAAAAAAACCGAAGCAAAAAGCGTAGCTGTTGGAAACACCATGTAACAGATTTTCCGTTCTTTTGTTCAAGACAGGGTCTTATGAAATATATAGAGTAAGGGGATCTCGAAAGATTCATCCTGTTTCCTACAAACACAAAATCGATAAAGATCAGCTTTGATAGTTTTCCATTGTTTGCCACAAATGGTTTCATCAACGTTTGTTGTGTTATCCGTTGTTTATTGACCGGAGATGACAGTTCTCGCAAACAAAGAAAATAAATATATTTTCCTTGGTTTCGGTTAAAAGAATATGAAGAGACTACGACAGACAGATGCATTTAAAGAAATGGAAACACACACACACACACACACACACACACACACACACACACACACACATATATATATATATATTAAATAAAAAAAGGCCACTTTAAGGTTCCATGTAATAAATTATTTCATCACAGCCCTTTTAAAGGACTGCGGATCATCAGACTTTACTTTCAAACGTTTTAACCATTGGAAGTAAAGTCTGATGATCCGCAGTCATTTAAAAAGGGCTGTAGTGAAAGAATTTATTACATGGAACCTTAAAGTGGTCTGTTTTTATTTAAATTATTTGCTCTGGATTTACATTGAGCTCTCTGGATTTTATCCTCCTTAGGTCTACCCATACGGATTACCTAGGTTTTCATACTATATATATATATATATATATATATATATATATATATATATATATGTGTGTGTGTGTGTGTGTGTTATGGGACCTTACCCATAATAACATAATGGACTATTCCATTCGTAATAAATACTGCGCCTCAAGAGGAAGCAGGGAGTTCAATCTGAAGTCTGGAGTTCAGTCTGAAGTCTGGAGTGAAGTCCGTCAGGAGTCTATCAGTCAGTCAGAGCGAGCGAGTCAGTCAGTCGAGTCAGAGGCAGTCCGAAACAGAGTCGCGTTCAGACAATTACTACTAAACCTGATTGTTCATACTAACACTTTCTACTTCTCTATATATATTCCTGTTTGTAATATATCTGTGTTATTCCATATCTGCCTGCGAGTTCTTCTTTATTGGTTCTATCTTGGACTATCACCGTGGTACAAGGAACCGGACCATAACAATATGTATATCACCATATATATATATCACCCACAGACAGACTGTTTCGCTTTATTACAGCTCATCAGTGTGGGTAGACGTCTAGCTAGGATCGAAACCCGGCTGAATTGGCGTCAGTCGGAGATTTTACACCTAACCCGTTGTCGAACGCAAGGAAGAAGGTGAATTTAAGCGTATTTATTTTTTAGATAAACATACAGTGACCGAGAGAACTCGATTCGATATACCGAAGAGTCTTTCATTATTAGCCATAATAGTCACTTCCTCCCCAGAGAGGTCAACCGAAATAAATTTTTCAGGATCATATATTGTCATCCACAGACAGACTGTTTCGCTGTATCCGATTGCCTCTAGCTAAGATCGAAACCCGGTTCAACTGGCGTCTGATTGAATAAATTACAGACATTATGTCTGCTAATTTTTAACAAAATCCATTCATACTCACGAATAACCTTCCGTGTATAGATGTTAAGGATGAGAGAAATGTGCTATAGCTGTTTAAATTTCTTTTATTTTTATTTGCCAAGTACTTTCGATCTTCATCCAAGATGCATGGTTTGTGGGAAAAGGAACAGCCCAACATGCAAATTACAAACTGGATATACAAAGATACCAAAACCAAACATATGCAAAAATTTGTGTATATGGGCAGAAGACGTGATTTGAGACACTCAAATCCGAAGGAAAAGCAGAGCAAAGGATTACGAAACAGAAAAATATCGTTAGCAACAAGCAAAAGAGTGCTGAAATTTTACGTGATATCAGTTCTCCTATTTCGCAGTGAACACTGGACAAAGTTCACAAAGATGAAGAGATTTGAAGCAACAGAACAAAGAAAAGAGTGATGACCTGTCAAGTGATATCAGACCTCTTATTTGGAAGTGAATACAATACAATCTCCTTAAAGATGAAGAAGAGATTTGAAGCAAGAGAAACAAAGAAAAGAGTGATGAACTGTTACGTGATATCAGTCCTCCTGTTTGGAAGTGAATACAGTACAATCTCCTTAAAGATGAAGAAGAGATTTGAAGCAAGAGAAACAAAGAAAAGAGTGATGAACTGTTACGTGATATCAGTCCTCCTGTTTGGAAGTGAATACAGTACAATCTCCTTAAAGATGAAGAGGAGACTTGAAGCAACAGAAACAAAGAAAAGAGTGATGAACTGTTACGTGATATCAGTCCTCCTGTTTGGAAGTGAATACAGTACAATCTCCCCAAAGATGAAGAAGAGATTTGAAGCAACAGAAACAAAGAAAAGAGTGATGAACTGTCACGTGATATCAGACCTCTTATTTGGAAGTGAATACAGTACAATCTCCTCAACGATGAAGAAGAGATTTGAAACAACAGAAACAAAGAAAAGAGTGATGAACTGTTACGTGATATCAGACCTCTTATTTGGAAGTGAATACAGTACAATCTCCTCAAAGATGAAGAAGAGATTTGAAGCAACAGAAACAAAGAAAAGAGTGATGAACTGTTACGTGATATCAGACCTCTTATTTGGAAGTGAATACAATACAATCTCCTTAAAGATGAAGAAGAGATTTGAAGCAAGAGAAACAAAGAAAAGAGTGATGAACTATTACGTGCTGTCAGTCCTCCTCTTTGGAAGTGAATACAGTACAATCTCCTTAAAGATGAAGAAGAGATTTGAAGCAAGAGAAACCAAGAAAAGAGTGCTGAACTGTTACATGATATCAGTCCTCCTGTGTGGCAGTAAATACGGGACAATCTTCTGACAGATTAATATTCTTGTAGCCATATAAATGTGGTTCGACGTGTGGATTCTGAGAATAGCCTGGGCCAAACATGTGAGCAACTCAAAGTTTGAGAGGAAATTGAAAATGTCACTTATATTAATATCAGAATGAGACAGCTGAAATTTCTAGGATGCATAATGTGGAAATAGTTTTTGGAAAAATTGATACTCACAGGAGAAGAGGGACCGAAGAAAACATCATATAACCTACCTAGCCAGCTTGAGATAATGGATGGCAGAATGAGGGTTAAGTGTAAAACAAAATGCTAAAATTCATTAAGAACTACATAGAAGAGGAAACTGTGGAGGGTCTTGATCGCCAACGTCCTGAAGGAACATGTCACATAGAAGAAGAAGAAATACTGAAAACAAGGGGTGAGGAAAACAACGAATAACCTAGATAAGGAGCTTGTATAAATGTGTTGGAGAACTGGAAGAAAATGTGATAGTAATGGGATCAACGTTGTTAACGGTAATAGTAATATTAGTCTTTTCCTTGAAAAGAAACATTTGGCATTCATTGACCGAGCAGCTAGTACTGAAACTTATAAACCCCTTGACGTTTTACAAATCAAATGGCTGTTATCGTTCTCTCCAGTGTTGATGGTGGAAAGGGGCTTCCTTCCTAACCTTCTGTTTGAGGTTGTACGGGATGTCAACATTGCTAAGGGCTAAAGGGGATATGGAGTTGTGGAGAGACATGATCACCCACATTCTGAAGAGACACACCACATAAAAGAAGCAGAAACCGTTGGTCGTGCCAAACTGGAAATGATCGCTAAGCTCATGCAATCATTGCAATCATTGAAAAAATAAACTGACGAGACCAAACAAACCAGACACCAGATATTTTAGATTTTTAATGGCGAATGAAATCACTGTTAAGCGGAGAGCGAATAATGCTTGCCGCCATTTCGCATATAAGTGGAGTTCGAGAGAATCTGTATCCATGATGTGCGTAGTGTTGTGCAATGATGAGCGTCTCTGAAAGAGAAGTCGATGAACCGAGTTCGAATCCGGCTTAATTTGGTGCGTTCACTTTCGCACAAATAACCTTGACAAAGGCATGAAACCATCTTATATTACCAGACATAACACAAATCAATTCATAAAAGAGAAAAAAAATCTGTTGTGGATTCTGAGATGAATTCAGTCTCCAAGGAATGACAAACGCAATAATTAAATATAAGAATTAAAATGTATTTACACAATCATACAAAGAGTAATACTGTTAGTAAGTCCAGGAACGTGGTTAGTAGCAAATACAGATAGATATATATAGTCTCGAAGTAAGACTTCCTTAGAGTCTACGTGCTTGTAACTGACTTCTACAAGAGGTTACCTCACACTATCTCCATTCGTATATTCTCTCACTATCCGACTACTGACTACCACCGACTATCGACTACCCTCACTGACTGTAACACTGGGTATTTAACGGCAGCAGTCCAGGTACACTTAGCAGAGCCCACTTATATGAAAAAGGGGTGGACCCCATAACAAAATCATAAAAAGAGGGCTAATAATATATATATATATATATATATATATATATATATATATATATATATATATATTACCGTAAACTGGTAATATCGAAATATAACGATTAAAAAATAACAAACAAAAAAACAACAGCTAAATCGATTTAACTGTCCTTTTATCTCAAAATAAAAATCCAGGACAAAAAAGTGCAACTACTAAAAATATACAATCCAAATTCATGCTATGCGCAAATAACAAAATATAACATTAAATGCTAATTACTTTTAAGTCCAACAAACATTCTGTCTACTTACAGAGAGATGACTGGTAGGACTTAATATAAACTGATTCCAAAAATTTCAAGTGGTACTGTGTATCAACTTTAATTAGTACTGAGAATATGCTCGGGCTATAAGACCAAGCACACTACCGGTTTTTAAGCAGATGTTTAGCTATCGCTAGTATATTTAATTTCTGTACGGATTTTTCTCCTCGATGTTTGCGCTGTTGAGACAGACCAATATAACCGGTTTAATTGTTTTTATAGTTGTATTTCAGTATTCCCAAATTACGGTATTATGTATTTTTGTTACTCTTCTTATTTATTATGAATTGCTTTTTTTGTCTGCTTCTATAGGTCTTATAAAACCATCTCTTTTCTCCTCGTTAAGGGTTAAATAGCATGACAGAAGCCTCTCTTGTATTGAGGTGGTAACCAGTCTAGTGGAAGCAAATTTTCGTATTCAAAACAAGCCTAAAAAGGGATGGACTCTATGAGGCCATCTTGCCCTAGATGTGCTGCTCTGACTGCAGCACATGTGCGGCACCCATCGATCATAATGAGTTACGTGACTCGCGATGTGACGTAACGTGCGTCAAAGATGAAATAGTAAACTGCCGGAAATTTGAGGAGATTTCTATCGATGAGCTCCTTGCAAAAGCACGAAAAACTAATAGTCATATACGAAAGTGTGCTGAAAAGTTTTCGGTTGAACAATAAGGTGATCAAAATATCCTGAAGGTTAGTCATTTGGTTAAATTTGGGGTAAGGGCTTCGGAACGATAACCTTTCAGCATCCCCTTGTAATAGAATATCAGTTTACATATATTCTTTTTGTGCTTTATTTTTATTGGTAGTTTTGTGATACACTCTAGGAAGCAGAGAGAAAAAGAAGGAAGCAGATACTTCAAATAAACAAGCGAAAATGGGCTCTACTGGGTTTGTGTGTTCGCTGGAGGCAGGTAAAACTGCTGATAATACCACTACCACTACTACTGCTACTACCTCTGCTTTGTTGTTTCCAGATTGTTAAAACAAACATGGGGTTTGTAAAAAATGTTATAGAAATAACATTTGTTTGACTATGGGTTTTTTGTATGCAATAAACATTGCTACTAATATATATTTGCATAATTTATGCATAATTATTCCTACTAGACAAATTCTTATCTTACGAATATTTCTTTTGATAATAATTTAAATATAATTTAATAATAATTTTGAAATAATTCAGCAGATGATGTTATTTTATTGATGGTAAATAGATTTTTGGCGATTGCCTTACTCGGTTTCATATCGTTCGATATTGTGCGTTTGAAAAATGAAGCGTTTATCACGACTACCTCCGCTTCTCGACTTTTTTGCCTGGGATCAAAGTGTAGTTTCTGTCCTCGGGCTGATATATTGCATTTCATTTCTCAGTTGTGTATCTCTTCATACAAAGGGCAACCCATTTGTATCTCTGTCTGTGAAAAGAGCCCAATTAAACATAATATCGACAGGTACCCGATCTTGGGGAGCACCTGCCCAAGGAAGTGCCCTCTCATTGCATTAAAGATGGTTGGGTGGATCGATAGTGATAACAATGCCAGCGCAACCGACGGCTGCGGGAGCTGGCCTATTTTGGGACCTTGCTCGGGATCCCCCACATTTAGCCGACCATATGTGACATCCTGCCACCATAAGGCGACAAAAAAAATACAATCGTTTCTCGGCCTTTTGGCTGAAATCAAAGTGTAGTATCTGTTTTTGTAGGGTAAATCTGATTCTCTCTCTCTCTCTCCACTTTTATCTTGCTTTCTTTCTTTCATTTTCTCACTGAAACCGAGTAATGTCTCCCCCCCCCATCAAAAGCTAATAGTCTATTATTTATGAGGTATTGACGGCGTGGCGGGGGGTAAGGGTAGTGCAAACTAACGAACGGATGGACAAGCACAATTACAATAGAATTTGTGTTTGCAGGAACTGTAATAGTAATACAGGGTAACCCAAAAAAACGTGAATTTGTGAAGTGTGCATTGCCAGACGTGAGCAAGTGGCAACACTGCGAGACAGTGACCTTGAGCAAGTAAACATTTCGCCATTTAGAATTCAAGATGAAATTCACAGCTGAGATGTTGCAGCAGTCAATGAGGAATCTCAACAGCAGATTTCAAGAATGCATTCGTACAGGAGGACGCCATCTACAGGACGTAAATTTAAAAAAATGAAAATTCCATCATTGTTTCTTAAATGGCATGCATTAAGGTTTCAATTACTATGAATAAAATATTTTTCTTCTATCACTCTTGGTTTTATTGGATTGTTAAAAAGTTCCCGTTTTTTTGGGTCACCCTATATTAATAAAAGTAATAATAACCTTTATTTTCTCAACTGTTTCGTTTGCATATGAATAACTTATTAATGAAAACGTAATCGATTTGAAATTGAAGTTTGATTTGTGTAACACGTTTGTTTGCACCAGTCAGTGTCTTTGTATGAAGCAATTCTTTATCGATCAATGTCGCTATCTTTGCTGTTTATTTACTTTTTGCATTCTATATAAAACGGTAATAATTTATTGTCGATTGTCTAAATTTTATAACAAAGATATTGCAGTCTATATTTCTGAGGGTGAGGTATTGTAACACTATTTACATTGTTCGGACTGTTATCCGCATCTTTACTGTCACATTCACAATGCTTCGGCCATTGTACGCTCCGGCCTTCTTCAGGATATGTCTATATTTCTGAGATGAGGTATTGTAACTATTTAACACTATTTACATTGTTCAGACTGTTATCCGCATCTTTACTGTCACATTCACAACGCTTCGGCCATTGTAATGGTCCGGGCTTCTTCAGGATATGTCTATATTTTTGAAATTAGATATTGTAATTATTTAACACTATTTACATTGTTCGGCCCATTGTCCTCATTTTTGTCGTCATATTCACGAGGTTTCGGCCGTTGTACGCTCTGGCCTTCTTCAGTTATTTGGAATTTCGTATTGAGCCCTTTATTCTGTCCACCAGGGTAGATTGTCCTCAAGGACACATGGCCCAGTGGATAAAAACGCTTGTTGAAGTAATCCACTTGACCCAAAGAGTTGTGACCAAAAATTAAAGAGCTGAGTAAAAGGGAAGTAAATGAAACTATAATACCGGGAACAGGCATGGCACGAAAAACGAGAATAATCTATTAATACCGGTGAAAGCAACAGTCCAGACAATATAAATAGTGTAAATTATATTGCAGTAGATTGTAACAACGAGTTAAAACGTGGAAAGATAACTCCTACACGAGAAGGTCAGTGTCAGTTTCTTCCTATGGTCAATTCTGATTCATGTCTCAAAATTCTACAGAGAAAAATCCGGACAATGTGAATAACGGCATTAACACGCCGATAGCTGAGCATTTATCAAACACCCATTTAGTCAATGTGGAATAATGTTTAGCAATCAACTTCGAGTCCGAAGTGAGTTCGATCCTCACTAGGTGTCGCATACTTCCGGCCTTGTCCCACATCTAGGCTACCCTTGGAAAGCCACCATCGATATGTCCCGTCAAACAACTTGGTAATGTTCTGAATAAGTCTCACTCTGGTTTTGACTCTGGTTTCCGGTTTATTGTTTTAGAATAAATTTATATTAAGTCCTGGCAGCCATCCCTTTTTAAACCGAAGGAATGGTTGTTATGTTTAAATGTCATTAGTCTTTGACCATTATATATCTATTATATAACACATGGTACCTTTTGCTACACACATGTTGCTACAATTTTCCGTTGTTTGTTAAATCACTTCTCAGATACTGATAACATCATGTTAGAGTTTATTGTTGAGCTTGTGTTTTCAAATGATTAAAATATGTAGAATGCTAAAAAATAGAGTGATTTGTCTAATGTTCATGAAGTAGTAAAACAGTCATTTGAGTCCAGTGTCACTGAAAAAGCTTTCGCGAAATCAAACACGCCCATGTCGCTCCTTATCGGGCGAGGGGTTAATTCAAATAGACTTACAACTCCCTTCACGCCATTAACTTTCATAAATATGAAATGGCAGTAAATGCTGGACAATCACCTCATAAATGAAGAGCAGGCTTGAAGCAACACGAAAATGGTTACAAGTACACTTACATTTAACATCAGACAGAGACAACTGAAATTTCTAGGACACATAATGAGGAAAGAGGGCTTGGAGAATTTGACACGCACAGTGCATATTGAAGGCAAGAGGGCCAAAGAAAAACAGCGCATAACCTACCTAAAGAGTTTGCGTAAATGGTTGGCAGAACTGGTATTAGGGGGAACAGCAAAAAGACAAAGTTTACCAAGCGCTAAAAATGACAGAGGAAATTGTGGAGAGCCATGATCACTGACGTGCTGAAGAGACATAGCACAAAGTAGCAGAAGAAGATATTCTTAATCTTTCAGGATGTGCGCGATCATGGCTCTCCCCTACTTCATATCTTTTTCAGGTCTTGGCAATATTATATATACATATAGTAACTTAAAAATAAAATAGATATACATATATATATATAGTAACTTAAAAATAATATATATATATATATATATATATATATATATATATATATAGTAACTTAAAAATAAAATAGATATACATATATATAGTAACTTAAAAATAATATATATATATACATATAGTAACTTAAAAATAAAATAGATATACATATATATATAATAACTTAAAAATAAAATAGATATACATATATATAGTAACTTAAAAATAATATATATATATATATAGTAACTTAAAAATAAAATGGATATACATATATATATAGTAACTTAAAAATAATATATATATATATATATATATATATAGTAACTTAAAAATAAAATAGATATACATATATATAGTAACTTAAAAATAATATATATATATACATATAGTAACTTAAAAATAAAATAGATATACATATATATATAATAACTTAAAAATAAAATAGATATACATATATATAGTAACTTAAAAATAATATATATATATATATATATATATATATATATATATATATAGTAACTTAAAAATAAAATGGATATACATATATACTGTATTTACATTTATTTGGAACTTTACAAAGACACACTCAAGGAATCTCTCAAGAATTATGGTATTTCCCATTCCAACTGTGAAGAGTCTGCTGAGGACCGGGCTCTCTGATGCTCCCTTGTAAGGACCGGCGTGTCTGATTTTGAAGATAAAATAACCAAGGAGAAAGAACAAAGACGCCAGAAAAGGAAAGATCAAAAGGGTTCCGCCTCTCGGCCAGCAATCCATGTTACATCTGCAACAGATTTTTCAGGGTGAAGATCGTACTCATTAATCATCTCCGTCCCCATTCCACCCATCAGTGATTCGAAAAGTCCACCTCCGCATGCGAAGGACGAACGGCATTGATACATTCATTTAGAATCATTTTGTCCTGTATTGAGTGTTTTTAGGCCACAAAAAAGTGCTTCAAATTAACGGATAAACGGCTTTAACGGACGACACTCCTCAGTATTAGTTTATGCTTTTCTCAAAGACTCTCATCTTTTCTGTTTGATATTCTTTGAACCATCTACACTTATTATGCATGATGAAATTACCGACTTATCCGAGAAAATTGTTTTCAGTATGGGCATGGGTGCGCGCCTGTGTTGCAAATAGCATTTTGGGAGAAATAGAAGAGATTTAACAGTTCAATATTTCGTGTTTTATTCAAGGACAGCGGACAGATTTTAAAAGGGTAAGATCCAGATTCATCTACTCATGAATCCGCTATCTGATTTACTATTTGATTTATTGTTTGATCCACGATTTGACCCACTGCTTTCTTCAATATTTGATCTTCTGTCTGACCCGCGATTTGATCCCCTATTTGATTCACTATTTGATCTATTGTTTGACCCGCGATTTGATCCACTATTTTATTCACTATTTGATCTACCGTTTGACCCGCGATTTGATCAACTATTTGATTTACTATTTGATCTACTACTTGACCCGCGATTTGATCCACTATTTGGTTCACTATTTGATCTATTGTTTGACCCGCGATTTGATCCACTGTTTGATTCACTATTTGATCTAATGTTTGACCCGCGATTTAATCTACTATTTGATTCACTATTTGATCTATTGTTTGACCCGCGATTTGATCTATTATTTGATTCACTATTTGATCTATTGTTTGACACGCAATATGATCGCCTATTTGAATCACTATTTGCTTCACTATTTGATCTACTGTTTAACTCGTGACTTGATCTACTATTTGATTAACTGTTTCATCTAATGTTTGACCCGTAATATGTTTCATCATCTGATCGACTGTTTGCCTCTCCATTTGGTCTGGTATCTTTTTCACAATTTGATCCTATATTTGCTACACTGCCGGCAAGGTATCTTGATGTTCTTTTCGCGTGAGAAGAGGTTGGAGAACAACAGAATTTTGATTATAAAATATGAATCGAAATTATTGAAATAGAAATAATAAAGTAAAGCACAAACTCGCAATTTTTTAATCGAAATATCTGATAGAAAATTTAGCCAGATTAACATTAGATTTGAAAGATTGGTTATGTTAAGATTTAAAATTTTTTTTTTTATTCTCGATCGTTTTGTGTTTATAGAAAACAAAGCTCAGATCTTATTTTTCATACGGTAAAGAACGGCTAGAAAAATTTCTTTGATCTTTTATCAATGACACTTGAATTTGTTTACATGACAGAAGAATTCAGAGAAAAATAATCTTTCAGAATTATTTATTTTTATAAAGCTGAATGACTTGAAAAAAAAAAAAAGAAGCTTTTCAATGAAGTAACTAGATTTTGTGAATTTTAACGGTTTTATCAAGGATTACATTTGTAAAGCCTGGCTTTTCTGTTTGGGGTTGAATGAAAACACGAAAGAAATTCTCAACGGCAGGAGAAATTATTTGGTTTTGATGTAATGAATATGCATACCCATGGGTTCCCCCTCACAGTAATATGATTGGCTGGTCTCAGCTATAAATACAGACTGATGTGGAGGTACATGGACTACGCCTATTGTCTTCGCCTATTGCCTTACGCCTATTGCCTACTACTACGACGAGGACCATTCCATTACGGTTACCTGCTAGATTGTCTTACTCGGTTACAGTAGTCCAAAACCACTTTGCTACTTTGAACAAATATATCCCTTTCCGGGACATATCAGGTTTATTCTTTTTATCAACGGAAAAACAATAACTGCGTGATGTTGTACGTAAGTGCTATGCTCCGGTTCCTTGTACCACGGCGATAGTCCAAGGTAGTACAAATAAAGAAGAACGCGAACATAGGTATGGAATAACACAGATATATTACAAACAGGAATATATGCAGAGAAGTAGAAGTGTTAATAAGAACAATCAGGTATAAATCGGCCAAAAATATGCCTATTGAACCCGTATAAACGGGTTCAGGGCCGGTCTACCTCCCCGAAGGAGACTCCGCCCTTCGGCGTAGCCTTCTTCGGGTTCCTTAGGAAGAGAGTTTAACCGAACAGTCGATAGTGAACTACTGACTGACTTCTTGCCTATTGCTGAGGCGCAGTATTTAGTAAATATGGAATAGTCCATTATTATTATTATGGGTAAGATCCCATAACAGTAAGCCAGTCGTTTACAGCAAAATTACTGATCATTTGCAAGATGTCAATCGGACAACATTTAAAATGGTAAATTAATATAATATTTTCTGTTAATGCTTCCAATTTGATATGTTAAAATGGATCAATGTCGGGTGCCATTTAAAAATGTAGGTTAGAAAAATCAGAAATCTTAATAAACGGGGAGCAGGGCTAATAAACGTGATCATTGATTACGATAGAAATACCTCCCAGACATACATCCCACAAATGTCTCTCACATAAGACATTAGCTAGATGTGGGGGAGGGTATTTTTGAAAGGTGGGAGATATTTTCTGCCACACTACTGTATAATAAAGGGTGAGATTTTCTCTAAATGGTGTGGTTTTGTTATGATTAAAAAAAAAAAGGTCTTTCTCTCGGAAGTGTCGTGTGGCAGTTAAAAGGGTTTTTGAGATATGGCTTGCGTGATTCTGTAGACTGCGTCATGACGCCCACGGACCAAGCATGGAAGCTATCGATGCAAGTTCGCCTGGAAAGTCGTTCCCACACTGAGTACTTAACGTCTGGGCACGTAGACTGGACTAGAGCTCGCACAGAATTTACTGTTTGATCTGACTTCGAAAAATAAGGTTTCTTTTATGGAGCTTTCAGATAAAGAGAGTCGGGTTTACAGTGGGGATTGGGGTGTCGGTGGCTAGACACAGGCCATCACCGTGATTAAAGCTAGCATAGGGTTTCTTATTTTATGTATTTTTGATTAATCTCATTTAAATGTGTAGATCTTTCTATCCTATTCTCTGACAGTGTCTTTAACTACATTCTTTTTGTTAATCTTCTAGTCTAATCATATGCCCCCGCCCCAACACACAAGCTCGTCAGGTAGGTGACCCTCTACCTTACAATATATTTTTGCCTTTGATATACCATTTGAATGTCAAATTATCTAAGCCGTCTTTCCTCATTGTGACTATTAGAAATTTCACGCTTGCGTCTCATACATGTTTTTATACTTCCAGATTGATTACATGCTTCGTTCATGGTATTCTCGACATTCTTCTGTAGAACCACATTTCTGTTGTTTCAAGTCTCATCTTCATCACTGAGGAAATTGTTCATCATTAATTTTTAAAGGTGTTTCATTAAGATGGATTATATATAAAGGGTGTGTCATTAAGACGGATTATATGTAAGGGTGTTTCATTAATATGGATCAAAGTCAGCAGTAAATAAATCACTGTTATTGGTGAAAATTTATTTACTTCTCTATTAGATCATGTTATTTAACTCATTGCAATTATGTGTGAAAATAATATCGCCGAAATGTCCGCCAAATCTGAAAGAAAAAGAAAAAAATCATTTGACACTTAAACTTAATTCACATTTAAAATCGGTCCAAGTTATTGGAACACCCTTTATAAAAGAAAACTGATATCACATCGTAGTTCAGAACTTTTTTCTTTATTTCTAACGAAATTATCCTGTTTCTTGATACTTTGCTTAGTTTTAGGATGCATCTTTCTTTATGGGATTATTTCTTCCGGTTTCTTGAGAGGTTTTTTAAAGTTGTTCGTCTTCTTGAGTTATTTACCGTCTTCTTTCCGCCTCCATTTTTTTCATTCCCTACTTTTATACTGACGTTGTCACTTTTCACCTGAAGATAATATTCACTATTATCTCGTTATTTGTTTAATTTTTTGGTTTTTGTTCTTATCTGCTAAATTAAGAAAGAAACAGCAGGCCTAAAAAACTGGGATAGGGGGTACACGAGGAGGACAACAACACTCAGAAAACAGTCTGCCTGCCTTATGTGAAGGGGTTATCCGAGAAAATACAAAGGATCTGCGGTCCATATAACATCAGGACAACCTTCAAAAGCTGGACGACACTTTGCAAATACCTCTCCCGAGTAAGGCCCATCACTGCTTACATCACCGAGCAAAAGTCATAAGTGGCAACCCAGAGACATTAGATAAAGAATTGGTAAGTATAAGCAGTACCCTACAATGTAACAACTACTCTGGGTACTTGGCAGCAGCCCAAAAAAACTTGGACAGGCGAGTACAAGAGGAGGACAACAATACTCAGGAAATAGTCTGCCTGCCTTATGTGAAGATGTTAGAGAAAATACAAAGGATCTGCGGTCGACCTCCAAAAGCTGGACGACACTTCACAGATATCTCTCCCGAGTAAGACCCTTCTCCATAGAGGGGAACATGACTAAAGACTGTGTGTACGCTATCCCATGCAGCTGCAGAAAGAAATATAAAGGGGAGACAGGCCGCCCCCTTAAGGTAAGGCTTCAAGAACACCAGAAAGCTGTAATACGGGGGGAAGTGGAAAAATCAGGCGTGGTTGACCACATATAGAGAGAAAACGGAGATCACCGCCCTCTGTGAGATCAGGTTGAGATCATAGACAAAGAACACCATTGGAAAATTCGTAAACTTAAGGAATCAGCACATATGTGAGGCTACAAAAATCTCCTGAGCCGACCAAGCATAGAAATGAATACAATATGGGAACCAGTAAGGAGTGCCAGAGAAAAGCGATAATAACAACAAAAATTGCAATATGAGCTCTGGTAAAAACGTGAAATGATAACAGCAAAAATTGCAATATGAGAACTGGTAAAAATGGTTGCTGAAGACATTAGGTTTATAATACCCAGAAATTCATGCACAGATATCCTCAAGGACACATTGCATAAAGTGGATAAAGGTGTTAGTTAGATCCAGTGACAGGACCCAAAGAGTGTGAGTTCAATACCTGGTTAAGGCAGTGGAGAAGTTGGAAAGGGGAATTGACAGGAGGTAACTGATAAACATGTCTAGAACAGTCTACCCCAGTGAGCGAAGTAAAGGGTTCAGTTCGACATTCCAACCGACTGAAGAAGGCCGGAGCGTACAATAGCCGAAACGTCGTAATAAATATGGCGACAAAGATGAGGACAATAGTTCGATTAATGTAAATAGTGTAAAAAAGTTATAAAAACCCTGGCTACTTCCTGATGAAGATACATTTTCCCATTGAAAAACCAGTTCCCGGACGATAAGTTAAGGCGAAGTTAAGCAATGTTGAGCCTGGTCAGTACCGTTTGGGAATACCAGGTGATATAAGCTTTAATGTGTGGGTGGTGTAATGGATAATGGCTCCGAATTGTTAATCGGAGAGCCGAGTTCCCATTCCAATTGAGTCCGTTATATTTACTTACGCGCAAATACTCTTTTCTCCCCCAGCTATGGGTTAATTAGTAAGACTTGTATAAGTAAATAATTATTACCCCTCCCCCCCCCCAAAAATACAACTTACAATCTAAAATATTTTCTTTTTTGCGTTCCTTTCTTTTTCGTTTTTATTTTAAACGGAAGTTATGTGCGGAGCCTGTCTTATTCTGGTAGATGTATAGACCTAAATAAGTAGGCTCCTGTCCCGCAAACATCTGGCGTTTCGCATCCGAGTTCAGTCTTTTCTTCTTCCTCCTTTTTTTTTTTTTTTGAGGGTTGCCTTCTCATTAGTTGGGAAAGAAGTATAAAGAGAGAAGGAAGAGAGAGGGAGAGAGAGAGAGAAAGAGAGAGAGAGAGAGATAAGGGTTTTAAAGGAAATGCCTTACTTTAATTTGGATCCTTTTTTTTTTATACATTTTGTTTTTATATTTTATTTTATTTTTAGCGGGACTCACTACAAAAAAAAAAAAAAAAAAAATACACCGTGGCTACCTCTGGATTAAGACAGTCTTTGTAGTTATTAGTTTAGCCTATATCAAAAGATAGGATTAGCTTGTTTTTCAAATCTGTTTCGCATTCTCAGTAGGGGAGATTGGTGTAACACTGTCTTCTTTGTCCGATTTTCCTTCTATTTAGTCTTGTACTAACTTCAACTAAGCTTTGTAAATATCAGTGACCTTATGGAATCCTCCATACTTGCCTGTCACCCCCTAAGGGAAGATGCACTCTTCCCCAAATTAACCTTTAACCAATCATCACTTCACTTTTCCAAACTCAACTTCCCTTTGGTTAAAAGGACACAAAAATGTAGCAAGTTGAGACAAATCCTTTTTTTGCCGCGCAGCTGTCTGGAGCCTATTTGAAAACCCAGTAATCTATAAAAAAAAAAAAATCTCTCGACTTAATTCAGGTCAGTCAGACACTGAGTCTCGAGAGATGCCAGCAGACTCCACGCGTGCCAACAAACTGACTCAATAACACTACCAGCCTCTCATCAACTCAACACTACTCATACTACTATTGCCGCGTGAAGAAACTTAATTTACAATTTACTAAAAAAAAGTGACATTATCACTACGAAATAGTAATTGTACATTTAATCAACTTTTAGCATATCAGTCAAAGGCACACAACTCTTCATAACTTGAATCAACACTTACAATTGTCACACACATACACACTATTATTTGAACTCAGACAACATTTTACCTCGCAGAAATAAAAACTGTTTTAATTTCACAAACAAACTTAAACCATCAACATTCATTAACCAAATCTCTGCATGGACACTCTCTGCAATCTTATCTCACTTGTGACGTTTAACAAGCAACCTATCATCACTTTGTTTATGTTAAATATATATATATATAAATTCATGTTATTGTTGAAATCTATAACTATGTTGTTTCTTCCTTGATTTCTTCAAGTTGTTTTGTCTTCATATGTTCGTTTTTATTTATTTGTTGTGGGTAAATGCATAATGTACACGCACATTTTAGGCCTTCACACAATTTCACTTTCTGACACATCTTACTTAGCATAAATTCTGCAACAAACTTATTCATGGCTTCGTTTCGTAACATACATTCTTTGGATGCTCCGAGATGCGTTGTCAGTGATATTTTCCTGGCCGTCATTAAAAGCTTTGGGTTTTCCGACAACAGACCCCCCTCCGCCTGTGTAGATCATCTCAGTGGTCGCCTGCTACGTATTCCTCGGACATGCTTCTTTTAGCCGGTTTTCCGTTTTAGCATTTCTTTAACCGTTCTACCATCAGCCAATCAAATTCTTCCGTGTAGATACTGATTTTCTGGCTATTTCCTGATAAAGATAGATTTTCCCATACCTGGGAGAATAAGTGCCCTATACTTTCGGTACAAGGCCGAAAGCATGGAGCACTCAGTAAGGACCGAACACACTATCAAATCGTAACTGTTTTAATAAGACAAGCTTATTAACCATTACACCACGATGATGTGCCGAATTCTTCCGTCAGATATATTACTCCATATTACTTCTGGTTTCTTAACAGGTTGTTTAGAGTTATATGTTTGTTTAGTGGCATATCAACTCCTCATGGGTCATTTGATACAGAAATTTAATTTTCATGGGAGCATTAATAATTTTAATAGTGGAGTGGTTTCCCACTGCCTTCTCCTTAGGTACTGCCAATTCATCTATTTCGAAACGATTAAACTTACTATTAAGACAAGAGTAAATAGATGTGTCGTCAGCATAGATGTCGAATTGAGAGCTAAAGCTACCAGGAAGGTCGTTGATAAAAATTATAAACAACATAAGTCCAAAGATAGAACCCTAGGCATTAAGGCAAAAAGATCTAGAAGAATGGCCATTCAAAACAACTTTCAATCAGTTCAAAAATTCGTCTAGAAATACCATAAGCTTTTAACTTGTGAAGAAGACTGGTATGCCAAACCCTGTCAAATGCCTTTGTGATAGTCCAAAGAACAGTCCGAGCTTCACGACTCATATTTAAAACTTAATAGAATTTTTCAACAATAATCATTAACCCATCAGTCTTAAAGAAGACCCTGCGATGTGAGGTGATTAACCAGTTCAGGGTTGATAAAGACCTCTAGCATACTCCCCAAAAGTGGTAGAAGGCTGACTGATAACCGGCATCCATTAAACATGGCACGTGAAACTAGAACAGTCTACTCCAGTGAGAGAAATAAAGGGTTCAGTTCGACATTCCAACCACACCTGAAGAAGGCCGGAGCGTACAACTTATCAGCAGTTGACCGATAGAAGCGAAAGCTATATTACATACTAGCAGTAGAGCCCGGGGATGTAACAGTAAGAGATAGATCAAGTATCGACCATCATAAAGACTGAAAAATAAAATTGACAAAGATTATTGTTTAAGGTTGACGGACACGCATGTCTTAATTATTTTATTTTATTTTATTTTTTTTAACGAATTGGTCAAACCCAAACTCAAACAAAAACATTGTTTTCAATCGTTATGAGTCTATCGATTGAATAGAATTTTATTATAAACAATTGTCTTGTAAATGGAATTTTTAAAGCATTCTGAATGTAAAAATAAAGAAAAAAGTGTGCAAGACAATAAGAAACACTACCTGCCAAAAAAAAAAAAAAGTGAAGTTTTGTTGAAATCGGTTGTAAAATGTAGGAAATCCGATCCCATATATAAACGAACACACACAACCTGGGTTTTATAATAAGTATAACTCGATATGAGTTGTCCCCCCATTCCGCGAAAGCGATGCCTCTTAATCGTGTTTTCAAATTGATTTCGTGCAAAAACAAATGTGTTTTGCCAATTTTTGGCGCTGTCAGAACCACCGCAAGCTAATCTCACATAGTCCTGTGAAGTTTTGTTGAAATCGATTGAAAAATGTAGGAAATCCGATCCAATATATAAACGTACAGACACACACACGCACACACACACACGCACACATACACACACACAACCTGGGTTTTATAATAAGTATGATTCCCCAAAAGTGGTAGAAGGCTAATAAGCTGATAGAAGGATCAGACAGTTCGCATAACTGGAACTACAGAAGACAATTTGCAACAGGCAGAAAAGCAGGAAGCAGTCAGGCATTTATC
>OZ010596.1:88899235-88906735 GCA_963932145.1 Acanthosepion lycidas
TGACCATGCGAGAGTGAAAACGAGAAGTATTAAGTATGGGAAGCCATTGGTATAAACCAATTGATTCTGTTATCAATTATAGGCATTTAAGAATATTTCTGGAGATTTCATAGTTTATTTTGTTTAGGTTAGGTTTCAACTGTTTTATGTATATAGCTTCAAGAATTTTTAGTTTTTGCTTATTGTTGTCATGTTTAAGTATAGTTGAGTTTTCAACAAGGATTTCCCGGAATTGTGTACGCGGTCAGGCATGTTGTTTTAAATGCCTAAAAATGTTAGATTTATTATTCAAATGTAAAGTCAAGCATCAGTTTATGGTGTGATCAACACAAATATTATTTAATCCATTGGAGATACAATCTCCCAAAAGGCACTTGAATTTGTAAACTATGTTGTTTTTTTGCAAATCGCTAACGGGGAGAGCGGGGGAAGAATCATTGCGAATAATTAAGTTGGATATACTAGATTTAGTGTAGTATATATTTCAATGATAATGTTATTAAGCTTATCAGACAATATGAAATGAATTTACTTAAAATAAATAGACCAAATTTGTCTATATTATTTAAGGAAACATGGATTAATATATATATATATATATATATATATATATATATATATATATATATATATATATATATATAGTCGACTCTCCTATCGAGTTCGACGTATGAGGTTCAAGCAGATCAGTTGCTAGGAAACCGACAGCGCGACAACAGCACATGAGATTTGATTATAGTGGTGAAGGTTTCATGCAGGACCATCCACACTTTTTGAAGGGCCGAATTCAGAGACCTGGTGCACTACGTGCCACAAGGTCCCCAAACGACCCTCCGCAGGTTTTGAATTCAGAGTTGTCCTTCCCCTAGACCAGTTGCCATCCAAGGCTATAGAACCCAGTCTGTCCTGCTATTTTACCCATAGCAGGAAGGAGAAGAAGAGGATTCACACCTTTCCCATGAAATTAGGAAAACAGCCGATTCCGCTACCTTGGTTTAAAATTTTCGGTATCTTCAGGCGATTTCGATCAACTGATTGCCTAACACTTCATTTTTTTTTTAAATAAATAAATGAATAAGCGAGGTGCTGTAGAAGGTGAGGAGAAAGAGGAGGATGATGTCTACGTTTTGATTCCATTCTAAACCGGGCCTGTGTCAGCCGTTTTGATTCCATTCTAAACCGGGCCTGTGTCAGCCGTTTTGATTCCATTCTAAACCGGGCCTGTGTCAGCCGTTTTGATTCCATTCTAAAGCGGATCTATATCAACCTTTTCGATATCATTCAATCTAGGCCCCTATCTACTTTTTATTCCATTCCAAACTGGGCCTGTGTCTGCCGTTTTTTCAACGGGCGTATATCTACATTTTGATTCATTTGTAAAACGGACCTGTCCAAGAATGAAAGGACCGTAGACTCCAGCTCTTTAAGTTCGACTGAAGATGGTTTAATATTTTTTTCTTTTTTTTTCTTTTCTTTTTTCTTTTCTCCATTTCGCTGTTATAAGTTGTTCTTCACTTTTTCCTTTATAAAGCATTCTTTCTTTCTTTTATTCATCTGTTTGTTTCCCTTCCCTTTTCTTTTTTGCTATTATAATCATTCTGTCACTCTTTTTCCTTCCCTATCACAGCTCGAGCCCTCACAGCCATTTACTCAAAATCAATACTGTAACATATTTAACAATCGTTCTTGTTAGCCTTGTCCGTACCGAACGAAGCAAGATAGCAACAACTGCAACACAAGCCCCACTATTTCTGCTTGTCAGTCTTAGTTGCCGCATTAATTCCAAAGAAAAGAATTAGTGAAGCAATGCGTTTATTGGTTGTTTAATGTTATCAATATGGCAGCTTTTTTATTCTTTAAATTATCGGTAATACTCAAAATTATTTTTTCATTACAGTTGCCACATCTGTTACTATTATCATTTCTCTTTTTTATTTCTATCATTTGTTCTTCTTTTTCCTCTTCTTCTTCTACCTCTTCTTTTTCTTCCTCTTCTTCTTCTTCCGCTTGTTCTTCTTCCTTTTCTTCCTCTTCTCCTTCTTCCTTTTGCTCTTCTTCTTCTTCATCTTGTTTTTCTTCTTCCTCCTCTTCTTCTTCTTTTTCCTATTCTTTTCTTTATCTTCCTCCTCTTCTTCTTCTTCTTCTTCTTCTTCTTCTCATTCCTCATTTTCTTTTTTTCACTTTTCTTCTTCTTACTTTTCTTCGTCTTCTTCGTCGTCTTCTTCCTCTTCTTCTTCGTCTTCTCCTTCTTCTTCTTCTTCTTCTGCTATTTCTTCTTTTTCTTTTTTTTCTTTTTCTTCTTCTCTTCTTCTTCTTTTTCTTACTCTTTTTCTTCATCTTCCTCTTCTCCTCCCTCTTCCTTTTCTTCTTCTTCCTCTTCTTCTTCTTCCCATTCTTGTTCTTGTTCTTCTTTTTCCTATTTTCTTCATCTTCTTCTTCTCCTTCCTCTTCCTTTTCTTCATCTTCCTCTTCCTATTTTCTTCTTCTTTTTCCTATTCTTTTTCTTCATCTTCTTCTTCTTCCTTTTCTTCTTCTTCTTCTTTGTTTTCTTCTTCCTCTTCTTCTTATTCCTTATTTTCATTTTCCACTTTTCCTCTTCTTCCTCTTTTTCTTCACCTTCTTCTTCTCCTCCTCCTCCTCTTTCTTCTTCTTCTTCTACAACATTGTGACCCTTTGTCTTTTTCTTTTTTTCGTTTATTTTTCTTCCTGCCATTTTTCTTCTTTTTCACGATTTCCCTTCTCCTCCGTCTTTTTTTCTTTATCTTCTTCTTTCTCACATATCTTTTTTTTTTCGCGTTTCTTTTTTCTCTTTTGTCTTCTTTCTCACGTTTCTTTTTTATTCTCGGATTTCGTAGTATTTTTCTTCCTTTTCTTACTTTTCGCGTTTGTTCTGCATTTTCTTCCTTGCATTTCTTCTTCTTCTTCTTCTTCTTCTTCTTCTTCTTCTTCTTCTTCTTCTTCTTCTTCTTTCTTTTTCTCTTCTTCTTCTTGTTTTTCTTCTTCTTCTTCTTCTTCTTCTTCTTCTCATTCCTCATTTTCTTTTTTCACTTTTCTTCTTCTTCCTCTTCTTCGTCGTCTTCGTCGTCTTCTTCCCCTTCTTCTTCGTCTCCTCCTCCTTCTCCTTCTTCTTCTTCCTATTCTTCTTCCTATTCTTCTTCTTCCTCTATTTCTTCTTCTTCGTTTTCTTCTTCCTCTTCTTCTTATTCCTCATTTTCTTTTTCCACTTTTCTTCTTCTTCCGTTTCTTCGTCTTCTTCTATCTCTTCTTCGTTGTCTTCTTCCTCTTCCTTTCCTTCATCTTCCTGTTCGTATTTTTTCTTCTTCTTTTTCCTATTCTTTTTCTTCATCTTCCTCCTCCTCTCTTTCGTCTTCATATTTTCGTCTTATTCTTCTTCCTATTCTTCCTCTTCATCTTCTTCTTTTTCTTCTTCTTCCTCTTCTTCTTCTTTTTCTTCTTCTTCCTCTTCTTTTTCTTCATCTTCCTCCTCCTCTCTTTCTTTGTCAACTTTTTCGTCTTATTCCTCTTCCTATTCTTCCTCTTCATCTTCTTCGTCTTCTTCTTCTTCTTCTTCTTCTTCTTCTTCCTCTTCTTCTTTTTCTTCTTCTTCTTTCTTCCTCCTCCTCCGCCACTTCTTCTTCGTCTTCCTCTTCTCCTTCCTTTTCTTCTTCTTCTTCTTCTTCTTCTTCTTCTTCTTTCCATTTTTTCTTCATCTTCTTCTTCTCCTTCCTCTTCTTTTTTTTCATCTTCCTCTTCTTTTTTTTCTTCTTCTTTTTCCTATTCTTTTTCTTCGTCTTCCTTTTCTTCCTATTCTTCTTCCTCTTCTTCTTCTTTGTTTTCTTCTTCCTCTTCTTATTTTTCATTTTCATTTTTCACTTTTCTTCTTCTTTCTCTTCCTCGTCTTCTTCTTCCTCTTCTTCCTCTTTTTCTTCCTCTTCTCCTCCTCCTCCTTCTTCTTCTTCTTATTCTTCTTCCTCTTCTTCCTCTTTTTCTTCCTCTTCTCCTCCTCCTCCTCCTTCTTCTTCTTCTTCTTCTTCTTCTACAACATTGTGACATTTTCTCTTTTTCTTTTTTTCCTTTTATTTTTCTTCCTGCCATTTTTTCTTCTTCTTCATCTATTTTCGCGTTTCCTCTCCGTCATTTTTTCTTTATTTTCTTTCTCACATATCTTTTTTTTTTCGCGTTTCTTTTTTCTATTTTGTCTTCTTTCTCACGTTTATTTTTTTTTCTTCTCCCATTTCTTCTTTTTCGTGTTTCTCCTTCTACATCTTTCTTTCTTTTTCTTCTTCCTCACTTTTCATTTCCCTTCTCTAATTTCTGCTTCTCTTTTGTGTTTCTTCTTCAACATCTTTTCTCTTCTTCCTTCTCATGTTTCTTCTTCCTTCTCTCATTTCTTCTCTTTAGTGTTTTTCTTCTTCTTTCTCGTGTTTCTTTTTTCTCCTCCCATTTCTTCTTTTTGTGTTTCTTCATCTACACTTTTTCTATCTTTTATCTTTCCCAAGTTTTTTTTTATTTCTCACATTTGTTCGTTTTTTGGGTTTCTCCTTCAACATGTTTTTTCTCTTTCTCTTTTCTCACGTTTCTTTTTTTTTATTTTCTTTCTTTTATCGGTTTCTTCTTCGACATCTTTTTCTTTCTCTTCTTTCTCACTTTTCTTTTTCTTTCTCGCATTTCTTAGTATTTTTCTTCCTATTCTTACTTTTCGCATTTGTTACGCCTTTTCTTCCTTGCATTTCTTCTTCTTCTTTCTCTTCTTCTTTCTCTTCTTCTTCTTTTTCTTCTTCTTCTTTTTCTTTTTCTTCTTTTTTTCCTATTCTTTTTCTTCATCTTCCGCTTCTTCTTCTTTTTCTTCATCTTCCGCTTCTTCTTCTTTCTCTTTTTCTTCTTCTTCTTTTTCTTTTTCTTCTTTTTCCTATTCTTTTTCTTCATCTTCCGCTTCTTCTGCTTTATCTTCTTCTTCTGTCTCTTCTTCTTCTTCTTTTTCTTCTTCTTCTTCTTCTTCTTTTTCTTCTTCTTTTTCCTATTCTTTTTCTTCATCATGCGCTTCTTCTTCTTTTTCTTCTTCTTCTTTTTCTTTTTCTTCTTTTTCTTCTTCTTCTTTTTCTTCATCTCCCGCTTCTTCTTCTTTCTCTTTTTCTTCTTCTTTTTCTTTTTCTTCTTCTTCTTTTTCTTTTTCTTCTTCTTTTTCTTTTTCTTCTTCTTTTCCCTATTCTTTTTCTTCATCTTCCGCTTCTTCTTCTTTCTCTTCTTCTTCTTTTTCTTCTTCTTCTTTTTCTTCTTCTGCTTTTTCTTCTTCTGCCTTTTCTTCTTATTATTATTCCTCTTTTTCTGTTTCTTTTTCTTCTTCTTTTTCCTATTCTTTTTCTTCATCTTCCGCATCTTCTTCTTCCTTTTCTTTTTCTTCTTTTTCCTATACTTTTTCTTCATCTTCCTCTTCTCCTTCCTCTTCCTTTTCTTCTTCTTCCTCTTCTTCTCCCTCTTCTTCTTCACTTTGTCTTCTTCTTCTCTTCTTCTTCTTGTTATTATTATTATTATTATTATTATTATTCCTCTTTTCCTGTTTCTTTTTCGTCTTCTTTTTCCTATTCTTTTTCTTCATCTTCCGCTTCTTCTTTCTCTTCTTCTTTTTCTTTTTCTTCTTCTTTTTCTTTTTCTTCTTCGTTTTCCGATTCTTTTTCTTCATCTTCCGCTTCTTCTTCTTCCTCTTCTTTTTTTTCTTCTTCTTCTTCTTCTCCTCATTATTATTATTATTATTCCTCTTTTTCTGTTTCTTTTTCTTCTTCTTTTTCCTATTCTTTTTCTTCATCTTCCGCTTCTTCTTCTTCCTCTTCTTCTTCTTTTTCTTCTTCTTCTTCTCATTATTATTATTATTATTATTATTATTATTATTATTCCTCTTTTTCTGTTTCCTATTCTTTTTCTTCATCTTCCGCTTCTTCTTTCTCTTCTTCTTCTTCATCTTCTTCTTCTTCTTCTTCTTCTTATTTCTCTTCTTCTTCTTCTTTCTCCCCTTCTTCTTCTTGTTCTTTTTCTTTATCTTCCTCTTTCTCTTCTTCGTCTTATTCCTATTCTTCTTCTTCCTCCTCCTCCTTTTCGTCTTCTTCTTCCTCTTCTTCGTCTTATTCCTATACTTCTTCTTCCTCTTCCTCTTCTTCCGCTGCTTCTTCTTCTTCTTTTTCTTCTTCTTCTTCTTCTTCTTCTTCTTCTTCTTATTATTATTATTATTATTTGTCTCTTTATAGCAGTGACATCTGGTGGTCATCTCTGAAGATTAATTGTCTCCCTGTTTTCTCAAACACTCTCTTTACCGATGATAAGTCTTCTTTTGCGATCTGTCGCGATTCTTCCCACTCAATATCTGTCAATCTTCGCACCAATTCTATTTTTTTTATTTTCATTTTTTTAGAAGCCTTGTTAACCATTACTTTCAATTTTCACAACTATTTAATTTATTCTGCGTAAATTTGTGATAAAAAAACAAAACAAAAAAAAGTCAATAATATTAAAACGAAAGTAAATACGAATCAAAATTAATAATACTGGTTTCTGTAAAGTACTTTTGGATTGTTCCAAATGCTCGGATGAATATCGGCACTACTCCCTCTATAATATTTCGTAGTTTCTTCCGTTCCCAGGCAGTGTCCTTATAATATTTCTTTATACTCTGCTATTAATTAGGCATTCGTTCCAGCTTCTTTTTCTCGTTTTTTTTTCTTTTTACTTCTTCTTCATGTCTTTGTCTCTTACTTCTATTTCTTTATATATTTTCTTTTTCTTTTTCTCGTTTATATTCTATTATTCTTTTCTTCATTGCTTTCCCGACATTTTTCTCCTTCTTTTTTTTTATTCCACGGGCTTCTCACATTTTTTTTCTTTTTCGCCTTTCTTCTTCATCTTCTTTTTCTTTTTTCTCTTCTTCTATTTTCTCACATTTCGCTTTTCTGATTCTACATCTTTCTCACCCACTTCTTCTTCTTCTTCTTCTTCTTCTTCTTCTTCTTCTTCTTATTATTATTATTATTATTATTATTATTATTATTATTATTCTATATCTCCACAAAGCAAACCACAATTCTTTGTCTTCTTTTTCTTCTTCTTCTTCCTCCTCCTCTTCTTCTCCCTCTTCCTCTTCTTCCTCTTCTTCTTCTTTTTCTTCTTCTCCTTCTTCTTCCTCTTCTTCTTCTTCCTCCTCTTCTTCTTCTTCTTCTTCCTCTTCCTTTTCTTTTCCCTCTTCTTCTTCTTTTTCCTATTCTTTTTCTTCATCTTCTCCTTCTTCCTTTTCTTCTTCTTCCTTCTCTTTCTTCTTCTTCTTTCTATTTGCTTTGGCACGTTACTACCTACCATAACATAGTGTGGCACGTGGCCACAAGTGTAAGGGCCCTGGTCTCAGCACATGACAGTGAATGTTGGACAATTTCCTCAAAGACAGAATGCATGGTTGTCAGCAAAAGGGGACAACCCAACATGCAAATTACAAATTGAGGATACCAAAATCAAACAAGT
>OZ010596.1:88909235-88924235 GCA_963932145.1 Acanthosepion lycidas
TTGATTTGTTTTTTTATAATCCATCTAGGTAATAGCGGAAAACATAAGATTAGATGTGAATCGAAATATGTTTTCTTAGAAATTTATTATTGTTAACTATAAGAAATTTTGGAGAGTGCGGTCGCAACGCTAAGGTTGAATTTTTTGAAAATTTAAAACAAAGTGCGTTTTTTTTACTAATATGGGAATTGGAGAATTCTTTTGTTGTAGTAGTTTTTTCAGTCGATGTGGCATGAACTAAATTGTTCAATTAATAGAATAATGTCGCAGCTATTATCCCAGAAGTTGCACGTCGGATCAGTTCTTTTTAAATCAAATATGTGGTGCAGTTCAATTTATATATATATATATATATATATATATATATATTATATATATATATATATATATATATATATATATATATATATATATATGTGTGTGTGTGTGTGTGTGTGTGTGTGTGTGTGTGTGTGTGTGTAAAAATATATAGAAAATAGGAAAGAACTCGTTAGGTAAATAATCCAAAGTTCTTTAGTATTTTTGTTATTATTTTTAAAAAATAGTGTTCGATACAATAGTAGAGCATAAATATAATTATTTATTTAAAAATATGATTCCAACGCTACATAAGAGTTCTCATGTTTTAAAACAAGAGCCGAAAACTTCAATATAATTATTTGAATTAAATTGAATTAAAGTACTAAGCTCTGTTCCATCTTCAAGCGAAATTTACGCGTTTTATAAGCATATTCATTATTAAAATTAAAATTACTATGGTAACGGCTAGAGCAATTATTTAAAGAAAAGGGGCGTAAGGGCTAATAATTTGTATCAATATCTCAGTTACATTCAAAGACGTTCAGTCAGGGTAAGGTTGGGGTGTCTAAATTTAAAGCGGAAGATGACATCGTCTAGTCTGGTTAAGTGTCTATGGAGATTTATTTATTTTTTTATTTTATTTTATTTTTTTTCTTAAAGGGTTTTGTGTATATAAAAACACTGTCATATATATATATATATATATATATATATATATACAGAAATATATATATATATACAGAAAAATTTAAACTTTACATATTTATCAAACGTTTCAAATAAAACATTGGAAAATTTATTTATATTAAAACTTAATTTTTTTAAAATTTGAATAGAAAAAAATAAAATGAAACTTAAATTTTCTTTCTACAAAAATAATGATATTTTTCGATAGATATAAAATCGGAATCTTTAACATGTTTCGGCAATAAATATCCTGCAAAGAGTTGATTGCATTGCCGGAAAACAAATCAATCGATCCATCAAATTATCAACTGCTCTTCTCCGCTCCCATATCTGCGCGTGGAAAGAACAGTTAATCATGTTTTTTTTAAGGGCATCAGTGCAAAGGGGGACGTTCTAGATTTGTTCTCGGTTCATTAACTTCACTTTCCGTTAAACAGGAAAACATTTGTTACAAACAAACAACAAAAAATATGTACTGAACCAATATCTGTTCGCCTATATGGCAGGAAATGCTGGGCAATCTCCTCACAGATGAAGAAGAGACTTGAAATGTGGTTCTACAGAAGGATGCTTAAGATACCGTTATAAAGGGTGTCCATAAATTTCGTGTGCACTTAAAAAAATTTATAACTTTATTTGTATTTGCGATAGAAATAATCTGTAAAAAATGTTATAAATTTTAATGTACCTAGTTTTAAGTCTAGCTAAAATAACTAATGTGATTTCAGGCATTACTTTAAATCAGTTGGCAAATGTTTTCCGTGAACTTCAAAATCGTATTACCCTTTGTATTGCTAATGATGGGGGACATGTGGAAAATTTCAATAAAACCTTAAAAAATATAGATTTCTTCCTTTCTAATCTTTTTTACAAATTATTTCTATAGCAAATACAAAGTTATAAATTTTTAAAGTGCACACGAACTTTATGGACACCCTGTATAAGCCTAATATCTGCTTGATTGAGAAACAAAACAATTTTGTTCGAAACAAAGAAACTTAAATATCAGTCCTCCTCTTTTTGAATATTGTAGTTGGCAGGGAAGCAAAAAATCGGAAGGGAGTTCCACAGGTGAGCAGTTCGAGAAAAGAAACTTTTAGAATAGAACTTACAATTGCATCTGGCTATTTCAACAGTAAAACGATGAGACCTAATTGCCAATCAAGTAGTACGCTTAAATGCCCGCGGTTGAGGTACGAAGGAGGGGAGCTCATTAGAACAACTGGCATTAAAACATTTATAGGAAAGACAGAGAGAAGACACGGCGGTGGGAAAGAGACTGATGTCGAGATGCCAGGTTTGGATTAGTAATATACAGGCCATTACTTATACAGGGTGTTTCAAAAGTCTGTGTCAAGTAACGATACTGAAAAGAGACAAAAAGATTTAATTTAATTAATTAAATTAAAATTAAATTAACAGAAGAAAACTTGACACTTTTGGCTTTTAAATGCTACCAGTTGAATCATGCTACCATTTGTATTTCATGATAGAAGAGTTCTTAGAATAGACTTTTGAAACATCCTATTTATAAAACCAGAATGAGAGAGTTGGAATTTCTAGGAGACATAATATGCAAATGGCGAATGTGTCACTTCCGGTTTCCCATTGAAGGCAGAGGGGGAAGGGCAAAGCAGCTAATAACCGACCTAACGAGGTTTTATGGATAGAGATAGATAGCCAAAAAACAAGTCTTAATGAGAACTATAAATGATTGGAAGTTATGGAGAGCCATTATCTTTCACGTCCTTAACGGGCATGCCACATAGAAGAAGAACAATATGAACATCTCGGATTTTGTTTAATGTATTGTGGCACGTCAATATCGTATATCAATATTTTGTCTTCGTGTTGCATGTTCTATCCATTTTCTCCTTTTGAAACTGCTCAAGTGGAGGGGTGTCTGTTATTTGGTAGAGTTCTTGGGGTATGATTCTGGAGCGCCAGTTGGCAAGGTTCCAAGAAAGATGATCCTCATTAAAAATCTACAAGTTTCATTCGCTTCACCACGAAGAGAAAGAGGTTATATGCAACTGACAGTTTAGATATAAAAATCTCTCTCTCTCTCTCTCTCTCTCTCTCTCTCTCTCTATATATATATATATATATATATATATATATATATATATATATATATATATATATATACTGTTATGGTCCAGGTTAGGACCAAGGAAGAACAAGACGAACACAAGAGTAGAAATAACGAAGGTATATTACACGAAATAATAATACAAGATGTGGAAGGTGTTAGCATGACTGTCAGTCTGGTTTGGAGTGAACTACTATCGGCTGGACTCGATTCGACCCTTTCTCTTGAGAGTTCATTCTGTAGTTATAGGTAAGGACCCTTGACACTATCTAATTTAGCTATTTGATTATTATCTCTCTCTCTCTCTCTCTCTCTCTCTCTCTCTATATATATATATATATATATATATATATATATATATATATATATATATATATATATATATATGTATATATATTTCCCTCCATGTGTTATCATTAATATCAATTAAATTTACACGTTTATTTTTTATATCCCAGAAATAAACTTGATAAGACTAGGACGAAACCGGTTGTTTTTTTTTTTTAGCTTTTAAAATATACATTAAAATGCCATATAAATTATGCTTATTCCTAGCTATCCTTAAATTTTGTACGACAAAATAACTTTTTTAATTCTTAATTAATGAAAAAGAAAATGCGCTCCCCGCCAGAATTCTAAACTGCATCAGGCTAGACAGGTTCTTATTCTACCGGGGAGCTCATAGTTTTCTTTAAGATTTCTCGAATATTCAGGCCAGTATACGAAACTATGCTTCCTGGGGCGGTTCGAATCCTGTCGAGAAGCGCATATTTTTCTGTAATAAGATTTCTCGAATATTCAGAAGGGTAGACGAAAATGAATAAAAATACTGTTTAATAAATAAACAGGGCATCTACTCAAATATGAGCATCCACTAAAAATAAAGTTTAAGTACTAAAATCTTTCGGATTAATAAAAAAAAATCCATTACTTAGTTAGAAATTACTAAGATATTTTAAGTGTTTAGTATTTAATAATTTCACAAGGATCTTTAAAAACTCTACTCAGTAATCATGGATAGAATGTTCCATAAGTTTCGGTAATCATTGAATAAGCAGCTTGTACTAATGTCGGTGAAAATTGAGGAAATCTTTCTTTCAAAACAATTTTTCAGGAAAATCGGTTTCTGAAGTTCAATAGCTGTTTATAGCTCTTTCCAGTTTTGATGGGGGTTTCCTTCCTGACCTTTTGTTTGAAGTAGTGTGGAATGTCAACATCTTGATTATGTCATTATTTTCTCTTCTCAAGCCCAGTAGCTGTTATCACTCTTTCCAGTATTGATGGGGATTTTCTTCCTAATCTTTTGTTTGAAGTTGTGCGGAATGTCAGCATCTTGATTATGTCATTAACCACTAATCTGAATAAATGGTTGTACGCTTATATTCAGGTTTCTCGCTCGTTGTTAATATTCATCATAGATTTCACTTACTGCCACTTTCACTTTCACTTTCAGTTCAAGAACTGCTGGAAATTTGACATTTATTGACAGATTTGTGTAACTCATTTACAATGACTACAACTGTCATTTGTTTTGTTTACAATGGTTAGAGCTGGCCTGTTATGCTTCTTAATCATTTTCACGTCCACACCAAATATTTTGTAGTTAATACTGAAGAGTCAATCACAGCATGTCTTCTCAATACGCCATGATTATTCTCAGATATATTTTATCTGTTTTCAGTAGTTTCGATTTTTTCTCCAGACATTTCGATCCTGTTCCAGTGCTCAGATAACGACTGGCATAGCTGTCACCTTCGGTTTATTATTATTATTATTATTATTGTTGTTGTATTTTTCTCACAATTTCGTCTTTTGCGTGCCATAACGCTCTAGGATATGGACGATCATGGCTCCCTTGTTACTCTAAGCTACATTTGACTCATTTACGACCCTTCGCATTATTTATATTTGATTAATATTTGTTAATCTGAAAAGGTGACATCAAATCGTCATTTTTAGGCATGACATCTGTCAATATGTCTACCGTATTAAACTGTATTCTTTTATCCAAGCTTTTTCATAATGATTATTAAAATCTTTGGATTATTTAAAAAAATTCCAACTAGTATACTGTTATTTTTTTAATCATATTACCCCCACCCCAAGAAAGGCAATAATGCCACTGGGACGCAAAGCGGTTACTGGGAGTGAAAAATAGTGAGGAGAAAGGATATTAAAAACAGGATTCAGTAAGACAGAAAATGGCGATTGACGTTGCATTTACACTATTGAAGAATTTAGAGAACGGGTAATCAAGAAATCAAAAGGAGTTCCACGAGGCGAGAATCAGAGAAAAAAAAACCCTATTAGAATAGTAAATTCGGTTGCATCTAGCTAGTTCAACACTAAAACGGTGAGACCTAATTGCCAATCTAGTAGCATTCTAAAATTCATGCAATCGAGATATCAAAGCGAAAAACACGTCAGAACACTTGTCATGAACATATCCATTGGAAAGAATGAGGGCAGTCACATCACAGCGGTAGGAATGGGACTTAAGACTATACCCAGGTCAGCAGCTACTTTTTAAAGCATTTCACCCCAAGCAAGGCGGGAGTGCCACTAGCACGCAAGGGGTTACGGAGAATGGGAGCACGCGTAAAAAAGCGTGATAGGGGAAAGTATGAAGAGAAGGACGGGGAATTAGATCAATACATCTGGAGATGTCGATTGACATTACATTTGAATAATTGAAGATTATAGCTATCAGGGAAGCCAGTAAGAGGAAGAAAACTGCCGTAGAAGTATGAAAAAATCGATTATTTCCACTATCGATAGGAGTTGGGAAATGCAATGTCGGTCTTGACCTTTCCGCTAACTTGGAGCATGTGCATGTAAATTTTGGTGCAAATCCGTCGAAAATTGCGGCCGTGCATTCGTTACACACACACACACACACATACACACACACACACACACACACACACACACACACACACACACACATATATATATATATATATATATATATATATATATATATCAACCTTTTTTCTCTATATCTTTCCGTTTTTCCTCGCTGTCAAAACGGAATGGTTCATTATTTATCTGAGGTACTGGCAGGGGCTGAAATAAATAGGTACTCACTAAATTTTGTTTTTATAACTTTATTTCTAGCAACACATTTTGTGATGTCAACGAACACTCGTTGCCACTTTTGTAATGTCAACGAATACTCGTTACCACTTTCGTAATGCTCGTTGTAGTAGAGACTTTGTAATCGCAGATACAACTATAGTAACGCTCTTGAACAATACTGGTTTCAGACACCTTCGAATATCACTCGCACTAATAGTACTTGCTTGATAATACTCGCTCGAATAGGATATGAAACGGGGTCGAGTAGCTGTTTCTCGAGACGAGATTCTGCCCTTCGACATACCCTCGTCTGGGTATCCTCTCTGCTCGGAGGCAGAGAGTTTGACCAGCACAACTGGAGACGAATCTCCAACTAGGGGATATCTACCAACCGCCCCACGCGGTCAGATGTAGCACAAGGCCGAATTTAATGTGGGGTATCCGAGCCCGTGGGCTCTGCCAAAAGTTTTCCGTATACCCCGTATAAAACGGGGTCGGGTACCTGTTTCCCAAGACGAGACTCTGCCCTTCGACATACCCTCGTCTGGGTATCGTCTCTGCTCGGAGGCAGAGAGTTTGACCATCCTGCCTTTTATATATAGAGATCAATCTCAGTAGGTAACTTATATAAGTTGTACCCTGAATGTGGACTTTACTGTAGATTAAGTAACGGAAAGTTTCCTCAATACGTTAACACCCTGTTCAGTTTTCTCGCTGTTTTCAATAATGGTCTGGAATGTTCCAATAATTCTATCAATTTCCAGTTCTTTTATTTTTTTCTTTATCTTATTCTCTTAGTGACCATTCTTAGTACTCAGATAACGGCTGGTACGACTTATCTTAACATTTTACCAATTATTGTTGCCGACTTCATGTTCATTTACTGGGTTCCATAAATTATCAGTACAATTTTAAAAAATTAATGAAATAATATAAAACTGAAGGTAACTCGACCAGGTTTATTCGACAACGTATGTAAGCAAATAAAGTTTTATTTGAAGACACCAGAACCCTTCCAGATGGTCTACTTTGGCTGCGTGCAACTCATTCACACAATACTGAATATCTGTTTACTTTTAGACACATTTTGCTCCTCTAAACTTCCTTGTGCCAGACTTGGTGGTTCTTTTCGATACTCTGCTCTGTAATTCCGCTGGACATGTGTAAACTATTTAGTCTCGATGAAACAGGATATAAAAGGGTGTAACAGCATATACCGCGTGTAAAAGAAAAATTGTCCAAATCGTATAACAGCATCTCTATCTATAAAAGGCAGGATGTGTGTGTGTGTGTGTGTGTGTGTGTGTGTGTGTGTGTAAAGAATGTACGGCCACAGTTTCGACGGATTTGCACCAAAATTTACCTGCACAAGCTCCAAGTTAGCGGGAAGGCCAAGACCCACTTTGCATTTCCCAACTCCCATCGATAGTTGAAATAATCGATTTTTTCATGCTTCTACGGCAATTCTCATGTAGTTTGCGGTCATTTTGTATTGGCCAGAGTGAGAGCCTATAGCTTGCTGCCACGAATAGGCAGGAAAATTCTATTGGCCAGCGTGAGAGCCAACAGCTAACTGACACGAATATTAACTAGCATGCTAAAAAAAATCGATAGCTGCATTTGTCACAAGTGGGAAAAATTTAAATCTGCATGGCACTTTACTCCAATTGGCTCATTCGCTTGCTTAAACTCAACGTTGATTCTGATTCCGCAGAACTGGGTTGGGTGTGAAAAAGTATTTGTTGTTAACATCCTTTTTTCATTCGGTTTTTCCAGTTACGGGTCCTTTTTTAAAGCTGATCGTTTTGTGTTCATTTTGTTTAGTTCTTTTTTCGTAACAGTTTTAATGTTTAATATAGAAAAAATTCGCAGTGTGAGATAGGCAAGAAGTAAGGCATGTAGCAACATCAGCACGGCAAAGGGCACTCCTTTAAAGGCAAGGAAGGGCAAAAATATTTTAAGTCAAGTGATAGCGATTGCTGTATGAGTCGTACGATTTTTGAATCAAGCACGGCCAACGCCGGGTCATGCTGCTAGTGGGATGATAAACCATCCCACAAAATTTTTAATATCTTAAAAAAACATTAAATTAATTGAGTTTCTTTTTTCCTATGTTTCCAGATAAGAAGTCTAGCCATCTTGAGACCATCTGTCGTCAGATTCACTGAAAAACCCTTTGAGTTTTTCAGTTAGAAAGAGAAGAGTTTAAAATCGTTTTATGTCAGTATCAATATGTCTTTTAAACTCAGCAATGGTGAGAGGAAAAGGATCATTCAGGCCTTCAGTAATGGTACCAAAATTCACACTCTGGCTTCCATCTTTAATGTCCATTCAAGGGCCATCAAGAGAATGGTGAAGAAGTTTTAATAAAACGAGAACAGTAATGTAGAAAACTGAATAAGAAGGTCACAACAGCGAGGGATCATCATTACAACTCAATACATTCTTGGGGTTCAAGTAAAGTTCAATGGTGTTATAAAAACCTCGGAGAATTCCAGTAAGATATCTTTAATCATTTCTAAGATACAGCGGTTCAAAGCGTAATCTAACGATTGGTCAATTTTGCTGAAGAACCTGTTATATCGCGCTTTTTTGCGGTGCTGTCAATTTTATTCAAAGACACGGATCGATAATAAACACATTTAACACTACCTTAAAAGACAAACGAAATCGAATTAAGGAAGAACAGGATATATATAAATTTAAACCGTAATAAAATGTATTTAACATGGAAACAAGTGCATTGGAAGTTGTTAAATTTTGATTTAAAAAGTGCAGCTTACATGTGTGGCATACAAAAAGTGTGAAGAACTCAGGATTAAACTCAATATTCGGTCGTAACTGTTCTAGCGAGACAAGCTTCATAAAGATTACACAACGCCGAACTAGCCAAAATTTATAAAGCATAGTCTAGATGTGACACAAGGCCAGAAGTAGAAGCACCCAATGAGGATCGAACTTACTACTCAGTCGAAACTGATATAGCGAAATCAGCTTGTTAAACATTACACCACGTCTACCATGACAAGAGTTATTAGCATAGCGTAGATGAGGCACAAGGCCGAAAATAGAAAGCACCCAGTGAGGATCGAACTCACTACTCAGTCGTAATTGATATGATTAGATCAGCTTGCTAAACATTACACCACTTCTACAAAGCCAAGATTTACTAAGCATAGCCTAGATTTGGCACACGACCGAAAGTAGAAAGCACCCAGTGAGGAGCGAACTCACTACTCAGTCGTAATTGATATAGCGAGATCAGCTTGCTAAACATTACACCACTTCTACAAAGCCAAGATTTACTAAGCATAGCCTAGATTTGGCACACGACCGAAAGTAGAAAGCACCCAGTGAGGAGCGAACTCACTACTCAGTCGTAATTGATATAGCGAGATCAGCTTGCTAAACATTACACCACTTCTACAAAGCCAAGATTTACTAAGCATAGCCTAGATTTGGCACACGACCGAAAGTAGAAAGCACCCAGTGAGGAGCGAACTCACTACTCAGTCGTAATTGATATAGCGAGATCAGCTTGCTAAACATTACACCACTTCTACAAAGCCAAGATTTACTAAGCATAGCCTAGATTTGGCACACGACCGAAAGTAGAAAGCACCCAGTGAGGAGCGAACTCACTACTCAGTCGTAATTGATATAGCGAGATCAGCTTGCTAAACATTACACCACTTCTACAAAGCCAAGATTTACTAAGCATAGCCTAGATTTGGCACACGACCGAAAGTAGAAAGCACCCAGTGAGGAGCGAACTCACTACTCAGTCGTAATTGATATAGCGAGATCAGCTTGCTAAACATTACACCACTTCTACAAAGCCAAGATTTACTAAGCATAGCCTAGATTTGGCACACGACCGAAAGTAGAAAGCACCCAGTGAGGAGCGAACTCACTACTCAGTCGTAATTGATATAGCGAGATCAGCTTGCTAAACATTACACCACTTCTACAAAGCCAAGATTTACTAAGCATAGCCTAGATTTGGCACACGACCGAAAGTAGAAAGCACCCAGTGAGGAGCGAACTCACTACTCAGTCGTAATTGATATAGCGAGATCAGCTTGCTAAACATTACACCACTTCTACAAAGCCAAGATTTACTAAGCATAGCCTAGATTTGGCACACGACCGAAAGTAGAAAGCACCGAGTGAGGAGCGAACTCACTACTCAGTCGTAATTGATATAGCGAGATCAGCTTGCTAAACATTACACCACTTCTACAAAGCCAAGATTTACTAAGCATAGCCTAGATTTGGCACACGACCGAAAGTAGAAAGCACCCAGTGAGGAGCGAACTCACTACTCAGTCGTAATTGATATAGCGAGATCAGCTTGCTAAACATTACACCACTTCTACAAAGCCAAGATTTACTAAGCATAGCCTAGATTTGGCACACGACCGAAAGTAGAAAGCACCCAGTGAGGAGCGAACTCACTACTCAGTCGTAATTGATATAGCGAGATCAGCTTGCTAAACATTACACCACTTCTACAAAGCCAAGATTTACTAAGCATAGCCTAGATTTGGCACACGACCGAAAGTAGAAAGCACCCAGTGAGGAGCGAACTCACTACTCAGTCGTAATTGATATAGCGAGATCAGCTTGCTAAACATTACACCACTTCTACAAAGCCAAGATTTACTAAGCATAGCCTAGATTTGGCACACGACCGAAAGTAGAAAGCACCCAGTGAGGAGCGAACTCACTACTCAGTCGTAATTGATATAGCGAGATCAACTTGCTAAACATTACACCACTTCTACAAAGCCAAGATTTACTAAGCATAGCCTAGATTTGGCACACGGTCGAAAGTAGAAAGCACCCAGTGAGGAGCGAACTCACTACTCAGTCGTAATTGATATAGCGAGATCAGCTTGCTAAACATTACACCACTTCTACAAAGCCAAGATTTACTAAGCATAGCCTAGATTTGGCACACGGTCGAAAGTAGAAAGCACCCAGTGAGGAGCGAACTCACTACTCAGTCGTAATTGATATAGCGAGATCAACTTGCTAAACATTACGCCACTTCTACCAGGTCATGAGTTACTAAGCATTGCGTCGATGTGTCACAAGGCCGAAAGTAGAAAGCACCCAGTGAGGTTCGACCTCCCTACTCAGTGGTAATTGAAATCGCCAGATCAGCTTGCTAGGCGTTACATAACGACGAACTGCCCTAAGGATTTTCTTAGCTCAGATTGGATGTGTTACAAAGCCGAGTTTGGTAACTATTACACCTCATCGAAGTGCCCCCGTTCATAACTCGAATTAATACAATAACCTGATTTTTTATTATTATTTTTCAGCGCTCTCACGTCACTACAGAATGTGACACAAATCGTTGTGTAGAGTGAGTTTACCGCCAATACTGTGGAAAAATTGCCCAAGCCTCCTCGGTACTTCCCCTTGGAGGATGGCTTAGGCGCCGGGCAATAAACGCAGTCCCCTCCCGAAGAACAGGTACTGATTTGTTTGTGGGGAGACATCGCGGTGATTTGGTTTAAAAATATTTGAACTGTGGAAGTTTCCAGATCATTTATGGACACGCTGTATGGAAAAACAACGCACGTTTTGATGATTAGGTTGGTGCAAAAATAATGTCGTTTTCTCACATATGTTACTATGTGAGAAAACGACATTATTTTTGCATCAACCTAATATAAAAGGCAGGATGTGTGTGTGTGTGTGTGTGTGTGTGTGTGCGTGTGTAACGAATGCACGGCCGCAATTTTCGACGGATTTACACCAAAATGTATATGCACATGCTCCAAGTTAGCGGGAAGGCCAAGACCCACTTTGCATTTCCCAACTCCCATCGATAGTTGAAATAATCGATTTTTCATGCTTCTATGGCAGTTTTCATGTAGTTTGCGGCCATTTTCTACTGGCCAGAGTGTGAGCCTATAGCTGGCTGCCACGAATATGCAGGAAGATTCTATTGGCCAGAGTGAGAGCCAACAGCTGACTGACACAAATGTTAACTAGCATACTAGCATGCAAAAAAAAAAAATCGATAGCTGCATTCGTGACAAGTGGGAAAAATTTAAATCTGCATGGCACTTTACTCCAATTGGCTCATTCGCTTGCTTAAACTCAATGTTGATTCTGATTCCGCAGAACTGGGTCGGACGTGAAAAAGTATTTGTTGTTAACATTCTTTTTTCATTCGGTTTTTCCAGTTACGAATCCTTTTTTAAAGCTGATCGTTTTGTGTTCATTTTGTTTAGTTCTTTTTTCGTAACAGATTTAATGTTTAGCATAGAGCTTCGAAAAAATTCGCAGAAGTAAGGCATGTAGCAACATCAGCACGGCAAAGAGCACTTCTTTAAAGGCAAGGAAGGGCAAAAATATTTTAAGTCAAGTGATGGCGATTGCTGTATGAGTCGTACGATTTTTGAATCAAGCACAGGCAACGCTGTTAGTCGATAATATATGTCACTTTTCTTGAAGCTGGGAGCTTACAGCCACATATCACTTAAAGACCGATTCACCGAGGACTGGTCAGTAGTGGGTGAGGCCTTGGGCATACCCGGTGCTGTAAGCTTGGTGGTGTAATGGGTAATGGCTAGGAATTGGGAATCGAAAAGCCGTGTTCAATTTCCAGTCGGGTTCATTATATTTACTTACAGTCAAACATCCTTGAGATAGCTATGAATTCACCTCTACACCCGCCAGGTATGTGCTAATGATTACGGCCTGTATTAATAAAGAATTTTATCTACAATAATTACAACTTAAAATAATTACTCACTTAAAATAAATTTCGTTGATAAGCCAGAAGAAAAAAATCATTCTTCTTCTCATTATAATAATAATAATAATAAATAATAATAATAATTATTATTATTATTATTATTGAATATGTTATTGGCTGATTATTAAAACTTGTATCATTAAACCATTATTATCTCAAAAAATCCTTTAAAATATTTTCAGGCTTCAAATAACAAGAAAAGTGTTGATAAGCCGTAAAAAACGGATTAATTAAATCTACCATCTAGTTTTACAAGCGGTTAAAGGAAAGATGACTGCTTTGTATGGCGCCTAGTAAGAATCATCTTCATCTTATGTCTCATTTTAATCTTCATAACTCTTTCTCATTCCTGTATATTTAGGTGGAACTCATTTCTAAATAATGAGTACTTGGAGTGGAACTCATTTCTAAATAATGTGTACTTAGAATGAAAATCATTTCTAAATGATGAGTACTTGAAGCGGAACTAATTTCTAAAAAAATGAGTACTTAGAGTGTAACTCATTTCTAAATAATGAAAACTTGGTTTAGAACTCATTTCTAAATAATGAGTACTTTGAGTGTAACTCATTTCTAAATAATGAGTACTTGGTTTAGAACTCATTTCTAAATGATGAGTACTTAAAGCGGAACTCATTTCTAAATAATGAATACTTGGAGTGTAACTCATTTCCAAATAATGAATACTTGGTTTAGAACTAATTTCTAAATGATGAGTACTTGAAGCGGAACTCATTTCTAAATAATGAGTACTTTGAGTGTAACTCATTTCTAAATAATGATTACTTGGTTTAGAACTCATTTCTAAATGATGAGTACTTGAAGCGGAACTCATTTCTAAATTATGAGTACTTAGAGTGTAACTCATTTCTAAATAATGAATACTTGGTTTAGAACTAATTTCTAAATGATGAGTACTTGAAGCGGAACTCATTTCTAAATATTGATTACTTTGAGTGTAACTCATTTCTAAATAATGAGTACTTGGTTTAGAACTCATTTCTAAATGATGAGTACTTGAAGCGGAACTCATTTCTAAATTATGAGTACTTAGAGTGTAACTCATTTCTAAATAATGAATACTTGGTTTAGAACTCATTTCTAAATAATGAGTACTTTGAGTGTAACTCATTTCCAAATAATGAGTACTTGGTTTAGAACTCATTTCTAAATGATGAGTACTTGAAGCGGAACTCATTTCTAAATAATGAATACTTGAAGTGGGACGCATTTCTAAATAATGAGTAATTGGAGTGGCACTCATTTCTAAATAATGGAAACTTGAAGCGGAACTCATTTCTGAATAATGAGTACCTGAAGTAGAACTCATTTTTTTAATAATGAGCACTTTAAGTGGAACTCATTTCTAAATATTGAGTACTTGCAGTGGGACTGATTTCTAAATAATGAATAATGGAAGCAGAACTCATTTCTAAAGAATGAGTAGTTGAAGTGGAACTCATTTCTGAATAATGAGTACTTGAATTGAAACTCATTTCTAAATATTGAGTACTTGGAGTAGCACTCATTTCTAAATAATGAGTACATGAAATGAACTCCTTTCCACATAATAATTACTTGAATTGGAACTCATTTCCGGATAATGAGTACTCATCTCTAAATAATGAGTACTTAAAGTGGACCTTATTTCTGAATAATGAGTACTTGAGGTGTAACTCATTTCTGAATATTGAGTACTTTCAGTGGAACTCATTTCTAAATAATGAGTACTTTGGATGTATCTAATTTCTAAACAAGTAATAGTTAAGGTGGAACTGATTTCTACATAATGAGTACTTTGGGTGAAACTCGCCTTAAAAATAAGGAGTACTTTCGATGTCACTCTGTTAGAATTCTAGCGTAGTCAATTGTAATTGTTTTCGCACTGTATAATGAATATTTTAGGTGGAACTTATTTCGAAATTATAATTGCATTACGCAGAACCCATTTGTAAATGATGAGTACTTTAGGTGGAACTAATTTCTACTTAATGAATACATTGAGTTGAACTCGTTTCAAAATAATGAATACTTTAGCTGTATTTCTGTCTGAATTCAAGCGTAG
>OZ010596.1:88929235-88961735 GCA_963932145.1 Acanthosepion lycidas
TTCAGTCACTTTCTCACTGGCGTAACGTAGCTTCCAGTTGCCTTTTCTATAAATATTTTCATAGTATTTGTTCTATTAGGTTGGTGCAAAAATAATGACGTAATAATGTCGTTTTTTGACGTTAAAAAATACGTCAAAAAACGACATTATTACGTCGTTATTTTTGCACCAACCTAATAATCAGCTTTGGTACATAGACTTTAAGAATTTAAGCGCAATACTAGATTGGCGGTTAGGTCTCATCGTTTTACATTTGAAATGGCGGAAGACGTAACCACAAGTTAACAGTTTCTTCTTTCGCACTTCTCGCTTGTGGAACTCTGTTCCGTCCTTTTGCTTTCCAGTCAAGTTTGATCTTCAGAAATTTAAAAGCAATGTCAATCTTCTGTCTTCTTAATTCCAATTCTTTTATTGCTCTCTCTCTCTCTCTCTCTCTCTCTCTGTCTCTCTCTCTCTCTCTAATTAATAATGTTTTCTTTTTTTCATATTTTCTCCCACTCAGTAACCGCTTGTGTCTTACTTGCTTTATTGCTTCCCTCGAGATGAAATGATTAAAAAGGTCACTTGTAATCAGTCTTCTATGTGCATTGACTTTTCAAGACGTGGTTGGTCGCAGCTCTTCACGACTTCCTATTGTTTGTAGTTCATAGCTGTTTTTGTCTTTTTACTATTCTTTCCACACACTTTTATGCCACCATTTTACACAAGCTTGTTATATATATATATATATATATATATATATATATATATATATATATATATATATATATATATATATATATTATAAATTAACTGATTTAAAATATGTTTTTTTTCGCTACACAGCTTCCATTTTTGAAACATGGTTAGAACTGTGTAACGAAAAAAACCTATTTTAAATCAGTTAATTTATAATATTAATGCTCTGTAAATTTACATTGAGCACTATTTTGTAAAAATAAAAATATCTATAAGAACACCGGATTATATATCTTAGTGTTCTTTCTTATATATATATATATATATATATATATATATATATATATATATATATATATATATATATATATATATATGTTACTTGGTGTTTTCCTTTTCTGTATTCAATATGCCTTGAGTGTCAAATTCTCCAATCACTCGTTCTTCATCAATGTGTTTCAGAAATCTCACATATCTCTTTATGATTCAAAGTATAAACGCCCTTTTTTCATTTACACTATTTATATTGTTCAGACTGTTGTCCTCATCTTTATTGTCATATTCACAGTCTATATTTCTGAGATGAGGTATTATAACTATTTACATTGTTTGGACTGTTGTCCTCATCTTTATTGTCATCTTCACGATGTTTCAGCCGTTGTTCACTCCGGCCTTCTTCAGGTGATTGGGATTTCGTAGCTCTTTACGACTGCCTATCCTTTATAACTCTAAGCAGTTTTCCTATTTCTTTCTTTTTTTATTATTCCTCTCACTCGCTTTTCGACCGTCCTTTTACACAAGTGGAGGGAAATAAAGGTCTTGATTCGAAATTCCAATCATCGGAAGAAGGCTGGAGCGTACCACGACCGAAACGTCGTGAATATGACAACAAAGATAAGGACAAGTGTCTGAACAGTGTAAATAGTTTAAATAGTTACAATAACTCATCTCAGAAATATAGACGGTGAATATGGCAATAAATATGAGAACAACAGGCTGTACAATGTAAATAGTGTAAATAATTACAATGCCCCATCTCAGAAATATAGACAGATGTTGAAGGTGAATATGTCAATAAAGATGGAGACAACAGTCCGAACAATATAAATAGTGTAAATAGTTACAAGACCTCATCTCTGAAATAGAGACAAATGTTGAAGGTGAATATGACAATAAAGATGAGGACAATAGTCCAAACAATGTAAATGGTGTAAATAGTTACAAAACCTCATTTGAGAAATATAGACAGGTTCTTTTTTTTGTTTCTATTAGATTTATAACGTTTTTGCTTACGTGTTCTGTAGACATCTCTGTGGTCTCAAGCTTCATTTTCACCTGTGGAAAATTTCCAGCATCCATTGCCATTCTGAAGGATTGAAGTTAGAAGTACTCGTACTAGACTAATGCTTAAAGAGACACAAAATCTATTTGAAGGCGAACCAAATTTTTTTCTGCTTTTTTTTTTCTGAGATAAAATTATTTTTAAACCGATCATTTATTTTATTTTTCTTATTTGTTTATCGTTCAAATTATATTTTGTTAAAAATTAAACATTTAAAAAAAAAATTTGTAGCTGATATGCCAAAGTATGAATTATTGATCGTCACTGTAGCTGGCTATCATCAAGAGTCAGCAAGCATTTAAACATGGGGAGATGGGTTTTTCTGATCTAATTATTGTTATTTTTATTTGAATTTATTATTTTTTTTGTATTTTGTCTTTTTTGTGAGAATTTTTGCTTATTTTCATGGTGTCTTCGTTCTAAAACACTTTAATAATTTGGCGGCTTTCTGGGCCCTTTTTTTTAAATAAATACTTTCAGGGCAACCGTTTAGATACGTTCTTTACTATGGTACCTAGATAGTTTGAATTTAAACACAATACTAGTTGAGCTAGCTAGATGTAGACGTACTTTCTATGCTACAGTTTCTTATCTCGAACTTCTCGTTTGTGGAACTCCTTTCTGGCTCCACGCTTTCCAACTAACTTTAATCTGCAAAAATTTAAATGCAATGTCTACTACTGCCTAATTCTTCCACACCCTGTAAGCCCTTGCGTGCTAGGGGTTGTACTGCTTTGCTTGGGGTGATACCGTTCTAAAAAAAAAAAACAAAAAAAAATAATCAAGAAACATATTTAAGCTTAAATTATAGTTGATTCGTAGATATTCGATCGATTTCTTTCGTACATATAAATTTAGCTGATAGATTTACGACACTCTTTTTTTTATTTATATCGTTTTTAAGTATCTGTTTGACTTCAATATTCCTCTTCTTCGATGTGCCGTGGACCTTCAGGGCGTTGACGATCATGGCTCTCCTCAACTTCTTGTCCTTTGTAGCTCTTAACCCTTAAACTACCAAATTTTTTTAATGCATATTTTTGGCCGAGACAGGTGTCTTAGGAGTTTATTTATTCCTTATGTTTAACTTCAGTAGTTACCATTGTTGTTTTTATAGAAACTAGAACATCAAATATATATGTGTATAAAACATCCAAAAATAATATTGATTAGAAATAATAAAAAAGATATTTTTCAAAATAGTCATTACTTTTCCACTCGTGAAATGTAAAATTACGACAGAAAATGTCTTCTTACGGCTAATAATAAAAACTTTAAAGGCTAAGTGTTGTAAAATATATACCTCTGTAGATGCAATGTATGTAAGCAATTCAATGTAAATACAAGGAATAACATGTAGTGAGTTTAATTTTAACAGATCCCCAAATGAGGCTCATGGCAGGTAATGGGTTAAGTAAAACCTATATTATGGAATCTATATGAATAAATGTAAAATTGGAGTTGGTTCTTTCTTTCTTTCTTTCTCTTTCTTTCTTTCTTTCTTTCTTTCTTTCTTTCTTTCTTTCTCTTTCTTTCTCTCTTTCTCTTTTCTCTCTCTTTTTCTCTCTTTCTCTTTCTTTCTTTCTTTTTTTTTCTTTCTTTCTTTCTTTCTTTCTTTCTTTCTTTCTTTCTTTCTTTCTTTCTTTCTTATTCCATTACCTTCTCCTTTATTTCCTCTTTTTCCTGTTCGCCCCACTTCCGTTCCTCTTTCTTTCTTTCTTTCTTTCTTTCTTTCTTTCTTTCTTTCTTTCTTATTCCATTACCTTCTCCTTTATTTCTTATTTATTTCCTCTTTTTCCTGTTCGCACCCTTCTTTCTTTCTTTCTTTCTTTCTTTCTTTCTTTCGTTCTTTCTTTCTCTTTCTTTCTCTTTCTTTCTCTTTCTTTCTTTCTCTCTTTTTATCTCTTTCTTTCTTTCTTTCTTTTTCTTTCTTTCTTTCTTTCTTTCTTTCTTTCTTTCTTTCTTTCTTTCTTTCTTTCTTTCTTTCTTATTCCATTACCTTCTCCTTTATTTCCTCTTTTTCCTGTTCGCCCCACTTCCGTTCCTCTTTCTTTCTTTCTTTCTTTCTTTCTTTCTTTCTTTCTTTCTTTCTTTCTTTCTTTCTTTCTTTCTTTCTTATTCCATTACCTTCTCCTTTATTTCTTATTTATTTCCTCTTTTTCCTGTTCGCCCCCCCTTCTGTTCCTCTTTCTTTCTTTCTTTCTTTCTTTCTTTCTTTCTTTCTTTCTTTCTTGTTCGCCACCTTCCATTCTTTCTACTCGTGAAATGTAAAATTACGAGAGAAAATGTCTTCTTACGGCTAATAATAAAAACTTTAAAGGCTAAGTGTTGTAAAACATACTTCTGCAAATGCAATGTATGTAAGCAAATCAATGTAAATACAAGGAATAACATGTAGTGAGTTTAATTTTAACAGGTCCCCAAATGGGGCTCATGGCAGATTATATATATTTTGTCTTTTTTTATCTCTCCTAAACCCATTCATTTACTCAAGCTCGCTAGATGGGTTATGCATTGATTTCCTCTGTTTCGCTTGCCTTCAATCCGTCCTATGAGTATCTAATTTTCCAAGCCCTCTTTCCTCATTATTTGCCGTAGAAATTTCAACTGCCTCTTCCTGATGTTAAGTATATTCTTTCTATTTTCTCCAAAGCCTCGTCATTGCCCATCTGTTCGTTCCGTGGTATCCCCAGCATCTTTCTAAAGAAGGGCATTTCTATTGCTTCAAGTCTTCTTCATCTTTGAGGAGATTGTCTAACATATAGAAGAGGAGTAATATTACATTACAATTCCGTACTCTTTGCTTTGTTTCTGACGAAATTTTCATGTTTCTTAATACTTTCCTTCGCTTTTGAAAGGCATCTTTTGATATCCCAATGCGCCTTCGTATTTCGGTGTCGCGCACATTCTGCCTTCTGTTAAAAAACTTCCCAGATATTGAAATTTTTATATTTGTTTGATTTTGGTATCCCCAATTTGTAATTTGCATGTTGGGCTGTCCCCTTTTGCTGACAACCATGCATTCTGTCTTCTTGCAATTGATGCATAGCCCTTTCTTCACGCTTTCCTTCACGACCTTCTGTAGGAGTTATTGTAGTTTCCTTTCTGTGTCTACTATAAAAACTGTGCCATCTGCATATCTTATGTTAATAAGATTGTGTCCGCTAATAATAAATCCTGATAGGACTTCTGATTCTCTCAGAATCGTCTTACTGTATAGATTGATTAAATCCGGTGAGAAGGCACATCCTTGTCTTACAGCCGTTTCTAATTTTGTATATCAGCTGAACTTATATTTTTCTCCATATGTAGGCGGTTTGCTGCCACTATAGATTCTTGATTATTTTAATATCTTTCCAGGATATGTTATGATTAGCGACCAGTTCCAGCAGTTCTTTGAGGTGTACATTGTTAAACGCTTTTGCATATTCTATAAAACATCTCTCGTGTCTTACATGTAAAGTTGATGTATCTGGTACGTTGATAATAATTCCATAGACTACTAGTACTTGTATCGAGATTTACTCCTCGATGATATTAAGCGTAAACAGAGAAGGTTTACATACGAAGAAGCGGTATATAGCAGCCTAATTGTTAACCAAACGGACGAGTTAACATTCCCTAGTACCACCAGCAGGGACCTTCACATCTAGGGCCCGCTATTCCGTGTTCAGCACGGCAAACTATCACCCGTGTTCCTTTGCTAAAAATCAAGTTCCATTCGGACAGCTTTTTCCCCCCATAACTGTTACGTTCTACGACAAACTCCCAAGGGGATGCTTCCCTGACAACTACAATCTTGGTCTCTTTAATTCCAGGGTCAACCGACATCTGTGCTCTTCGACCACATAATGCGATTAATACCCCATTTCTTACGGCCTCTCGAGAACCCTTTATCTTGAGTAGTACTTATGCCGTGTGTTAGGTCTAGTATCTCTATCTATAAAAGGCAGGATGTGTGTGTGTGTGTGTGTGTGTGTGTCAGTGTGTGTAACGAATGCACGGTCGCAATTTTAGACGGATTTGTCCCAAAATTTACATGCTCATGCTCCAAGTTAGCGGGAAGGCCAAGACCCACTTTGCATTTCCCAACTCCCATCGATAGTGGAAATAATCGATGTTTTCATGCTTCTACGGCAGTTTTCGTGTAGTTTGCGGCCATTTTCTACTGGCCAGAGTGAGAGCCTATAGCTGGCTGCCACGAATAGGCAGGAAGATTCTATTGGCCAGCGTGAGAGCCAACAGGTGATTGACACGAATGTTAACTAGCATGCAAAAAAAAAAAATCGATAGCTGCATTCGTCACAAGTGGGAAAAATGTAAATCTGCATAGGACTTTACTCCAATTGGCTCATTCCCTTGCTTAAACTCAACGTTGATTCTGATTCCGCAGAACTGGGTTGGGTGTGAAAAAGTATTTATGTTAACATTCTTTTTTCATTCGGTTTTTCCAGTTACGAGTCATTTTTTTAAAGCTGATCTTTTTGTGTTCATTTTGTTTACTTCTTTTTTCGTAACAGATTTAATGTTTAGTATAGAGCTTAGAAAAAATTCGCAGTGTGAGATAGGCAAGAAGTAAGGCATGTAGCAACATCAGCACGGAAAAGGGGCACTTCTTTAAAGGAAAGGAAGGGCAAAAACATTTTCAGTCAAGTGATAGCGATTGCTGTATGAGTCGTACGATTTTTGAATCAAGCACGGGCAACGCCGGGCCACGCTGCTAGTTAGTACTTAAATAATAGCATAGGCTAACTGTACTTGTACCTAGTATGACTCCAAGGTACTGCAATATTAAATTTAAATAAGGGAAAATTATGTGGTATTTGCTGGCTAATGCGTACCTAGTTACCGTAGACTGGGATGACATATACCTACACTAACACCATAATATTGTAATATAAAATGTACAGGGTGGTCTGAAAGTCTTGTCACCCCCTCCCAGCAAAAAGTAAGGAGAACAATAGAAGTACACGTAATACAGTTATACAAAGCATATGTACTGGATTCATTTTTTTCCCTTTCACAATCATTTTCGTGTCAGCCATCTGAAATAGAAAATTATATTATATAAGGACGACAAGAAAACATTGAGTTAATTGCTTCGTCCACTGCAAGGAAAGTTGGCCCCCTTGTGCCGTACCAGGAAATTTTTCTCCCCAGAATCGATCCTTCAAATCTACAAATGATCAATTCGCCCTTGCACGGAGTATTGCTGTCATATATGGTCTGGAGCCCCTTCTGTTTGTCTCAAGGTCCTTGATAAAATCCAAAGACGGATATGCAATATAATTAACCCTGATCTGGCATCTCGTCTACAGTCGCTCTTCCACAGACGCGCCGTCGCTTCTCTCTCCCTTTTTTATAAATACTTTCATGGCAATTGCTCCGATGAGCTACATTCGCTGGTTCCCAGATTTCATGAATTCAAGCGCCCTACGAAGCTGGCATCCCTCTCTCACCCTTTCACTGTCGAAACTCCTAAATGTAGCCGTCTCTTCTACTCCAATAGCTTCATGTCCCGCACCTCTCGCCTGTGGAACGCCCTTCCCTATTCCAGTTTCCCTGAGAGCTATAATCTCCAGCTATACAAATGTAATGTCAATCGACATCTCCAGTTGCCTTGATCTATCCACTATCCTTCTCCTCATCCTTTCTTCTATCACTTCTATCTGATCTTGCTCCAAATCTTCTGTAACCTTGCTTGGGATGAAACGCTTAAAAAAAAGAAAAGAAAAGAAAAGCGACATACAGTTGAACAGTGGTCCGAAAGTCTTGTCACCCACTACCAAAATATAATGAGAACAGTAGAGAAACAAGTAATACAAAGCACATGTACCAGATTCAGATTATTCAATTTCATTGACGCTGTCGTACGTCGGGAAGATCTGTATAAACATTTTTATGTCAGCCATCTGAAATAGAAAATTATATTATGTCGGGGTGACAAGACCTTCGGACCACCCTGTACATTGTGGGTGTGTTAAACGTGAAGTTGAATTATCTAGTTGGCTAATGTTTACGAAGATGTCATAGCGAAGCTGTATTAAATTCACAATACTCTAATATTCAATGTAAATTGGTTGGGGTGTCTTATATGCTATGAAGTATGGCATATCAATTTTTTGAGTCAGTGTAATCGACAGCTACTCACGATGAGAAACTGGAGAGCCGAGTTCGAATTCCAATCGAGTTCATTGCATTCACTTGCGCGCAAATAGCCTTCCGTCTCGTTTAAATAGTAGGACTTGTATCTGCTAAAATTATTGTTATTCTCAAGAAATTGTTAATGAAATATTCACTCATAGAAATAAAATATTGCTCTTTCGATCCAAAATAGCTTTAGGCTTTAAATAACCACAAACGACACCAAATTGAAACATCGGTTCCCGTACAAGCATCATCGAGCCTGGTCAGTACTTAGATGGGTGACCGTTTGGCAATACCAGGTGTTGTAAGCTTGGATGTGCGGGTGGTGTAATGGATAATGGCTGGAAAGTGGGAATAGGAGAGCCGAGTTCTCGTTGGGTTCTTTGTATTCACGTACGTGCAAATAACCTTGGGAAAGGTATGAATACACCTCTACTCCCCTCAGCTATGGATTAATTAGTAAGACTTGTATCGCTAAACCATTATAAACCCCCACCGCCAGAACAACATTCTTACAATCTAAAAATATTTTCTGGCTTTAAATAACCTGCAAAGGGTTGACAAGCCGAAGAAAACGAATCAATAAAGAAAACACAAAGGGCTGACAAACCGTAAAAAAAAAAGAATCTTTATATAATATTATGAGCTAAATTCTACTCTTGCCACAATTAAGTCAAACGTTTCTTTTCGTAGCTGTGTGACTAGCTTCGCTTTTTCATTTCTGAGTAATCTTATTTTCTTTTTTTTTTTAACTGATCGAATGGTTTTTTGTTCATCTTTCAGCTTCATAATTTGGATGTTTTATTTTGTTCTTTCTTTTTGCCAAGAATGGCGTTTTAAAACTACTATACCATAATTCTAAAGAACAGCAGGTGCTTTGTGTGTGGTCAGGTTGAGCATTCACCTAGGATACCCAGGAGATGTGGGCGTCTCTTTTCTTGCCATACGATGAGAACGAAAGGCCTTATTTTCATATACAGAAGAAACTGGCTATTATAATCAAGGATAATGTTATCAACCTGTTATTATTATCGAAATCGTTCGATTCCAAACACTTTATTTAAAACGGATTAAGGATTATCCGCTTATTATGATAAAAATTCCGGGTATCATTTTTTTATGATCTAAATTTATTTATAACAATAAATGTAAATTGTTGATATTTGGATAAACTTTGATTACTGCTATCAGCCGTGTCCCGAAATCAATCACAATAAGAAGCTTCCTATTAATACTGAAATTATGGGTACAGATGGATGCAAACATTTTTGCCATTTTTAATTTTTTCGTATCTATTAAATCACAATGGTTTTTTTTCTTCGATTCATTCAGTGGTATTATATTTCAGGAAAAGTGTGAACTCCCTAAAACTGTATCTTTGATATTCGACAGAAATGCGGCATTAAATAATTTTGTCATTTTTAATCATTTTCTACCCCAAGCAAATGTGGGAATGCCATCAGTACGCGGGGTGGGGACAAAGGGAGTGAAAGTGAAAGTGAAAGAAAAGACTGAGTATAGGGGATGGGAATTGAGAAAAGGATAAAAGATGAACGGGATTCAGAAAGATAGGAGATGGCGATTGACGTTGCATTTAATTTTGGTGAATCATTTCATGCCACTAGTACGCAGGGGGTTACAGAGAGTGAAAATGAGAGAAAAGACTGAGTATAGGGAGGATTGAGGAAAGGAGAGAAAAAAATGAACGGGATTCAAGAAGACAGATCATAGCGATTGGCGTTGCATTTAAATTTTTGAAGCTTGTAGTTAAAGAAGCGAATAAACGGAAGGGAGTTCCACTGTCGGGAAGTGCAAAAAAGAAACTGTTAGAGCAGAAATGGTGGTTGCATTTAACTATTCCAACAGTAAAAAGGTGGGACCTAGCTGCCAATCTAGTAGTACACTTAAATTCATGTAGTCAGGGTACCAAGAAAAAGGTTTTCTTTGGGTTTTCTTCTGTTATTTATGATGGCGATATAAACGAAACAAACTTATGATCACGGTAAAACATGATTACGGTACAAATTTCTAATGACTGTATAAACGGTAGAAACATATGAAAACGGTACAAACTTATGATCACGGTAAAACTTATGATTACAGCACAAACTTATGATGACTATATAAACGATAGAAAACTTTAATAACGTTACAAACTAATGATCACGGTACAAACTCATGATCACGCTAAAAACGGTACAAACTTATGATGATTGTACAAACGGTAGAATCTTATGATAACGTTACAAAATTATGATAATGGTACAAAATTATGATCACGGTACAAACTTATGATAACGGTACAAACTTATGATGACTGTAAAAATGGTAGAAACTTATGATAATGGTACAAAATTATGATCACGATGCAAACTTATGATAACGTTACAAAATTATGATAACGGCATAAACTTATGATCACGGTACAAACTTATGATCACGGTAGAAACGGTACAAACTTATGATGACTGTACAAACGGTAGGAACTTATGATAACATTACAAACACATGATAACGGTACAAAATTATGATTACGATGCAAACTTATGATGGCGGTACAAACTGTACAAAATTATGATGACTGTGAAACGGTAGAAACTTATGATAACGGTGCAAACTTACGATCAAGGTACAAACTTATGAACACGGTACAAACTTATGATCACGGTATAAACTTATGATCCCGGTAGAAACTGTACAAACTTATGATCACGCAGGAAACAATGAGATTCGAGTCGATGTAATGTCTTTAGATTTAACTCCAGCAATATGATTTTTTTGTATATCCTTCACTAATTATGCTATTGGCAAGGACGTAGTAAGGTTTCTCGGCGTCTTAGGGCAAATACAATTTAGGCAACTCCACCGGACTTACCCCTGGAAGGGTTTATTTAATGTTTTCTGAATAAATCAATTACCGGTTTATCCAGGCCCCAAATAAATTCCCGTTATCATCATCATAAAATTGCGACTCGTTAGATTTGATTTATATGCTTATAAGTTCGCTTATATAATTTTCAAATCGGTTTGAAATTCCTGTCACTACGTAATGTTATTTTTTTAATGTAACAGCTACAGTCCACCAGTGGTATATATATATATATATCAGAGTCCTGAAACTCACATAGAAAACCATTCATTTAGGGCAGGGGTAGTGTCTGTGGTTTAAGAAACAGCCAGAAAATAAAACGAGATCTTATAGATTTATGACTTAACAACAGGTTGCTTCGTTTATTTATTTAACGGCATATAAACACCTTATGGGTCATTTAATGCCGAAATTTTAAGTGACTTGGGAGCTTTGAAGAAATAAAAATATATGTTATTCTGTTTTCACATACGAGAGATCACATTTTGTAAATGTGTCCGCTGAAATGCAAAGTAAAAAGAGAACGAGGCAAGAAGTCTCCCAGTATTTATAGTTTAGGGAGAGCGCCCCCTAGTGAATAATTTGTACAATTAAGGAGGAATTAACCCCGACACCTTCCCGGCGTGGGTAAATCAACTGTTCGTTTTAACACCTAAGCCCCAAATCTATATATTTATTCTCCAACATGAAAAAATAAAGTATAATTCATTTAAAAAGAACAAAGGAAAGGGTATTAGCACTCAAGTCAACAAGCTTGCCAATCTTTCGTCTTCTTTCCTTCACACATTGTTTCTACTTTATCTCCTTTCTCTTGTTATTATTGTAGCGTTATAAAAGTTAATTATCTGCCCTTGACTCATCTATAATTTCTGCGCATGTCAAAGAGTAAGAAATGCATAACGTGAAAGTCTGGCGAGATGTGTAAAATGTAAGTCGACTTGCCAGTTGGTGCCAAGTTATCAGAACGACTACACGTCTATTTTAGACCTTAATTTCTTTCGCTGTTCATGAGGCTGTAATATGTATGTTTTCTGTTGTAGTTTATAAACTTATATTTTGGAATACAGTTTGATTTCTTTAAGATATTGTCGGATATTATATAGATTAATGTGTATATACATGTTTGTGTGGACATAATTACTAGAGGCAGTGATATGTGTTTTTATGGGATGCTTTTGTTAAACTTTTATTTTGTATTACAGTTTGATTTCTTTAAGAAATTGTCGGATATTATATGGATTAATATCATGAAAGAGTTTTTTTTTTCTTATTGGTTGTTTGATTTTGTTTAGTTGTATATCAACCACTATGGGTAATTTAACGCCGAAATCTAAATAATTTGAACACAATTTTATGGCTACAATTTCTATCTATAAAAGGCAGGATGTGTGTGCTTGTGTGTGTGTGTGTGCGCGCGTGTGTGTGTAACGAATGCACGGCCGCAATTTTCCACGGATTTGCACCAAAATTTACATGCACATGCTTCAAGTTAGCGGGAAGGCCAAGACCGACTTTGCATTTTCCAACTCCCATCGATAGTTGAAATAATCGATTTTTTCATGCTTCTACGGGAGTTTTCATGTAGTTTGCGACCATTTTCTACTGGCCAGAGTGAGAGCCTATAGCTTGCTGCCACGTATAGGCAGGAATGTTCTATTGGCCAGCGTGAGAGCCAACAGCCGACTGACTGGGAAAAATTTAAATCTGCATAGCACTTTACTCCAATTGGCTCATTCGCTTGCTTAAACTCAACGTTGATTCTGATTCCGCAGAACTGTAGTATTTGTTGTTAACATTCTTTTTTCATACGTTTTTTCCTGTTACGAGTTGTTTTTTTTTTTAAAGCTGATCGTTTTGTGTTCATTTTGCACGGCAAAGGGCACTCCTTTAAAGGCAAGGAAGGGCAAAAATATTTTAAGTCAAGGTATTTTTTTTTCTATTAAAATCTATTTTTATAGTTTCATAGTGTTTTTGTTTGGGTGTTCACTATTTGCCCATAGTTGGGGCCATTGCAGGTGCCATCACCTCGGGTCAGTGTGGACTTGGGAACAACAGCAATTAAAAGCACATATGAATAACTCACGCATATAAAGTCTTTAGCGATAGTTTTCTCATACATTGAAATATCCCACTGAAGAGTGGGCGGTTAGAAAAATAACCCCTTGTATGTTATAAGTTGCAATGTCATGCAGGAAAAAAAAACCAACGGGTTACTGAATTAACAATAAAGAAGATGACGATTGACATTGCATTTAAATTTCCTTAGATAAAGTTTACTACGAAGCAAAAAGCTGGAAGAGAGTTCCATAAACGTTAGAAGAAACTGTTAGCATAGAACTTACGGTTACATTTAACCATGTCAACTGTAAGAGGATGAGACCTTTCCACCAATCTAGTACTGCGCTTAATCAATATCTTTTGTCTTTTTAATTCTTAGTCTTTCATTATTCTCTCTTCTAAATAGTATTAGGTTGGTGCAAAAATAATGAGGTAATTATGTCGTTTCTTGACGTATTTTTAACGTGAAAAAACGACATTATTGCGTCATTATTTTTGCACCAACCTAATACTTTTCTCATATTCTCTGTCATAGTGGCTTTATTGCTTTGCTTGGGATGAAATGATTAATATATTCTTATGGTAATTTACCCATGCACGCATGGACCCTCACATCTATAAATAAGAACAGGTATTGCCTTTTAGTGAGTGCAATTTCCAGCAGTCATCCGAACATTCTTGTCGTTTGTAAATGTTTTGTATTACTGTTTTTGTTAATATATTTGTTTAACTCAATTCCTCTCTTTGTATCTTTATTTCTGGCCCCAGCAAGACCACAACACACACACACACACACACACATATATATATATATATATATATATATATATATATATATATATATATATATATACGTATGTATGTACATAGGGTGCGATAGATAAATGTTCATCTAAATTAAACAAAAATGAAAATAACACTGACATTTCATTTTAACAGATATATAACCAAATGTATACAAAACTATCTTGAAATACTAAACAGTAAATTTATTCAATAAAATCGCCATTGGCTTCAACGACAGCCTCTAGACGACTTCGGAATCTCCTGCGACTCTTCTGGATGGTCACCTTGTTTAAGTTGGTGAATGCTGCCATAATCCTTGTCTCCAATTCATCTTTGGTGTTAAAACGAGTTTGGTTGGTCTCTCGCTCAACTGCGCCCCACACATAATAATCCAAGGGGTTGCATTCTGGGAAATTAGGGGGCCAGATTTAAAGGGGTGATATAATCTCAGAAGTCTCAGACTGGATTCTTCTGCTTGTGTGGCATGGTGCCGGATCCTGTTGCCAGACATAGGGTTTTCTAGCAGCCCTCCACTTGACCCAGGGCAGCACAACCTCCTCAAAGCACTTGATGTAGGCCTCGGTGTTGAGTCTGAGTCTCTGTGGGAAGACAAATGTAGGCATAATATCGCCATCACTAGTGATCATTGCAAACACCATGATAATGACTGGATGTATCATCCAACTCTTTCCAAATCCTCTGCACTGTCCTCAGATTGAAACCTAAACGCTCTGAAATGTTTGTAATGGAGCGTCCGGTGCGAATGCCAAGCAGTACAGCATGCCGTTTCCAAATTTCTGGCGGAGTGAATTTCGTCATGGTGCTATTTTCCTCACAGACGGTGCCCAACTGATCCTACTATACTGTGCAGTCGACAAAATCAGACACGAAATGAAAACAATGCGCGAAATTAAAAATAAAAAATGGCGATAATTTACCCATCGCAGCCTGTTTGTGCGTATGTATGTGTATATATATATATATATATATATATATATATATATATATACATATATATGGGTAAATCGTCGGCTGTGTGTATATATATATATATATATATATATATATATATATATATATGATGGCGATAATTTACCCATCGCACCCTACATAAATGGCGACAATTTACCCATCGCGCCCTGTTTGTGCGTATATATATATATATATATATATATATATATATATATATATATATATATATATATATATATGTTGTGCGATGGGTAAATTGTCGACATTTTATGTATAGGGTGCGATGGGTAAATTGTCGCCATTATATATATATATATATAGAGAGAGAGAGAGAGAAAGAGAGAGAGACAGACAGACAGACAGACAGAAAGAGAACGGATAGACAGACTGACAGACACAATATTGCTATACATTACTTTCTCGATTATCCGTGCTTCGATTTTGCGTATTTTGATTATCCGGACGTGAAATGAACATCGATGGTAAGATTTTTCGACAGCTCATTGATTTTATTGAGCAGCGTTTAAACATTCGTGCAAATGAAGCAGAAAGAGATGACTGGTTCAATGTAGACAGACCTAAGCGACACCAGCGACACCAGCGACACTGGTGAACCGCGCTGGAAAACAACACGTTAAAAAGGCCGGGGAGGATAATGATCTTTGCCCATGTTGAAGTTCAGCGGTCCCCAATGCCCAATTTCAAACACCAGAGCACTGATTATGTTTGACAAATCTCTAAGTTGGCTGCGCCTTTAGCTAAAAGCTACCCTTACAATTACATCTGTTTTAATCCAGGCTATTCAATTCTCACACTAATATACTCACTGAAAAGACGAAGTAGTCTATTAACTGTCTATATTTCTGAGATGAGGTATTATGTACACTATTTACATTATTCGGACTATTGTCCTCATCTTTGTCGCCATATTTATCACAACGTTTCGGCCCTTTAGTATCTGTCTATATTTCCGAGATGAGCTATTATGTACACTATTTACATTATTCGGACTATTGTCCTCATCTTTGTCGCCATATTTATCACAACGTTTCGGCCCTTTAGTATCTGTCTATATTTCTGAGATGAGGTATTATGTACACTATTTACATTATTCGGACTATTGTCCTCATCTTTGTCGCCATATTTATTACAACGTTTCGGCCCTTTAGTATCTGTCTATATTTCTGAGATGAGGTATTATGTACACTATTTACATTATTCGGACTATTGTCCTCATCTTTGTCGCCATATTTATTACAACGTTTCGGCCCTTTAGTAATTGTCTATATTTCTGAGATGAGGTATTATGTACACTATTTACATTAATCAGACTATTGTCCTCATCTTTGTCGCCATATTTATCACAACGTTTCGGCCCTTTAGTATCTGTCTATATTTCTGAGATGAGGTATTATGTACACTATTTACATTATTCGGACTATTCTCCTCATCTTTGTCGCCATATTTATTACAACGTTTCGGACCTTTAGTATCTGTCTATATTTTCGAGATGAGGTATTATGTACACTATTTACATTATTCGGACTATTGTCCTCATCTTTGTTGCCATATTTATTACAAAGTTTCAGCCCTTTAGTATCTGTCTATATTTCTGAGATGAGGTATTATGTACATTATTTACATTATTCGGACTATTGTCCTCATCTTTGTCACCATATTTATCACAACGTTTCGGCCGTTGTACGCTCCGGCCTTCTTCAGGTGGTTGGAATGTCGAACTGAACCCTTTATTTCGCTCACTGGGGTAGACACTTCTAGTTCCACGTGCAACCTTTAATGGATGTCAGTTGTCAGTTATCTACTGTTAATTTCTGTCTGAAAGTTCTCCACTGCCTTAACTGGGTATTGAACTCACAAATTGTGGGCCCTCTTATTGGATCTAACTAACGCCCTTTTCCACTCTGCCATGTGTTCTTGAGGACATTTGTGTATGACACATGGCACAGTGGATAAAGACGTTAGTTACATCCATACCATATCATAGATTTATTATATACACTGCTGCTGCTACAGATGCACTATACATTATGTGTCCCTACGATTCTAATGTGGTCGCAGAAATTGTCCGCCAGCCATGCCTGGGTTCTCCTGCAAAGAAGCGTTTGTTTTTCATTTGTGCCTAATTTTAGTGGTTGTATACCAGACTTACCGAAGTTTAATTAGAGACAGGCGGTAGCAAGCCACGACCCGGTACAAAATGGCTCACAGGCCGGTACCAAATGGCCAACATCCCGGTACGAAATGGTCCACGACCCAGTAACAAATGGCCCACAGTCCGGTACCAAATGGTCCACGGCACGTACGAAATGGTCCACGACCAGTTCAAAATTGCCAATATCCTTGTACCAAATGATCCACGACCCAGTACCAAATGGCCCAGGGCCCGGTACCAAATAACCCAAGGACCGGTACCAAATGGTCCAAGGCCCGGTACCAAATGGTCCAAGGCCCGGTACCAAATGGTCCAAGGTCCGGGCTTTGGGACCATGTACTTAGACAATTGCATGTTTTTTCCGCAAGATTTTGAATGCTAATTTTGAAAGTAAGCATACTATTTCAATTTTGAAGATTGGTGCAACACAATCTTCCTACTTTTTTTGGACTAAGAATTTATACACAGTAAAATTTTGTCTCAGATGTCGTATTTTAAAATAGAATCGTTGAATCATCTGACAGTCTTGTCCTTTGGAAGTATTGACAATATGACAAATTTCTCGTGGCCATGGCTTCGTACACAGGATACAACATTAGAGTAATTGTTTTAAGCCTATTTGTATCATGAAACGTCTTTAAGCCCATTTTATAAATGTATCTTTGTCATCATTTCTCTCCCCGGCTGTGGAAAATATCTCCATATGATGGATTAGATTGCATTTGGCCTTTATGCAGGCTCTATAAGGAGAAGACATGACGCTAAACAATGCATCGGAGTGATTAATTTTCACAACACTTATACGCTTACATCCACTTAAGTTCAATCACACACACACACATACTCGCGTGCGTGCACACCCACTCTATTCCTGGGTATGACGATAAACTACATCCAGCGGCAAGGCCTCTAATTGGGAGATTGGTTTTGAGAAGTATGGAACAATCCCTTAATTGCAGTTTTCCCAGGTCTACCCAGACCCGGGGTAGTAGCACCTGTTAGGGTCTCAGCTATGGGCAAATAGTTTACCTCCAAACAACAGGAAAACAACAGGATAGTATAACAATACATTTTTATAGTAAATATACCAGGAATATATTTTTAGATAAAATTACCAACAATATCTATTTATAGCAAAAATAAATTTGTAAAGCAAAATGACCAGCAATACATTTTAATACATTTTATAGTAAAATTACCAACGATAAATTTTATAGAAAAATGACCAAAAACACGTTTTTTTTTTCTGTAGCTGAACGCATACAGTCACGTTCAAAACATATTTAGTTGAAGCCATAAAATGTTGTACAAAATATTTAGATTTCGGCATTAAATAACCCATAGAGGTGTTGATATGCCGCTAAATAAAATCAACCAACCAAAATCCAAATATTTAGATTTCGGCATTAAATAACCCATAGAGGTGTTGATATGCCGCTAAATAAAATCAACCAACCAAAATCCAAATATTTAGATTTCGGCATTAAATAACCCATAGGGGTGTTGATATGCCGGTAAACAAAATCAACGAACCAAAATCCCAATATTTAGATTTCGGCATTAAATAACCCATAGAGGTGTTGATATGCCGCTAAACAAAATCAACCAACCAAATCCCAAATATTTAGTTTTCGGCGTTAAATAACCCATAGAGGTGTTGATATACCGCTAAACAAAATCAACCAACCAAAATCCCAATATTTAGATTTCGGCATTAAATAACCCACAGAGGTGTTGATATGCCGCTAACAAAATCAACCAACCAAAATCCAAATATTTAGATTTCGGCATTATTAGAGGTGTTGATATGCCGGTAAACAAAATCAACCAATCAAAATCCAAATATTTGGATTTTGGTATTAAATAACCCATAGTGGTGTTGATATGCCCTAAACAGAATCAACCAACCAAAATCCAAATATTTAGATTTCGGCATTATTAGAGGTGTTGATATGCCGGTAAACAAAATCAACCAATCAAAATCCAAATATTTGGATTTTGGTATTAAATAACCCATAGTGGTGTTGATATGCCCTAAACAGAATCAACCAACCAAAATCCAAATATTTAGAGTTCAGCATTAAATAACCCATAGAGGTGTTGATATGCCGCTAAACAAAATCAACCAACCAACCAACCAACACACACATACAAACACACGCGCGCGCTCGCGCACGCACCCATTGACACACATGCACAAAATCACACATCTGTATGTCGTACGTCATACAAAGGTGTAATGCTTTTTTCTTAATTCAATAACTTCCGTAATAAAAGACATATTTAAAATCAGTTTGTTTTATTCAACACAGGAAAATGATTTCTATATCCACCGAAGAATTATTTTTTTTAAATATTTTATTTCTTTCGGGTCTGCTACTCCTGAACTAGTACATTCTTCTTTTAAGAAACGTCTTCATTTTGTTTTATTCGGTCGAGCTATAGCTCGGACATTCAAGAGTCTATCACGCCAACCATCACGGGTAACATCCTGTGTCATTACATCGCTTGTAAAAGTAGGTGGTCGCTTGGATGATCAACCCATCTTGTCCCATTGCTAGGTGTCCAGAGAAGTAGATCACTCATAAGTTCTTGCGTCCTGCAAAGCGCGTTCTGCTTTCGCGTAGATTGTAGAAATATCAGAGATGGGTCCATAGAGCTGTGATTTAGTTGGATGTTGTCTCCAAGAGATGTTAAATACAGTTCTCAGCATCTGTGTAAGTTCCATCAAACTTAGACTCATGGATTTTAGTTAATGTCCAAGCAGTTGCGCCATACATAAAAAACCGATTCTACATTGGCGTGACAACCTCAAACGTCTTATTTATTCATTCTAACATTTATTCTTAATATATCAAACTAGCAGCATGACCCGGCGTTGCCCGTGCTTGATTCAAAAATCGTATGACTCATACAGCAATTGCTATCACTTGACTTAAAATATTTTTGCCCTTCCTTGCGTTTAAAGGAGTGCCCTTTTCCGTGCTGATGTTGCTACATGCCTTACTTCTTGCCTATCTCACACTGCGAATTTTTTCTAAGCTCTATACTAAACATTAAATCTCTTACGAAAAAAGAACTAAACAAGAACACAAAACGATCAGCTTTAAAAAAAGGACTCGTAACTGGAAAAACCGAATGAAAAAAGAATGTTAACATAAATACTTTTTCACACCCAACCCAGTTCTGCGGAATCAGAATCAACGTTGAGTTTAAGCAAGGGAATGAGCCAATTGGAGTAAAGTGCCATGCAGATTTAAATTTTTCCCACTTGTGACGAATGCAGTTATCGATTTTTTTTGCATGCTAGCATGCTAGTTAACATTCGTGTCAGTCAGCTCTCACGCTGACCAATAGAATCTTCTTGCCTATTCGTGGCATCCAGCTATAGGTTCTCACTCTGGCCAGTAGAAAATGGCCGGAAAACTACATGAAAACTGTAGTAGAAGCATGAAAACATCGATTATTTCCACTATCGATGGGAGTTGGGAAATGCAGAGTCGGTCTTGACATTTCCGCTAACTTGGAGCATGTGCATGTAAATTTTGGTGCAAATCCTTCGAAAATTGCGGCCGTGCATTCGTTACACACAAATATCCTGCTATTTATAAACAGAGATTTTTTTTCCATTTGCAAATTAGGCGAGGGAAATGGGAAATAATTCACATATTTTTAACAAAAGTTTCCTTTTTTCTTTTAAAAATATAATGTGCCAATTTCAGTTTTTATTTTCTTTTTAAATCAATTCTCCCCAATCAAGGCGATAATGCCCCTAAGACGCAAGGTGTTACTGAGTGTGAAAGGAAACGTTAGTGAGCAGAAAAGACAATAAAAGAACAGGGTTTAGGGAGACAGAAAATGGTCATTGTGGTTGCATATACATTTTCACAGATCGTAGGTAGCAGGGAGGGCAAGAAACCGGGAGAGAGTTCCACGTGTGAGAAGTACGAGAAAATAAAGTATTATTTAAAAAAAAAAATCAACTCACCCCAAGCAAGGCAATAATGCCACTAAGACGCAAGAGGTTATTAAGAATGAAAGACAATGAGAGGACATTAAAAGGAATCGGAAACCCAATCCTAAACGATAAAACTCCTGTTCAAAAGACAGCGTGGAGGGTGGTGAATCGGATGATAGACGAACCTATCGCTTCCTATTGAGGTAAAAAATAGATAGGAAATAAGAATTTCAAGCCTAGGCGTAGACATTAGAAATATAGATTTGAAGCAGACATTTTAAGGAACAGGAAACCTAATCCTGAACAAATGACGAAGGATTAACCTTTACTCCTGTCCAAAAAAGGTGAAGCAGCCGATAGGCGAACCTATTTACTGAATAGAACCTACGGTTACATTTAGCTATTTCTACAGTAAAACGATGAGACCTAATTGCCAATCTAGTACTACGCTTAAAATCTTGCGGTCGCGGTACCAAGGAGGAGAGTGATATTTATTTTGAATAATACAACATGTGGCACAAGGCCAAAGAGGGGATAGGGGAAGGCTGGTCTTCAATCTTTCATCTTAGACTTAGCTAGCTACGATGACTGACCCAAACATACCACAGTATTCCTTACACCAAAACAACACATTCTTACTTACTATTCTTACTACAGTCACCATAATGCCTCATAGTCTCTATAAAATCCTAATTAGTTCCTGTATTTACAAGTTGTCTGTAGCAGGGGATAAAAAACACGATCAAGGAGGGAAACTTATTAAAACAACAGTCATGAAAATATTTATAGGAAAGACAGAGAGAAGCCACATCACGGACGGTAGGAAAGTGACTGAAGCTGTGATGCCAGGTCAGGACCGATAATATTGCAGACTCTTTTTTGGATTTGGTCGAGAGACTCAGAATATATTGCAGGGGCACCAGACTAGATATGGCACCAATATTCAACGGATGGACGAATGGTAGATTTATATATATATATATATATATATATATATATATATATGCAAGATAGATTCTGACAAAAAATGGATGTCACGACACAGTGAACCAACCTTTTTAGCAGCAGGCCTATCAATTGATTATCTATAATCACTCCACTTGATGACAATGGAAACTGAAAAGAAAATGAAAATAGTAAACATATTATTTTGATATCAGTGAAATTTTCGACACGGTCATTAATAAATTTAAATTTTATTTTGAACTGTTTAAAGTTTAAATGTACGTATAATCGTAAAGTTTTATTTTTGCCCGAATAATTAGCAAATAATCATAAAAGTAAATTCCTCAATTACACACGAGTCTCCCATGAGATCGTACCCGACATCGTCAGTCAGGTTGGCAGCACTAATTTCAAAAAGCCTGGCTTAATATGCATTGCAGAATGATGCAAAATTATAGGCTATCTGTGACCAGATGTTAAATTTGCTCGAGTCGTCTGTATTCCTGTTGTAAATTATGAACATATGGCATATAATTGTTGAATTAAATTTTATGAACTTTTTAAAAATCCATTTCGACCCAAGCAAGAACAGAATGCCGCGAGTACACAGGGGTTTACAGGGAGTGAAAATGAGAGAAAAGAGGATAGGGAGGATTAAGGAAAGGATTAAAGATGAACTGGATTTAAGAACATAGAAGATGGCGATTGACGTTGCATTTAAATTTTTGGAGATTGTAGTTATCAGGGTAGCAAGTAAACGGACGGAGGAGGTACGTTTGAGTAATGGATAGTGGCTCGGATTGAGAAATCGGAGAGCCGAGTTCGAATTCCAGTCAGATCCATTACATTTACTTACGTGCTAACACTCTTGGGAAAGGAAAGATCTATTCTATATTCTTGGATGGCTATAGAATATAGAATACCGCAGAAAGAAATGGCAACCTACTGCGGGAACTCCCCCCCACCAAATAGCGGGACAGACCGGGTTCTATAGACTTGGATGACAGCTTGTCTACCGCAGAAAGAAATGGCAACCTACTGCACGAAAAAAATCTACCTCGTCAGTCATGTATCGAAAAATACATGATCGGCTAAGCGTGTATCACGCATGGCACATAACTGACTGACCCTTGGAAAAGGCATGAATCCTCTTCATCTCCCCCCAGCTATGGGTAAATAGAGGGACAGACCGGGTTCTATAGCCTGGGATGACAGCTTGTCTACCGCAGAAAAAAATGGCAACCTACTGCAGAAAAAATCTACCTCGTCAGTCATGTATCGAAAGATACATGATCGCCTAAGTGTGTATCACGCATAGCACATAACTAAAGTGAACGAAAAGGGATTTCCACATGCGGGAAGTGCGAGAAAATAAACCTTTGGAGTAGAAGAGGCGGTTTTATTTAGCTATTTCAACAGTAAACTGGTGGGACCTAGATGCCAATCCAGTCTCACGCTTAAATCCGCGTAGTTGGGGCACATAGAAAAAAAAAAAAACTCGTCAAAGCAGTTGCCTCGAAATATTTGTAGAAAAGACAAGGGGAGGACACGGAAGAAGTGTAATGTTATTAAAACAACCATTCATTGAATCTTGAATGTTTATTGCTAAGTACCAAAAAGACCTTGATTTCTCCAACCCGACCAATTCTGATATTATTAAGCTATTTACAAGGCTTAGCGAAGTTGCTAATCCTTTTTGATAGAAACGAGAGGACAAATATCGATCACAGAATCTTCCGCCAAGAAAAGTAGTCCGTTGCCGTGCTCAGCAAGCTCATCTCGCAGGCCAATTAGATCCATTTTCATCGCACTGCCTCAGAAGCCAGGTGCAAACGAATGTGAACTCCATCGGACAATTAATCTAACGAGCCATATTATGAAACTTATCACCAGAAATCTGATTAGAATTATATTGTAAATAGGACGATAAACGATATGGGTTCCTTAAAGACATTGGAGCAAGGAACGTGACAGTTATGCTCAGAATGATATCAGACAGAGCAATACAAATGCAGAAGGGTGTGTACCTGTGTATGGAAGGAGAGGAAGAGATAGATAGGGAAGAGGGAAAGAAAGGGGCGGATGGGGAGAGATAGAGAGAGAGGGAGAGAGAGAGATGAGGGAGAGAGACAGGTGAGGAGAAAGAACGATAAAGAGAGGGAGGTAGGTGAAGATAGGCTGTGAGACTGGTAGAGAGGGAGAGAAAAAGAAAGAAAGAAAGAAAGAAATGGAGAGATAGAGATAGAGGGAGAGGATAGAGATACAAATAGGGGGTGAGAGAGAGAGTGAGAGAGAGTGAGGGTGGGAGGGAGATAGAGAAAGAGAGACGGTTAGGGAGTTAGAGAAAGAGTGGTAGGAAATAGAATACAATGAATGAGTAGAGATAGATAGATAGATAGATAGATAGATAAAGGGAGAAGGAGGAAAGGAAAGAGAAAGGGAGAGAGAGAGAAGGATAGAAAAAGAGGGAGAGGGAGAAAGGGAGGGAGAGAAAGAAAGAAAGAGAGGGAGAGTGAACGAGAGAGGAGAGAAAGAGAGGGAAAGAGGGAGACAGGGCGAGAGAGGAAGAGAGAGGGAAGAAAGAGAAGGAGATAGAACGAAAGAGGGGAGAGAGGGAGAAGAGACGGAGAAAGAGAGCGAGAGAGAGAAAGAGAAAGAGAGAGAGGGAGAAAGAGAGAGAGAGGGGGAGAAAGAGAGAGAGAGGGGGAGAAAGAGAGGGAAAGGGAGAAAGAGAGAAGGACGAAGGATCAATAAATGAAGAGAGTGTGAACGAGGCTGAATATAAATGAGTATGTTTTTTTCCCCCCTGTCACCTTAATAAGCTCAACTTATAAATTATACATAAGCCCAATGTCAACACGTTCATCCACTATTATAGATTAATAAGGTTACTGGAACATATGTTTAATATTGTCAAAATCAATCTCTCCACAAGCTCCTTTTTCTTTTTCTTTCGAAGACCCAAACACCATTTGGACGCTTCTTACAATCTAAACATTCACCAACCGAGGTTATATTCCTTTTATCCTGGTACGCATTATGAGGAAAGATGATTTGGAAAGCTAAACACTCACATGGCGTATCGAAGAAACTGGAGTATAGGGGGAAACAAAGAGCAAATTACCTAAGTATCTATGTTAATTGTTGTAGCATACCTACAGACAATAATGGCTATGTCCCCATTCACATAAATACAGTAGTAAATACTGTATGTTGGTCCGCAGTTGGAGATTCGTCTCCAGTTCTGCTGGTCAAACTCTCTGCCTCCGGGCAGAGAAACTCCCCAGACGAGGCTATGTCGAAGGTCAGAGTCTCGTCTCGGGAAGCAGCTACCTGACTCCGTTCTATACGGTGTCTACGGGGAATATTTGGCCGACCCTAACTCGGATACACCACATTAAATTCGACTTTGTACCACATTTGACCGCGTGGAGCAGCTGGCAGATATCCTGCAGTTGATGATTCGTTGTGGAATTCACTTGACTCACTTCTAGCAGTTGACTACTACTTCTACGCGCCACGGACGAATCTTATATGTGGTGTTCTTGTCCTAAGTATTATCGCTCATTACCAACCTTCGTGCGGTTATTCTATTCAATAACCTTCCCTAGGTTACAACATTAATTAATCCTGGACAATCTCTACACGGATGAAGAGGAGACCTGTGGCGACAAAAATCTTGTTCTACAGAAGGATGCTGAGGATACCATGGACCGAACACGTGAGCAACGGTGAAGTTTTAGAGAAAATGGAAATAAGAAGAAACATATATAGGGAGAGTGATTTGAAATTTATAGAGCACATAATGAGGAAAGAGGGCTTGGAAAATCTGATACTCAAAAGGCAGATTGAAGGGCCAGAGTAAAAGAACCCATAAGCTACTTAGTTTGAGTAAATGGATGATGGAACAAGACTTTGGAGTAATAACAAAAAATATAAAAGCTCTTAAGGACAGGAAATTGTGGAGAGCCATGATCCTCTACGTCCTGATGGGACAGAGCACGTAGATGAAAAAAATGCGTTTAACCGAACACAGTCAATATAAATATCCGTCCTGACATGCCATATGGGACCAGTGGTTCGTGAGTAAGATTGAATGCTTTGTCTGTTTAAAGGCATATCAACATCTTATGGGTCATTTAATGCCTAAATTTTCTTGGGAGCTTTGAAGTAATAAAAATATGATATATGTTATTCTGCTTTCACAATTGAGTACATGGTAGATGATACTCAGCTTTTGTGTGAACATAATTACTAGACGATATGGATGTTTTGTTATATTTTGGAATACAGTTTGACTTCTTTAAGAAATTGTAGGATATTATATCAATTAATGTCATGGAAGAGTTCTTCGATGTAAATTGTTTGGTAGTATTTTAAACGGATTTTTTTTTTAAGTAACTACAATTTTGAGCATGTGCGCGTATTGTTGATAATTATTTTATATAAAAATGTATTACTGGTATTTTTGCTATAAAAATGCATTGTTATACTTTCATAATACACTATTTACATTGTTCGGACTATCATCCTCATCTTTGTTGCCATATTTATCACAAAGTTTCGGCCGTTGTACGCTCCGGCCTTCTTCAAGTGGTTGGAATGTCGAACTGAACCTTTTATTTGGCTCACTTGGGTAGACTGTTCTAGTTCCACGTGCCATGTTCAATGGATGTCAGTTATCAGTTATCTCCTGTTAATTTCCCTCTGAAAGTTCTCCACTGCCATAGCCGGGTATTGAACTCACACTCTTTGGGTCCTGTTACTGGATCTAACGAACGCCTTTATCCACTGTGCCATAAATGTCCTTGAGGACAACCATTAAACATGGCACGTGGAACTAGAAGAGTCTACCCAAGCGAAATAAAGGGTTCAATTCAACATTCCAAACACCTGAAGAAGGCCGGAGCGTACAACGGCCGAAACGTTGTAATAAATATGTCGACAAAGATGAGGACAATAGTCCAAATATTGTAAAAAATGTACATAGTACCTCATCTCAGAAATATAGACAGATACTAAAGGGCCGAAACGTTGTAATAAATATGGCGACAAAGATAAGGACAATAGTCCGAATAATGTAAATAATGTACATAATACCTCATCTCAGAAATATAGACAGATACTTCATAATACACTATTTACATTGTTCGGACTATCATCCTCATCTTTTTTGCCATATACATTGCCATCTAACCAACACCTTTATCCACTGTCCCTAATTATGAACCTAATGTCCTCAGCATCAATTTTTACCAGTGCTCATATTGCAATTTTTGCTGTTATCATATTATGTTTTTACCAGGGCTCATATTGCAATTTTTGTTGTTATTATCGCTTTTCTCTGGCACTCCTTACTGGTTCCCATATTGTATTCATTTCTATGCTTGGTCGGCTCAGGAGATTTTTGTGGCCTAGCATATGTGCTGATTCTTTAAGTTTACGAATTTTCAAACGAAATAAAGGGTTCCGTTCGACATTCCAACCACCTGAAGAAAGCCGGATCGTACAACGGCCGAAACGTTGTGGTAAATATGGCAACAAAGATGCGGATGACAGTCCGAACAATGTAAATAGTGTACATAATACCTCATCTCAGAAATAAAGACAACTACTTTCCTAGTGTTTAATTCATGTTTGGGGTAGGATCACTATTTGTACATCGATGGGACCCTAAAAGGTGGTACCATCCCAGATCAGGGTAAACCTTGGGACAACAACAATTAAGAAGTGGTTCCACGCCCCTGAAAACTTTCAATCTCCCGATCAGAGACCTTGCTGCCAGTTGTAGTTTATTGTCATACCCAGGACAATGGTGAGCAAGACGCCAATCTTCTGTCATCTGTAATCACAATCCAATCGGATTACACGAACTAACACAAATCTCCTTTGTAAATGATTAACCGCGATAACAAGTCACTGTACACTAGACTCCACCATGAATATGCGCGTCTCCTTGGCAATCAAGCAGTATAGGTAGGTGTAGATAAAGTTGATTGGTAGTGGAGTGCGCCGCGTGATAGGAATGGAGGTGGTTAGAGGGAAGTATAGACGCTTGCCATTTTTTTAAAACACCGTTCTGGCTATATTTAGCGGTGCTTGAGTATTTTCGTATTGCTTGGCGCACGGTTTAGTATCGATCGAGAGTAATGGATAGTTTTCCACATTTATTAGCAAAGGCGGGATTCGGTATTTTCAGATATGGCGTAAAAAAAAAAAAATAGATGTACCTCGGTGCACATGGGTCAATGTGTGGGAAATTGTTACTTCAGAATAAAAGTCTGAATGTGTATGTATTTGTGTGTGTGTATGTATGTTTGTGTATGTGCGTGAGAGAGAGAGAGAGAGTGAGAGAGTCTGATAGAGAAAGACAAAGAAAGATAGGGAGAGAAAGAGCAGATTTTTATCGATGTTAAATATAAGGTATGTGAGAAAAGTTTACAACTGACGCACACACACATATATATATGTGTGTATATATATAGCACAGATTGCAATATGAAAGAGGGTAGAAATCTTCCTTTTCTTCCTTAATCTATCTATCTATCTATCTGTTACTGTCGCTATCTATATCTATCTCAGTCTTTCGCTATCTATCTATCTATCTATATATATATATATATATATATTTCTGCATGTAACTATCTATCTATTTCAATCGGTTGCTATCTATTTCAGTCTGTTGCTATCTATCTATCTATCTATCTATCTATCTATCTATCTATCTATCTCAGACTATTCATTATCTATCTATCTATCTATCTATCTATCTATCTATCTATCTATCTCAATCTGTTGCTATCTATCTATCTATCTATCTATCTATATCTGCCTGAGAATGTTTTATACTTCCAACCGCTACTATATGTGCCTATGCCTCCTTGAATAAAAGAAAAGTTTTCCTCTTTTTCATTCTGAACATAGATTTTTATCCGCCTGAAAAACTCCATCTGCATTGTTTGTTTGTTCTTGCAACTTCACATTCTGCATAAATATCACGTGATGGCGAATGGAGAACGTTTTAGTTTTAGTCGCTTCCATATGGTGTTCTTTTGCTCGCGACCTCTACCAGCGCGGACAAAAATGAATTCTCACTGACTTTAATTAAACAGAATCTCTCACGTTATTTTCAACGGAGAACACTGTGTAGCAGCAATATTTAAAATGGATTGGCTTTACCATTCTTTGAAAATAGTTATTCAAAATCTTGGCATTGAACTGTAGCGGGTAGTAGAAACAGTTCAAACTTGAAGCAGCCTCTTGTATATATAAATAACAGAAATCAGGATTTTTGGTGAATAGGTTATTGGTTCTTGGTCGGGCTTAAAACGTTTTGGTACTATCTTGCGTGTGTATGCCCACACACACACATACACACTCACACACTCTCTCTCGCACACACACATATATATATATGTATAGCGCGTTGCGAATGAAACCTATGTATGTATTTGTGTGTATGCGTGTGTGAGTGAGTGAGAGAGAGAAAGAGGGAGAGAGAAAAAGAGAGAGACAGAGAGAAAGACTGGGAGAGAAAGGCAAAGAAATAGACAGTGTTAAGGGCATACTGTGTTTTCATCGATGTGCAGGTAAGAGGTATGTGAAAAAGTTTCCAACGGACAGACAAACATATATATATATATATATATATATATATATATATATATATATATATATATGTATATAATTGCTGATACCCTCTGAAATGTGGACAGGTCCGCTTACAAAACCCTGGAGTCGGGATGCTGAACATCAATCAGCTAAGTGACAAACTTTTACTTATATGTTGTAATCTATGCTCTCTCTCTCTCTGTCTCTCTCTCTCTCTCTCTCTATATATATATATATATATATATATATATATGTGTGTGTGTGTGTGTGTGTGTGTGTGTGTGTGTGCATGAATTACAATATGAAATACGGTATATTTATCTATCTCAGACATATATCTATCACTCTACATATGGGTTCTTGGTTAGGCTTAGAACGTTTCAGTACTATTTTTTGTTTAACCATCCACAATTTGCAAGGATCCACAAGAACGCATCCTTCATAAATCCCGTAACCGGAAACATCTCACTGTTAACGAAGGCCCCTACAACTAACATATGACACCCGGTAGCCCTCTTCATCCGTTGAGATCTGTTGTAATCCTCATTTGCTTGTTCCACGGTTGTGGCTGATCACTGTTAGTTCTTCGTCTTCGACCTTGCAGCCAAGGGTGACCCTACCAGGAGTTTAGAATTCTCGACGGCATCGCTGTCAGAGTTATTTCACTAGGCAAGCCCTTTCATTACGACAAGAAGTGAACATCAGAGGTAGACACATAGAAACACACACGCATAGACACACATATTTGACACTGGATATCGTAGTAAACAGTTCGTCATTAAATGTTACTTTAACGACAAAAATAGAAACAAAAAAATAAATAAGAACAAAATGAAATCATCAGCATATGAGAACTGTTTTTTTTATTATTGCAGTGGTTAAAAATTATTTGAAAGTGTTGTATCATACGTATAGACCATAATGGTTATGTCCCCATTCAAATAAATACAGTAGTAAATACTGTATGTTGGTCTGCAGTTGGAGATTCGTCTCCAGCTGTGCTGCTCAAGCTCTCTGCCTCTGAGCAGAGACAATCCCCAGACGACGCTATGTCGAAGGTCAGAGTCTCGTCTCGTCTCGTCTCGTCTCGTCTCGGGGAACATCTACCCGACCCCGTTTTATACGTGGTCTACGGGGAATTTTTGGCCGAGACTACGGACTCGGATACCCTACATTAAATTCGGCATTGTGCCACATCTGACTGCGTATTGTTGGCAGATATCCTGCAGTTGGATATTCGTCTCCAGCTGTGCTGGTCAAACTGTCTGCCTCCGGGCAGAGAGGATCCCCAGACGATATAAGTCGTACTAATTAACCCATAGCTGGAGGGAGAAGAGGTGGATTCATGCCTTTCCCAAGGTCATTTGAGCGTAAGTGAATAAAGCGAACCTGATTGGAATTGGAATTCAGCTCTCCGATTCAAAATTCCGAGCTATTACGCCACACGCAGATCCAGGCTTACAACACCTGGTGTCCACAAGCGGTCACCCATCTAACCACTGACCAGGCTCGACGTTGCTTAACTTTAGCGATCGTACGGGAACCGGTTTTTCGGTTAGATAGTTCACGAGTTGAGAAAACAAAGAACAAACGTTATGCTATACACGGGGCGGGGGTGGGAGATCAGCAACCCTGACAGCCGTGCAGGGCAACCTTGTTGTTAACAGATGATGAGCTTTTGACTTAATTATCACCTGAAAATTAAGGCCAACATCTAGCAAAACAGGATAACAATCACACGAAAATGAAGTGTCACTCTGGTGTGTGACTGAGTTAACTGGGTATGACGATAAACTACATCCGGCAGCAAGGCCTCCGATCTCCTGATCGGAGGTTTTGAGGAGCATCGAACCACCTCTTACTGTTGTTCCCAGGTTCACCCTGACCTGGGGTGGTAGCACCTGTTAGGATCCCGGCTATGGCCAAATAGTGAACTCCCAAACAAAAACTATGAAAGTATAAAAATACATTTTTTTATAGTAAAATCACCAGCAATATATTTTTATTGTAAAATGACCAACAATACGTTTTATCTGTAGTTGAAGGCCTAAAATAAAGTTCAAAATATTTAGATTTCAGCATTAAATAACCCATAGAGGTGTTGATATGCCGCTCAACAAAATGAATCAACCAAAATCCAAATATTTAGATTTAAGCATTAAATAACCCATGGAGGTGTTGATATGCCGCTAAACAAAATCAACCAACCAAAATCCAAATATTTAGATTTAAGCATTAAATAACCCATAGAGGTGTTGATATACCGCTAAACAAAATCAACCAACCAAAATCCAAATATTTAGATTTAAGTATTAAATAACCCATGGAGGTGTTGATATGCCGCTAAACAAAATCAACCAACCAAAATCCAAATATTTAGATTTAAGCATTAATAACCCATAGAGGTGTTGATATGCCGCTCAACAAAATGAATCAACCAAAATCCAAATATTTAGATTTAAGCATTAAATAACCCATGGAGGTGTTGATATGCCGCTAAACAAAATCAACCAACCAAAATCCAAATATTTAGATTTAAGCATTAAATAACCCATAGAGGTGTTGATATACCGCTAAACAAAATCAACCAACCAAAATCCAAATATTTAGATTTAAGTATTAAATAACCCATGGAGGTGTTGATATGCCGCTAAACAAAATCAACCAACCAAAATCCAAATATTTAGATTTAAGCATTAATAACCCATAGAGGTGTTGATATGCCGCTCAACAAAATGAATCAACCAAAATCCAAATATTTAGATTTAAGCATTAAATAACCCATGGAGGTGTTGATATGCCGCTAAACAAAATCAACCAACCAAAATCCAAATATTTAGATTTAAGCATTAAATAACCCATAGAGGTGTTGATATACCGCTAAACAAAATCAACCAACCAAAATCCAAATATTTAGATTTAAGTATTAAATAACCCATGGAGGTGTTGATATGCCGCTAA
>OZ010596.1:88966735-89026735 GCA_963932145.1 Acanthosepion lycidas
TTTCCTATCTATTATTAAATTCTGTACTACGAAAAACTTATTTAAATATATATATATATATATATATATATATATATATATATATATATATATATATATTCATTCATTCTATTTACTCTTTATTTTCTCGTTTTCAACCATTTATTTATATGTTTATTTCTCGAATTTTCTTTTCTTTTTTTATCGTGGGTTTTGACGCTTTGGTTCGCTTTCCACGAAAATATTTTGGGAATAATTTTAATTTTTAAAATATTTCCAATCTGTTTGAACTTTTGCAATTTTCTTTGGGTTTTAGATCCTTATTCGTTAATTCAATGATTTTCAGCTTAGGACTTGAAATTTTTTTCTAGCCGTTCCTCCCTACACAGTTTTGTTCTTTTTTTTACGTATATTTCCGCTCACCTTACTAAATTCGAATATTCACAACATTTAGCATGATACAACCATATTAAAATTCTGTCTCTTCTTTCGTTTCTTAGTAATTTAGCACGTACATTATGACCTGCCATTTCCTCAGATAAATAATGGACCATTCCGTTTTGATTGCAAGGAAAGCCAGAAGCAAAAATACAACAGTGATTCTGGTTTTAGTGAGAGATAGAAAGAAAGAGGGAGAGGGTGAAAGAGAAAAATAAAGAAAGCGAGAACAAAAGAAAGAAAGAAAGAAAGGATAGAAAGAAAGAAAGGGAAGGCGGTAATGTTCAAATGCGTTTAACGTCGGCTTCAGTGAAATGGAAAACTTTGTTAATTTGGAAGAAAGAAAGAGAGAACGAGAGAAAGAAAGAAAAACCGAGTGAGAAAAATAAATAAATAAAAGAATGAAAGAAAGAAAAAAAAAGAAAGGGTAGTTGATAATGTTCTAATGTGTTTAACATCTGCTTCAGTGAAACAGAAAGGCTTGATAATTTTAAATCTTTTAAATTTCTACCCTTTCCTTTTTCTGTGTGTCATGTAACTCTCCTTTGTAGCTCTTAATAAATTTTGTTTTTCTCGCTATCTCTACTCATCTCTGATATCCCAACCGTTTAAACAAACTTATTCTTATTCTTCTATGGCGCCATGGACCTTCAGGACTTAGGCGATCATGGCTCTCCACAATGTCCTCTCCATTCTAGCTCTTAGTAAATTTTGTCTTTTCGCTATCTCTCCTAATCTCTGATATGCCAACCGTTTAAACAAACTTATTCTTAGTCTTCTATGGCGCCATGGCCCTTCAGGAAATATGCGATCATGGATCTCCACAATGTCCTCTCCATTCTAGCTCTTTGTAAATTTTGATTTTCTCGCTATCTCTACTCATCTCTGATATGCCAACCGTTTAAACAAACTTATTCTTATTCTTCTATGGCGCCATGGCCCTTCAGGAAATATGCGATCATTGCTCTCCACAATGTCCTCTCCATTCTAGCTCTTCGTAAATTTTGTCTTTTCGCTATCTCTACTAATCTCTGATATGCCAACCGTTTAAACAGACTTATTCTTATCCTTCTATGCGCTATGTCCCTTCAGGACTTATGCGATCATGGCTCTCCACAATGTCCTCTCTTTTGTAGCTCTTAGTAAATTTTGTCTATTTTACTAAGAGCTACACATTTATTGCTATATAGAAGGACTGATATTACATAACGACTCAGTACTCCTTTCTTTGTTTCTGACGGAAATTTCCTGTTTCTTAATACTTTGCTTAGCTTTTGGAGAGCACCTTTCGCTATCCCAATGCAACTCGGATTTTGGTGTTTCATTTGGTTGTACTTCCTTCATTTTCTACACACTTAATATTTTAAATAATGACTTGAATTCGTATATGTGTGATTGTTATTTTAATAGTTTGTTAAAGTTACTAAACTGAAATATTTAACTATGTATCAATGGAAATTCCACAGCGTTTTTTTTTATAGCTGCGGAACTCCCAGTGAGCTTATTTAGTTGCATTCTTTTGTGCTTTCTTTCTTTCTTTCTACATGTATCTGTTCTTTCTTTTTCTTTCCACATGAATAATTTATTTATTTATTTCTACATGCATTCTTTATTTCTTTCTTTCTTTCGACATGTATTCCTTTTCTTTCTACATCTATCCTTTCTGTCTTTCTTTCTTTCTTTTTACATGCATTCTTTCTTTCTTTCTTTTTACATTCTTTCCTTCTTTCTTTTTTACATGCCTCCTTTCTTTCTTTCTACATGTATTCCTTTTTTTCCGCATCTATCCTTTTTTTCTTTCTTTCTTTTTACATGCCTCCTTTCTTTCTTTATTCTACATGTATTCCTTTTCTTTCTACATCTATCTTTTCTTTCTATCTTTCTTTCTTTCTTTAATGACGTCATTCTCTCCCTCTCATTCATTCCTCGTCATTTCTTCTTTTTTTTAAATCCTTTCCATATTCCCAAAGACTTTTCGCATTCAACAAAGGAATCAGCTCCCAATGACGACGTAACTGCACCCCAGACATCGGCTTCAAACCGCCAGAAACCCTTTTCCTCGAAGATCAACTGCTTCGCATTGTCAAAATTCCATCTTAGTTGCGTTTCTCTCAAAGACAAAAAAAACATTCGTTGCTTTTCTTTTTCTTTAAATTAACAGGAGCCATTTTCATTTGCGGCAACAAAAAAAAAGTAACTAAACTCTATAAATCGCATTTATATTGACAATTAAAAATAAAAATCTCTTCTGATATTTACTATGCTTAGTCTGGTACAAGCCCCTGATTTAGGCGCATATAGTAAAAATCAAATTTAGTGTTCAGTTCTAAAGTTCTTCTGGGATGTACGGTAACTGCCATGGTTCCGAAAAGTGGAATCTGCTAAATGAGTTCAAATTCCAAATTAGTTTGTCGCATTCACATTCGCACTGATGTTTGAGGGAAAGACATGAATAAATTTCTTATCCATCTCCCCAGCTATGGATTAAATAACAGAGTAGGTTCGGTTCTCTAGCCTTGGTTGGCAACCAGTCTAATTGAAGGACTATTAGATTAAAAATGTAGTAAACAAAACGGGGAAAACACTACACTATCTTTCAAAAGAAGTCATGTCAATTCACAGACTAAAAAAAAAAGAATCTGTTTAGAAGGCAATGGGAAACTATATTACTCTCTTACCCAAAAAGTCATGGCATTTCACTGATAATAAAGAAAATGAATTTGTCGAGAACGTAATGGGAAACTACTCCGCTATCTTTCTCAAGAAGTCATGGAAATTGACAAATAATAAAGAAAAGAAATCTGTGGAGAAAGCTTTGGAAAAACACTCCACTATCTTTCCAAAGAAGTCATGACATTTCACACTGATAAAGAAAAGGAATCTGCAGAGATGGCAATGGAAAACGACTCCACTATATTTCCAAAGACGCTTTTATAAATAGTGGTTAAATTCTTTTAATGTAAAGTACATGCTAGATTTGTAATCCTTTTTCATTAAAGGTAACCCTTTGCTTCGCACACGAATCAGATACCATTTTGAAGCAAGTCAAAAATTGTGTATCTATCAAAGACCGTCCCGAATCTTTCTTTCAGTATTGTTCTTTATTTATCACTTTATTAATCCGTATATTTCTATCAGTATGGTCTATTTATTTCTATCTGCCTATCTCAGTCTATTCATTTGTGTCTGCCAATCGCAGTCTATTCATTTCTATCTGCCTCTCCCGGTCTATTCAATTATCTCTACCTATCTTGGTCTATTCATTTCTATCTGCCTCTCCCGGTCTATTCAATTCTGTCTGCCTCCGCCGGTCTATTCATTTCGATCTGCCTATCCTGGTCTATTCATTTCTATTTGTCTATCCAAGTCTAACCAAATTTCTCTATATCAGTCTGTCCAAAACTGACTATTTTGCTGTGTCTGTCTGTTCAAATGAAATTTCCTCATTATCTATCTATCTATCTATCTATCTATCTGTGTGTGTACGTGTTTATGTATCTGTGTATGTTCATATCTAAGTCCGTTCTTATTTGTCTGAGATTTTCATATTTTGCAGTCAGCCAAATCTTTTGCATCTACGAGTTTAACTCACAGTCCACCATATTATCAAAAGCTATCGTCTGCTTTGACTTGTGCCAATAAAATATTTACCGGAAGTTCTAATCCTTCCCATCGCTTCTGAATTGGTTTTCGTTTAGACGATGTGCGTTAGTTCCACTTTAATCAGCCGTTAACTGATATGACATCAACTTCCGCCTACCTATGTCCTTGTCTGCATTTCACATCCGGTCAGGGGCGCTAGTTTTCAGATCTTTTCGCGTAAAATTGCTGGACCAGTCGAAGAGAGGTCTTAATTGAATATCATGCGATGGAATGGTCCAAAGGCATGCCTGTACTGAGTTGAATGGTGAAGAGGGGGATAACGATCTGGAAAGCAGGAGAAAGAGAAACAGAGAAAGAGAGAGAGAGAGAGAGAGAGAGAGGGGGGGATGTAGGCAGAAGAAAAAAGAAAAGAAAGACAGAAAAACAAAAGAAAGCAAAGGATAAAATACAAAGAAAGAAAAAAATATTAGGAAGGAAGGAAAAGAAAGAAAGAAACAGATAGAACGAAACGAAACAAAAGAAAGAAAGAAAGAAAGAAAGAAAGAAAGAAAGAAAGAAAGAGAGAAAAAAGAAAAGAAAAGAAAAACCTTTGGTGAGCGCGAGTCGGAGAAAGTAAAACGACGAATAGAAAAGGAAAAGAAAGGGAGAAGAAAATAGAAAAGGAAGAAAGACGAAGAATGAAAAAAGGAGAGAGAATGAGTCAAGTGAAGAAAGAAAGAAAGAAAGAAAGAAAGGTGGGGATGAGTGAGGGGAAAAGGAAGTCATAAAAATAAGGTAAGAAAAAAGAGAGCATGTAAAGAAAGAAAGAAAGAAAGAAAGAAAGAAAGAAAGCATGAATAAAGTTAGGGATGAGGGAGGGGAAAGAAAGTCATAAAAAATAAAGTAAGAAAAGAAAAGAAAAGAAATAAATAAATAAATAAAGAAAGAAAGAAAGAAAGAAAAGGAGGACAAAGAAAAGAAAATGACGCGAAGCAAATGCTTAGGAAATGTAGTACGAGCATTTGACACCACACTTTTAGAGTACTGTATATACATGCATAAAGGAAGTATTTCGAAAGAAACGGTAGAAACTAGAAGTATATAAATAAACACTCGAAAGGTCATGACTATAAATAATTCTAATTCTAAAAAAAATAACAAGGGAAAGCCGTTTCCTCTATTCCCTTACCTCCCACCACCAGTTGCCGCTGAAGGAGTAATGCCACTTGATCTGAAGACCGCCTGAGGTATGAAACTGACAGTCGCCATGAGGTGTAGATTCCTAAATCGACGCTGCTTATATCTATATATTCTTCGGGTAAGCCGTTAAAAGAAAAAGACTTGGAAGCGGAGGTTAAAGCTTTTAAGATAATTGCATCGTAAGAATATGCGATTTTCTAATATGAGGAGGGGAGGCGGCTCCACCCACGCCTATCTGCTTGAAGTAAATGTATTCAAATTTAGAGATTATTTTATGCATAGATATCAGTGTGTGTGTGTGTGTGTGTGTGTGTGTGTGTGTGTACGCTCTCGTGTGGTGTGTCTGTGTGTATGTGCGTGAAAGTGCATATATGTGTCACGGCACGTGTACGGGTGATTGATTGTTTGTTTGTTTTTTGTTTTTTTTTTTGTTTAGCAGGCATATCAACATCTCTGTGGGTTATCTCATCTACTCAATTCTGATTTTCTTTGGGTGCAATAATCGTTCTAGGGATACAAGTCTTACTAATTAACCCATAGTTGGGGGGAGAAGTGGTGGATTCATAGCTTCCCCAAGGGTATTTGCGCGTAAGAAGATATAACGAAGCCGACCGGAACTCGGCTCTTCGATTAGCAATACCGAGCCATTATCCATTACGCCACCCGCACATCCAAGCTTACAGCCCCCAGTATTCCAAAGTGGTTACTCATCTAGACACTGAGCAGTTGCTTAACATCGGGGATCGTACGGGAACCTGTGTGCCAACGTGATGCGGCCATAAGCATGAGACAGGTGGAATATTATTCAAAATAATGAGGTTGTCTGTTATTTTGAATATTATCCCTGGCACGGAGTTGTTAATCAGCGAGCCGAGTTCCAATTCCGGTCGGGTTTGTTATAACCACTTGTGCACAAATACCCTTGGGAAAGGTAGGAATCCACCCCTTTTCTCCTCCAGTTATATATGTTTCTAAAGAATTGATGGATTTTATTTTGTAATCCGCTATAATTCTATTATTTTAAACGTCATATTTGTTTATCTTTTTCCGTTTTTATTATTTTTTATTTTTTTTTATAATCCTTATTTCGACTATCCGCCTGCGTCATACGAAAATTTGCCTTCTGACAGGATTTGAACTTGCGATACCCTGTGCGGGAGAAATGATCGTCTGATCCGATGTGTATTGACCACTCGGCCACGTAGGAGCTTCATAATTAAGGCAAATAGAACCTTGCTTGATCAAGTGACCAGTGAGTTGAAAGCTTAGACTATAAAATACGAATTTTGGTTTTCTTTTTCTTTCTTTTTATATATCGATCTATCAAGCTATCTATTTATCTCAGTCTTTCTCTCTCACTATCTATGACTTTTTTCTTTCTTTCTTTCTATCGATTAATCTAGCTATCTATTTATCTCAGTCTTTCTCTCTCACTATCTATCTATCTATGTCTTTTTTCTTTCTATCGATTAATATAGCTATCTATTTATCTCAGTCTTTCTCTCTCACTATCTATCTATGTCTTTTTTCTTTCTTTCTTTCTATCGATTAATATAGCTATCTATTTATCTCAGTCTTTCTCACTCACTATCTATCTATCTGAGTTTTTTCCTTCTTTCTTTCTTTCTTTCTTTCGATCTATTTGGCTATCTATTAGGTTGGTGCAAAAATAATGACGTAATAATATCGTTTTTTGACGTATTGTTTAACGTCAAAAAACGACATTATTACGTCATTATTTTTTGCACCAACCTAATATTTATCTCAGTCTTTCTCTCTCACTATCTATCTAAGGCTGTTCATATCTCTATCTATCTATTTATCTATCTATCTGTTTTCGAAACAGGAATTACTTAAACTCCCATTTTTATCATTATCGCTGTGATATAAATTCCATTTCTTACAACCGAATTTTGTCACCTGAGAAACATTATACGCTAATAAAGTACACACGCACACACACACACACACACACACGTAAGCACACATGCATGTACTCACGAAGATAAACACACACACAAATTGTATAGATATGTACATAGAAAGAGAGATGGGGAGAGAAAGAGTGTGTGTGTGGACATAGGAATCACCACTGCATGGTGACTGCCAGTTTTACGCCTTAATGGTACCTTTAGATCAAGAACACTATGCAGTTTTAATTTCTGGGTCCAGATTTTCCAGATCTATAAATAAGTCTACTGACTCTTTCGTCTAAAATATCGCAAATTTTAAAAGTTAGATAGAGACATAAATAGATAGCGGTGATATAGGAATTAGCATACAGTGTTGATTCCTATGTTCACACACGCACACACACACACACACACACACATATATATATATATATATATATATATATATATATATATATATATATGTATGTATATATATATATATATTATAAATTAATAGACTTAAAATATGTTTTTTTTCGGTACACAGTTCTAACCATGTTTCAAAAATGGAAGCTGAAAGCCCCGAATTTAAATTTGTAATTAAATTAAAGACATTAGTTCCATTTCATCCTCAATCGAATTTTGGAGTAAAATATAAATATAAAAATATCTATAAGAACACCGGATTATATATTAGGTTGGTGCAAAAATAATGTCGTTTTCTCACATAGTAACATATGTGAGAAAACGACATTATTTTTGCACCAACCTAATATCTTACTGTTCTTTCTTTATATATATATATATATATATATATATATATATATATATATATATATATATATCATTTACCTGACCAGGATATATATGTTGTAAGACCACGTGGATGCATCCTCGTTCGAAAGACTGGTACCTGATCGACTACGTCATCACCAAAAGACGGGGCATAAAAGATTTTATGCAACTTTAGATGATGAAATCATGAATCGGATTGCTAAGGCTACCAATGCTTTCGGCAAACTTCGCCATCGCTTGTGGAATGAGAGGATACGACTCGATACGAAAATTCGAGTTTACAGAGCTGTTGTCCTTGCCATCCTTTTATATGGCTCAGAGTCATGGACTCCATACAGGTATCATATATGCCAGCTGGATGTTTTCCATAAAAGCTGTCTGTGCGCAATCTGTGGAATTAACCTTCAAGATAGGACATCTAACGTAGACATGTTTAACAGGTGTAATATTGGAGGAATCGAGGCTTTTAACAAACAGTTTCACTTACGGTGGACTGGTCATGTCTTGAGAATGTCTGATGACAGGAAACCCAAGATCCTAATGTACAGCCAGTTAGATCAGGGCTACAGGAATGTAGGACGGACATGGCTAAGGTACAAAGACAAGCTGAAGAGCATCTTGCCAGCTGTCAATCTCCCACATAACACCCTTGAGCACTTAGCCTTGGAGCGGGTAGAATGGAGATCAACGTGTTCTAGTGGACTTAGCAGTTTTCAATCTGCTTGTCTAAATCATCTTGAAGAATCGAGAGCGAGAACTAAAAGGTCAGCCAATCTAACAGCGATTCTTGCTCCTTATGTGGCCTCCTTTGTAAATCACTAGCGGGTCTTAAATGCCACTTAAGATTATCGCACAAAATTTCATAACTGAATCAACTAACCTGTCAGATCCTCATATGTCGAAACCGACGGGAGAGTCCATTATATATATATATATATATATATATGATTGAATATATATATATATATATATATATATGTGTGTGTGTGTGTGTGATCGAAATAAAAGTATAAAACTTAATATTACGAGACATATTAAAAACGGGCGAAGCAAGCGGTTTCGCTCCCGCTCTTCAGGCTTCAACGGGAGATTTAAAATTAACACAGAAAAATGTACGATAAAAGGAATTGTAAAAAAAAAAAAAAAAAAAAAATATGCAAAAGGAACTAGAGACAAATGACAGCGAGTCCCAACAAACACTCACGTTGTTTACACAAAGAAGGCTTACGGGACCCGATGTAAAGTGCCCCCAGAACCTTTAAATGAAATAAGGAGTGAGACCGGGACAACACGGTGAACCAGTCAACACTAGTATTTAGTCACCCCCCCACGAGGGCATCATGTGGCACAAGGCCGGTTTAACGTGGGATCTCCGAGCCCGTAGGCTCGGCCAAAAATATGCCCTTTGAACCCTTATAACCGGGTTCAGGGTCGGTTTACCTCCCCGAAAGAGACTCCGCCCTTCGGCGTAGACTCCTTCGGGTTCCTCCCCGCCCGCAAGCAGAGAGTACAACCGATCAACCGATCAGCCGGTCAGCCGGACGTCCGACTTCAGAATGAACCAGTCAACACTAAATTTGGCTGCACAATCTCTGTTCTTTAATAGGTTTTCGCATATGGCGGAACTATAGGCGTTCGGGACGAGTCCATTCAAGTTGTGATTTCTAATTTTTGTAGAAACGTGTTGTTTTATTCTCATGTCTAAGCGTTGAGTTGTTCTCTCTATGTAGTCGGCTCCACAACTACAAATGTATTTATAAATTCGTATTTATAAACGTATTTTTCGCCCGTTTTTAATATGTCTCGTAATATTAAGTTTTATACTTTTATTTCGATCATTAAATTTTGTACCTACAAAAATATCTTTATATATATATATATATATATATATATATATGAAAGACATTTTTATGTTTAACATTCTTTTTATAGATACAAGTATTTAAGTAAATGCTCTGTTTATAATAAACAGTATTAAATAACATTTACCGGCCTGAATGTCAGAGAAATTTTCATAGAAAATATTCGTAAGTTTCTCGGACATTCAGGTCGGTAAATGTTAATTAATACTGTTTATTATAAACAGTGCATTTACTTAAATACTTGTATCTATAAAAGAACGTTAAACATAAAAATGTCTTTGATAAATAAATTGTCGGACTTTGTCCATTTCTTAATGTATGACGTCATTTGTTTATATTTGATACGCCATGAGCAGTTATGAATGTGCGAGATTCATGGAAGATTGAAGTTTATAAGCAGTAAATTCGACCTTGCCTACCGAACGATCCTTGGTGGCCGAATCGGTTAGGCACGTCAGCGTAAATAACGGTTCTGTATAGGATGCAGGTTCGAATCCTGTCCAAGGACGAATATTTTCTATGAAAATTTCTCGGACATTCAGGCCGGTAAATGTTATTTAATACTGTTTATTATAAACAGAGCATTTACTTAAATACTTGTATCTATAAAAAGAACGTTAAACATAAAAATGTCTTTAATGAATAAATTGTCGGACTTTGTCCATTTCTTAATATATATATATATATATATATATATATATAAAGATATATAATATTGTATAATTATATATCAAAAAACAGTATTTAGAAAAATATGATAAACTGGAAAATTTCTTGTCACGCTTTTCATCCGTGAGGATTTCATCTGATTTGGTTGATGTGAAGAAAAAGAAAAAGAATACATATGAATTTGGCTAGATTGAAACAAAAAAACATTATTTTATAATAATTTTGAAACTACCAGCGTCTCTCGTTTCGTGCGCATGTGTAGACGTGGCAACCTCAACAAAGCCTCGTCCTATGAAATCCTAATGAATGAAACGCATCACAAGAATTTTTCCAGTTTATCATATATATATATATATATATATATATATATATGCCATATGTTATTGAATTCAGTGTTGTCTGTCTCCTATATCCGTTGGCACCGGTCTTACTGTCCTGTGACTTATCCATATTTACCTATAGCTTATGGGGGAGAAGTGATGGATTCCTACCTTCTCCAACGATATTGGAACGCAAGTGAATGCAACGAACTCGATTGGATTAAGAACTCGGCTCTCCGATTTCCTCAATCGTTGCCGCCATAGTGCCACCTCTGGTATGATATGTTCATTGTTTCCGAGTCTTCCGAAAAGTGTGGTTGATTCTACACAAATTTTCACCAATGCAACCAAATCCTAAGTATCACTCGTCGAAATGAAGAGTCCTGTTATACACACACACACACACACACACACGTATATATATATATATATATATATATATATATATATATATATATATATATAAGTGGACACTGAAGTCAATTCTAAGCGGCGACAGGATATTTTGTGTGCGTATTTTCTTTGTTTTCAGGGTTGTTTATTTTCAGGGTGTTTCAGTTACTCCTATGTATATTTTTTCTTCGTTATCTGCTGATTTTATAGTGGCTTCGTATACTACATTGTTCTGTAAGCAATTACCGTTAAAGAGACATGTGTTCTTTGTTCTGCAGTTACATGTGGGTTTGATATTGTGCAGGTGGCTTGTTGGTTGTTTTCCTAATGTGCTTTTTTATTATTTGTGCCATGTTCTCGGTGCAACTGTAGCCGTTCTTTACTGTGTTTTTGTTGAATATCTTGCGCAGAATGCTTGATGCGGGGAAGTGTTTGTGTATGAACTTAATGAATGTTTTTTTTTCTACATCTGTTTTTTACGTTTTTGCTGTACGATGGGTTGAACCATATGGGGTTTATTTTCTTTTTGGCCTTTTTTGTGCTGTTCGGTGTTTATATGAGTGTTGCCGGGAATTCACTATCTTTTAGGTGGGGGGGGATTTTAGTTTTTCTTGGCTTTGTTGTAGATCGTTTCACTGGAAGAATTATCAGAAATTCTGTTGTTAATTTATTGTTGAATCTACTTGATTAATGACGGCAGGTGATTGGAAGATGTCTGTATGTACGATGGTTTGTCATTAGGTTTTCTGTATAGTTGATACGGACATTTTCTTTGATTGAAAATCTACTTGTTTCAGGTTAGGTTTTATGCCTGTGTCTACGTGTGTGGGAAATAAAGAATAAAGCTTGTAACTTGGACCGATTTTAAATGTGAATCAAGTTTAAGCGTCTAATCATTTTCTTTTTCTTTCAGATTTAACAACTTTAAGGCTTTGTTGACAATTTCAACCCTTGAAAGATTAACAATAAAACAAAATGTTAAAGTTCCCTATTCCGAAAATGGACATTCAAACAGAAATGCACTTCGCGGTTTTTTTGGTCAACATAATCGACCCACCAAGAGTGCAATTGGAAAACGGTGTAACGTTGTTGTGGAGAGGTTCAATTCCTGCGCGCGATGACGAATAGAGGGGTCTGGATTTTTAGCCACATTCTCGTGGACTGCAACAATGTTTTCAGCTGAAAAGCGTAAACGAGCATGCAATGGTGTTTTCACATCTGCCACCAACCCAGTTTGTTTGAATTTACGAACAATTTTTCCAATTGCATTCTTGAAACTTTAACACGTTCTTTGTTAATCTTTCCATGGTTGAAATTACCAAAGACTTAAGTTGTTAAACCTGAAAGAAAACGAAAAAAACATCATTAGACGCTTAAACTTAATTCACATTTAAAATCGCTCCAAGTTATTGGAAGACCTTTATTATTGTTGTATTACATGGAAGAGTGTCTTCATTGGCACACTTTATGCTTTTTATATTTTTAATCACTGATTTGCTATTTTTATTTTTATTTTCAGTCAAGGGAAATGTTTCCGCAAAATCAAAGGAACAATCCCCGGTGAGGCTCAACTTTCTATCATTCAAACTTGGCTGTTTAATAAATTTACGTCACATCTGTCTATGCCTGATATATCTATTTGTTCTTTATCCCATCTATCGATCACAGTCTGTTAATATCTATCTATCTATCTATCTATCTATCTATCTATCTATCACTGTCTGATAATATCTATCTATCTATCTATCTGTCTCAGTCTGATAATTTCTATCTATCTATCTATCTATCTATCTATCTATCTATCTATCTCAGTCTGATAATTTCTATCTATCTATCTATCTATCTATCTCAGTCTGATAATTTCTTTCTATCTATCTATCTATCTCAGTCTGATAATTTCTATCTATCTATCTATCTATCTATCTATCTATCTATCTATCTATCTATCTCAGTCTGATAATTTCTTTCTATCTATCTATTCATCTATCTATATCAGTCTGAAAATATCTATCTATCTATCTATCTATCTATCTATCTATCTATCACTGTCTGATAATATCTATCTATCTATCTATCTATCTATCTATCTATCTATCTATCAATGTCTGATAATATCTATCTATCTATCTATCTATCTATTTCAATGTGTTAATGTCTATTGATCTCAATCTGGTAATATCTATCTATCTATCTATCTATCTATCTATCTCAGTCTGATAATTTCTATCTATCTATCTATCTATCTATCTCAGTCTGATAATTTCTATCTATCTATCTATCTATCTATCTATCTATCTATCTATCTATCTATCTATCTATCTATCTTATAAATAGACTTACTTGTACCTATATTTACTTATATTTCTTTGATGGTGTTTTTGCAGCTTCATGAACAAGAAAAAGAATTGGAAAACTTAGCAAGTAAGTTTCTTTAATTGAATGTTTTCTTTTAAATGCTTAGTATTCTTTTAGAACATAAAAAAATCATCTCGTGTATAAAATGCAAATGTCCCCTTCATTATGTTCAATACATTCCATCAATTTATTATTTATTTAATACAACTAAATGGCGACCATTAATAGTAGCCAATATAGAAACTGGTATGGTTGGTTTCCAGTAACCCGAGTCATACAGGCAATACTTATAATCTCATACATAATCGAATTCAACCACGAAGCAAAAATAAGTCACGGATATATTAAAATGAAAGAAATATGAAAATATGGCAAAATTTGAAAATGTCTGGAAAGTACCTTGATCACTAGTTCAGCCGCATTAAATTTGCGTGCAGGCTTTTATGAGTTATCAGCATTCTTGGTAGATTTTCTGTTGTCAAGATTGTGGGAGAGTCAGGGGCAAAGGGGATGGAGAGAAAAAGAAAAAAAAAATACTCATGAATTTGACAAGATTGAAAAAAATATTCTTCCAAAAATTTTTGAAAACTGCCAGTGTTTCTCGTTTTGTGCGCATGTGTAAACGTAGCAACATCAACAAAAATCCGGTCGGATGAAACACGTGACAAAAACTTATTTTGCAATTTTTTCATACTATACATACATATCTCTCTCTATCTATATCTATCTATCTATATATCTATCTATCTATCTATCTATCTATATATATATATATATATATATATATATATATATAGATATATATATATTAGATTAATGACTTTTGGACTTGAGTTAAGTTGTCGCATGTGAAATAAAATGCAATGTTTGCAGAAAGCTAAGGATACTGCTATATACTCCTAAGATATTATTTTAGATGATAAGGCAATCCGTTTATCTATCTTTCGTTCACAGCACACCAGATAGACGTCGTGTGTGTATATATATAATTATATATATATATATATATATATATATATACACACAAACACACACATATATATATAAATATATATTATAAATTAATTGATTTAAAATATGGTTTTTCCGCTACACAGTTCTAACCATGTTTCAAAAATGGAATGTCCGAATTTAATTTTGTAATTAAAATTAAAGACATTAGTTCCATTTCATCCTCAAGCGAATTTTGGAGTAACTTAAAATTACTGGGTTTTAAAGACACAGCTAAAATCATAATTCACGTTTCCAAGGTTACAGATTAATTCACTTCTACTAGAGAGGGGTGTTTGCGTGTTCTATATGTCTATATTTTGATGTATACGTTATTAGCTACGTTTTGGTAGGGGGTAGGGATGTTTTCTTCATCCATTAAATGCATGTCGTCTGGATTTTTTTAATATTTATTGTTAACGGCAAAAATTCTCACGGCATTTTTTCTATTTGTATATTTAAAGTTTTTTTTTGGTGGGGGGGTCAGGTTAGAATACGTTTTATTTAACTACAATTTGAAAAATATTTTCACTATTAATTTTTAATATACTATATTTCTTTTAAGAACAAGTAAATGTATTAGAATCCCTTACAGTATGTAGAGTTATTTTCCCATCAACTATAAGTATGTATATTATTATTATACATATATAAATATATAATATATACATATATAAATATATAATATATACATATAAGTATGTATATTATTATTATACATATATAAATATATAATAATAATAATAATAATAATAATAATAATAATAATAATAATAATAATATAATATCACTATATACAATTTTGTATATCTACAAATAGTATTTAGTAATTAAATTTGCATCCAGGCTCTTACAATATATCACGATTCTTAATGGATTTTCTGTTGTAATGTGGGATAATCAAGGACAAAAGGTGATGGAGAGGAAAAAAAAAATAATGATGAATTTGACGAGATTGAAAAAATATTCTCCTCCCCGCCCTCAAAAAAAAAATTCTTCCAACAATGTTCTTTAAAAAATGTTCAACTTCCAGCATCTCTCGTTTCGTCTGTAGACGTAACCAACATCAACAAAGCCCAGTCCGATAAAATCCTAAGAAATGAAACGCGTCACATCTACCTTTTTTTTCAAATTTGTCATACTACTTTTCTAAATACTGTTTGTTGATATGTAAAATTAAACAAATTTTATATATATATATATATATATATATATATATATATATATATATATATACATATATGAATAAATATAGTCTTAGGGTGTGCTATATTTATGGGATAAAGTGCTCATTATCAGAGATAGAGCGTATGTAAATAAAAATATAAAACTGAACATTGAAGTCAACACTCAGAGGCGACAGGCTGTTTCATGCTAGACGTAATCGTCAGGCCTATCTATCTATCTATCTATCTATCTATCTATCTTCAGTTACAAAAGTGAAGCTAGCAGATGTAGTTTCGTAGAAGACCCAACGAGAACCTGTCATACTTAACAGGCAATCCTGACTTTGTTCTGTCAATATGGCTCCATGGCCGAATAAAAGAAGCTTTATATATATATATATATATATATATATATATATATATATATATATATATATAAATAGCTTACCCTGAAGATCCGTTTAGTTGAAACCTCGGTAGAGTTTCCTTGCTCTTTAGGATTTATTTTAGTTATATATATATATATATATATATATATATATATATATATATATATATATATATATATATATATATATATATATATCATGTCTTTGATTTAATCAGTTTTAGAAACTAGTATTATGAACGTATGAGCTTATAAAGCTCCGTAAATTTCAAAATAAATTATTCTAAAATTCGCTTGAAAATGAAACTGAACTAGGTACTTTAATTTAATTTAATTCTATAATTGAATTGGAAGTTATAGCTTCTGTTTTTAAAGCATGGTAATTCCTGTGTAGTGATGTAATTATTTTTTTAAAAAGATAATTATAATCTAGGCTCTACTTGTGTATCGAGCACTGTTTTTTTAAAAACAAAAATACTAAAGTACTTCGGATCATCAATCTAATGGTTCTTTCCTATTTTAACTATATATATATATATATATATATATGTGTGTGTGTGTATGTTTGTGTGTATATACAACTATATATATAATTTATATAATATATATATATATATATGTATATATAAATATATATATGTATGTATGTATGTATGTATGTATAATTTAACATTCCTAACCGATTTGCACCAAAAAGTCGTCTTACTTCACGCACTGATATTTATATACTTAAAAAAGTTTGTAATAAGTCTCCCGACAAATCGTGCAAATATCCCATTGATTGGATTGTGGGTACATTCGTACATAGACTGACATTGAAATATGGAACAATAGGATTATCCCTGTTGCCATAGTAAAAGATTTACCTGATTGACGGGTTTAAAATTTAATCCTTAATGACGATAATCCGTCATCGGTAGCACTTTAAATGAGTAACTCATATTTCTGTTCCCAATTACAATAATCTTAACTTAATTTATTGTAATGTTTCAATTGGTATACTCCAGGATTTATCTCATCTTTTTTTTACACATTGGTCCGTTCGGCCCAGGTTTCTTACTGAGTCGATGTGAGGGCATTATACTATTAAATTGAGTCATAGGTAACTATCATTTTAGTGGACTAACTGCAATGTCGGATGAATGATTCAAATTCCTGATCATATGCAACAGTTAAGAATATATTTAGAGAATACGTGAATGGTCAACGTAAAAGAGTGTGAATGATAATGAATCTCCCCAACTGGCCCCAAAAGTTGAGCATCATAAAATAAGGGTTCCTAACCGGATTTTCCCCATCAAGAGGGAATTTTAAGGAAAGCGAAAAATATTCTTTTTTATTTTTTCTTGTTATTTTTTTTTTTTTAAATCCTTTTTTTAAAATATCAATACCCGATATTCTATTCACCTTTTTGTTTATTGAAATATACTTCTGTTTATTAATTTTAAAATTACGAATTAACCCTTTGAATCCTGCGTTTCTGAACTATTTTAAGCCTGAGCTCTTGGGTCAAAATTCACAAATAATCGCTATATAATGATACACGGTCGATATAAAAATAGTTACAAGTGTTTACCCACCGTTCAACCGGTGGCTGGTCATTAACTCATTTTTCTCTACCACTGTTCAACCGGTGGCTGGGTATTACGTTATTTTTCTCTACCACCGGTAAAACGGTGGTCAGGACTCAAAAGGTTAAAACTGTTTTCGAGATACAAGTAGATTTGGTTATAATTAAATTACCACTTTGTAGTGAGATTCAACACTTTTGATATGAGCATGTATACGATTTTACCTGGAGCAGTTGTCCCGCAAATATTATTTCGGACTCCTGTGAGTCCGGGTAAATAAAAAGACACAAAAAATGAATTTAAAACAATCGTCACTTATACGCATTTATTAACAAAATTTAATGTGTACACAATTGAAAGGAAAGGAAAAGACATTGAAAATAGCTACGAGAATGTGCTTGTTATGTGCGTGTGTGTGTGTGTGTATGAAACAAGCGTGTGTGATAGACACGTATGTGTATGTGCGTGTGTGCGATAGTTCAAAAGTCAACCGAAAACCAAGGAAGCGAGCGCGCCCCAGCGGCAGCCTTCCTTATCTACGTTCGACCTACATCTGAAGCAGTAGAGAATGTTCTCTATAAAAGCGCAAGGCCGTATTCAGCTTGAATCTATGCTCACAAAAGGAATGGATTTGGGAGAAAGATTCACCCGGACGCCCCAAATATAACAAGAGTCACTCTTTGATAAAAGAAACTATCGTTATTGTTTCGACAGCACTTCCTAGGTGTGGAGGTGCACGTGCAACTGGTGTTCAACGTGGCAAGCGACGGTCGCTCTGCACAGCCGGACAGTATTCTCTGTCTAGCATGAAATTTTTCTCGCTGGAGTCGATCCTTCAAATCTACAAATCAACAATTCGCCCTCGCATGGAGTATTGCTGCCATATATGGTCTGGAGCCCCTTCTGTTTGCCTCAGAGTTCTTGATAAAATCCAGAGACGGATATGCAATGTAATTGACCCTGATCTGGCATCTCGTCTGCAGTCTCTCTCTCACGGACGTGCCGTCGCCTCTCTCTGTCTTTTTTACAAATACTTTCACGGTAACTGCTCCGATGAGTTGCTTTCGCTGGTTCCCAGACTTGATGAGTTTAAGCGTTCAACTAGGCTGGCATCTCGCTCTCACCCTTTCACTGTCGAAACTGTTAAATGTAGCCGTCTCCTCTACTCCAACAGCTTAATGTCTCGTCTGTGGAACTCCCTCTCCTTTTCCTGTTTCCCTGATAGCTATAGTCTCCAGCTATTCAAATGTAATGTCAATCCAGATGCCTTGATCTATCCCTTAACCTTCTCTTCATCCTTTCCTCTATCACTCCTATTTGATCTTGCTCCAACTCTCTGTAACCCCTTGCGTGCTATTGGCTTCCCGCCTTGTTTGTGGTGAAACGCTTAAAAAAAATGGTGTCCTCCTAATCGGGGAATCAAACCCCAGCTGCCGAAACAAGAAGGCGGAATCCTAACTACTGGATCCCTAGAGGAAGTTTTCTCTTCTATGTCTACATTTCTGATATGTGACTATTTACACTATTTACATTGTTCGAACTGTTTTCCTCATCTTTATTGTTATGGCGGAGTGGATAAAAGCGCTGGTTGGATCCAGTGACTCGACCCAAAGAGCTGTGAGTTCAATACCTGGCTACTGCAGAGGGGAACTAAATCGTGGAGAGTGGAGTTAAACGGAGATAACTGAAACTTCCAGAAGAGGCATGGCACATGGGACTAGAATATTCTCCGAAGGACGGAATAAAGTTCGAAATTCCAAACATCTGAAGAAGCTCGGAGCGCACCACGACCGAAACGTCGTGAATATGACAATAAAGAAGAGGGCAACAGTGCGAACAATGTAAATAGTATAACTATTCATCAAAAGTGTTGAATCGCTGGTCGAGGAGGAAGTTTGCCATTGAGCGGGAATGTCATAGTCACTCAGAGCAGCATCGGGCCTGAATGGTGGATGTGGGTGAATTTCAACACCGTCCACCTGTTTGAACTTTTCCTTAGTCAACCTGGCAGTGTGTAGTCTCACATTGTTTTCCTGAAACAAAACACGTCCTCGATTGATCAAAGCAGGATACCTAAAAATATCATCTGAAGAAGGCCGGAACGTACAACGGCCGAAACGTCGTGAATATAAAAATAAAGACGAAAACAAAAGTCCTATCAATGTAAATAGTTTTCACTTCAGACAGGGTCATTTAACTAATTCTAGTTCAGTTAAGTAGGCAACCTAATTACAAAGAAATAAGCCCATGCATAGCCAACTACAATGTCACCCTACGATTTCGATTCCCACTGGACGCTCCATAATCATGACCTTGTGCCAGCCAAAGATGAAGGCAAAAAATATTTCCTTTTTTTTCTTAGACTGCAATCTCTCCGATGTCTCCAGAGAAAACAAAACAAACGGAACATTTCTTTTACTGGATTAATCAATCAGTGTAGTGATCATCTTGAAAATCGATCAGTGTATTGATCGTCTTGAAAAGCATACCTAAAGATCGCTTCATCTCGTGGATTGTTTATTGACATTTCTCACGAAAAGAAGGATTTTTTTTTAATTATTTGGGGGAAAAAAATCGCTAATTTTCAGGATGATATTGTAAAGATTGGTCATTTAAGAAGAAGGGCGTTTCCAGCATCATTATTCAAAATAATCGATTTTTTTTTCTATTTTTCGCAATTTCTCGCGAGATGTTCCCCTTTGTCGTCATAGATTATTTTTTGCCAATTTACATTACGTGACATCGATAATCACATCCTGGCCCGCAACACTTTGTTACATATTTTTCGCGTTTTGGGGAATTGGGGGTCAAATGAACATGCTCAGATATAGCGATATATATATATATATATATATATATATATATATATATATATATATATATATATATATATAGATACACCTAGTGAGCCAGACAGACCTACCTAGGTTTCACCTAAACGAATCGTCAGGGAAGTATGGCTAACGAGGCAAAGAGTAACGCATATTTATAGGCGATTGCTAAAATTATACCACGTGACCAAAGAACCACAAACACAACCTGAGTCGGTGGGTGGGAGGTAAATATTTATTTAACAAAAATGAGGGGGAGGGAAAAAACACGAACATTAAGGTGGAATGACAAATAAACGGGAAAACGAGTCTAGTTATCTATATTTGTATGTATATATATATATATATATATATATGTGTGTGTGTGTGTGTGTGTGTGTGTGTGAAAATATATAGAAAATAGGAAAGAAGTCGTTAGGTAAATAATCCGAAGTTCTTTAGCATTTTCGTTTTTATTTTTAAAAAAACAGTGCTCGATACAAAAGTAGAGCCTAAATATAATTATTTATTTAAAAATATGATTCCTTCGCTACATAAGAGTTCTCATGTTTCAAAAACAAGAGCTGAAAACTTCAATATAATTATTGAAATTAAATTGAATTAAAATAGCAAGCTCTGTTTCAGCTTCAAGTGAAATTTTAGGAATAATATTTATTCGTACAACAGTACAAAATATGGCACAGTGCCAAAAAGAGGGTTCGGGAAAAGGACAGTCTTCTTCTGTCTTAATTTATAATCTTAGCTAGTCACAAACATTGACCCAAACATACCAACAATAGTCGTAACACGAAAACAACCTTTCTTACTACATTCACCATAATACCACAATGTCTCTGTGAAATCCTAACTAGTCCCCATATGTACATTTCAAAGTCTTTTGGGGAGGGCAATAAAAACAACAATTTAAAAAAAAAAGACCCAATGATTATTTACAATATGAATTAATACTATATACAAGAAAACAAAACAAAATAAGGTTAGTAATAAAAAAAACAATTTCTAAATGTGGCAGAAACATTAGTTAACTGGACGAAAAAATGCGGGATTATAATAATATAGGAGAACATTCATTCAACCCAGGCGCTCACACAAACAAGCACTCATTCAGATACAACAACAAATACGAAAAACACACACACGAATCGAAAGACATCCCGCATCTACTAGAGAAATCGAAATTTTAGGAATAAACTAATCTTGAAATTTACGCGGCTTTATATTCATATTCATGATTAAGATTAAATTACTATACAAACGGCTAGAGTAAATTGTTTAACTAAGGGGCGTAAGGGTTAATAATTTGTATCAATATCTCAGTTACTTTCGGAAAGAAATCAAGTCAAGGTAGGGTTGGGGTGCTTAAATTAAATTGAAACATGGCATTTAAACTCATACCGTCTCGTCTGGTTCACTGTAAAGTCTCTATGGAGATTTATTTATTTTTTTATTTTATTTTTTTCCAAAAGGGTTGCGTGTATATAAGTGTCGTATTGAGCTACAATTTATAAAAAAAAATTTGACGACTTCATAAAGGGTTTTTTTATGATTGGGTTGGGCTTTTATATATATATTTACATATACAGTGTAACCCGGATATAAGAGAGTTATCAGGACCGGAGAAGAAGTCTCTTTTATCTGGGTTTCTCTTATATCCGGGTTTGGTCTATTTTGTTTAGGTAAGTATGGCTCTAATTTGGGACCAGATAAAATCTCTCTTATATCCGGGTTTCTCTTATATCCGGATCTCTTATATCCGGGTTACAATGTACATATTACAGGCTAGTAATTCCTGAAGCCAGTCTCATGTATATCCTGTGCACATTATATATATTTACCGATATAGTCAGTCCACAATAGGGAGAGTGGGACATTCCATTACAACAATATATATATATAAGAGAGGTTCACTGTGAAATATGTTGTGTCGAGGGTTAAGGGCTGCACACACTCTGCTTCAGGTGGCGTATATTCTAGCTACGTCACTCTATGGGAGTTTATTTGTATTAGGTTGGTGCAAAAATAATTTCGTTTTCTCACATAGTAACATATGTTAGAAAACGAAATTATTTTTGCACCAACCTAATAGAAGCATGGAGAAAAAAAACGTTGGGCATATTTTTGTTTGCTGTGAAGTGATTGTTCACTTCTATTCGGAATGTGAGGTTTCGGTTTTTTGACAAAACAAAAAAACAACAGGCGATTTGGTTTTGGCAATGGGATTATTGAATGAATGTAGAAAAAAATTAATAAGTAGAAAATTCGAACGGAAATGACTAGCGAATTAATCAACTGCGCGGTTCTGATTAAAAATAGAATAAATAAATAAAAAGAGAAGGAAAACAATACACACACACACACACACATATATATATATATATATATATATATAAAGGCAGTTGAAAAAAGGGAGGACAGATTTTAATAATATGGGGAACATTTCGTACGCCTTACGTTTTTAAATGAGTTTGACAAATCTGAACAACTTTTTAAATAGTTTTTGGAACATTATCCTTAGGTAGCGTTCTAAAAATGTTTTCTGCCGCTAAATTTATCGTCTAATCCGGGATATATTGGCAGATAAACAAACGGAAATTCTTACTGATGACTAGGCCAAAAAACAAAAACTAAATAAATAAATAAAAAATAAATTAAAAAAAAAAATGGTGTACCAAACGGCCATATACAGTCGCTATAATTTTTATCGTTTTAAAAAGCAGTATTTACAAATTTAATACAAACATAGGATAAAAACGTTACACCACTCGATGTGGTGTAACGTTTAGCGAGCTTGTTTCAGGTAGATCCATACTGAGTTCGATCCTCACCGTGCGCCCCATACTTTCGGCTTTGTGCCGTATTTAAACTACGCTTAAAAAAAACTTTTTACTGTACCTCGACGTCGTTTAATGGTTAGCAATCTCGTCTAGCTAGAACAATTACGACCGTATAGTGTATTAGAACCTCATTAGGTACCCTGTACTTTCGGCCTTGTGCCACACCTAAGCTACACTTAGAAACTCAACAGTAGTACTTTTCTTTTTTTCTAAAAATTTTTTTATGTTTCTTAATACTAAATTTATAGTGATTTTCCAAGCTTAGCTTAGATGTGGCACAAGGCCGAAAGTAAGGGTCACCCAATGAGGATCGAACTCACTACTCAATTGTAATTGTTCTGGTGAGACAAGCTTGTTAACCATTACACCACCTCAGGGTGCCCAAATACTGAATTTATATCTCTTTTCTCGAGGTATGACAGTAAAATTTATTCTTTTATGCACTTTTTTTTTTAAGCATTTCACCCCAAGCAAGACAAGAGTGCCACTCGTTCGTAGGGCGTGGGGCGGATATATAGAGTAAATGTGGAGAAAAAAAACTATATGTATAGAGAGAAATATGAAAGGACCAGGGAATAACCACGATTAAAAGGTGGTTTCACGCTCCTGAAAACATCCAATCTCCCGGCCAGAAGTCTTGCTGCCGGATGTAGTCTATCGTCTTACCCAGGACTCATATTATTAAGGGGAGAGATTATAAAAGAAATACATGAGAACGATAGTGTGTACAAATATCATTTTTGAATTATACCAATAAATTATTATTTTACAATATTGTTTATTATTTTTGTTGCCAATTATCAAGCAAAGAAAATGTATAAATTCACTTTCATCATATGTGTAGGTTTTATTGCAATCCTAATCAGTCAGTTATGTGCCATGCGTGATACGAGCTTAGGCGATCATGTATCTTTCGATATATATGATTGACGAGGCAGATTTTTCCCGCAGTAGGTTGCCATTTCTTTCTGCGGTAGACAAGATGTCATCAAGGCTAAAGAACCCAGTCTGTCCTGCTATTTACCCATAGCTGGGAGGAGAAGAAGAGGATTCATACCTTTCCCAAGGGTATTAGCACGTAAGTGAATGTAATGGATTTGACTGGAATTCGAACTCGTCTCTCTGATTTCTCACAGAATCGGAATCCTTCGAATTAATCTTCTTCTGTCATTTGCCATAGAACCCGGTCTGTTCTATTTCATTTTTTTCATTTTCTCATTTATTTTTCCTAACATTTTTCTGGGAGGAGAAGAAGAGGATTCATACCTTTCCCAAGGGTATTAGCACCTAAGTGAATGTAATGGATTTGACTGGAATTCGAACTCGTCTCTCTGATTTCTCAATCCGGCCCGCTATCCATTACTCCACCGTGCCTCCTAATCATCGCCTTTTAAAACATTAAACATTGCTGAGGAGTGAAGGTAGTTAAACTGACGGTGGAAATTGAAGATAAACTGTCATTTTGACACTCAGTTTTTTTTTGTTTTTTTTTGCGGGGATAGAGGTCCATGTTTGCCGATTTTTAAATAATATGATAATGTGTCAGTCACTACTCAAAGAAGAGTAGCAACGAAAATGTTTACATGAAAATAATGGGTTGTCATTAAGTGTAGAAGCAGAAGGGGAAAAGGAATAGACTTTAACACTGAGATATTTTCATCTATTTTTATATAACTAATAAATGATGAATAAAATCAGTTGTTCAGATCTCCCAAACTGATTTAACAAGGGTACAAATATGTTCCATATGATTAAAATCTTAACTAATTTTTCCAACACCCCCCTTTTTTTTAAAATCTGTATTACTTTCTTTTTCTTACTTATTTTATTTATTAAAAAAAATATATGTACTACTAGTGTGTAAACAGCTTAAAAGCTACGAAAAAAAAAATTCTAGCGTTACTGATTCATTTTCTACACCTTATTTGTAAGTTATTTAAAGCCAGAAAAATATGTTTTAGACTGTAAGAAAGTTTTTGAGGGATAATAATAGTTTAGCGATATAAGTTTTACCAATTAACCCATAGATGGGTAGAAGAGGTGGGTTCATTACCTTTCCCAAGAGTATTTGCTCCTAAATATAACGAACCCAACTGGAATTGGAACTCGACACTCCAGTTAACAAGTCCGAGTCATTATCCATTACACCATGCGCACATCCATGCCTACAGCATCTGGTATTCCCAATCAGTCACCCATCTAGGTACTGACCAGGCTCGACGTTGCTTAACTTCATTGATCGTACGGGAACCGGTGTTTCAACTTCATCTGGTTCTAAGCCATTAGTAGAAGGGTGTCTGAGTCTGCACAAGGTAGATATGTAGGGCTTTGTCCGGTGAATAAGGCCTCTACCCACGCAGAAATCTTCTAACTACCGCATTCTAGAATGAAAAGAGAAAGAGGAAGATTACGACTGAGCTTCTATAGTCCTGAAACAGCGCCACCTCAAGTTGGTAGACCAAGTTGGTTTAGTCCCCACAATAGCAAGTTGTTACTTTTCTTTAGAAAAATGAAACTATTATAATTTCAGTCGGTTTTATTTCTTTTAGCATACCTTTATTTATCTATAAGGATGGACAGCGATTTAGTAAACGGGATGTATATATGCCACGAGGACGAAAGTATGGCGTATCAAGTGTGGATCGAGCTTACTATTCAGTCGTAATTAACCTAGCGAGACAAGCGTGCAAACCATTAGATCACATCAAAGTGCCCTCGATATACGCGCAAGTATTTTTAATTATCCTGGATGGCAATCATATCTGTTCACAGTTTTACACTTTCCAGGTTAAGTTGCATTTTAAGTATATTTTCCTGTTATTTCGTTTTTAAAATTAATTTTATTTTATTCTGAATTATTGGAAGCCATCTTAATTTTGATGCAAATTTTTTTTTTTTTTTTTTTCATGCTTTTTTTTTTCTTTTCGACAATTTATTCGGTTCTTTAGTTAGGTATAATCATTTCATTCATTCTCTACTCTGTCATTCGTGTCTTTGTTGGTTGACTGGCATAGACAGAAACGAACGGCCAGCTATATTAATTAAGTTGAATTTTTATTAAATGAACTATTGTCAGCCATTATTAATTTTTGACCAATATGTCTTTCATCCTTCTTTTATAATTTAATTATAACAACAGTATTAGCAATAATAGTAGTCATAGGAAGAGGAGAAAGAAGAAGGAGGAGTATCTTGATTTTTTATTAGTTGAAGCATTGTCAACGATTATTCATTCTCGATCCACCTTCAAAGTGCTTTAACAGAAGACCGAAAGTCCGAAGGCGCTTTGGGATAGCGAAATATACCTTCCAAAAGCTAAGCAAAGTATTAAGAAACAGAAAAGATTTCCTTAGGAACAAAGAAAAGAGTACTGGTGGTTTTCTAAGCGTAGCTTAGCTGTGGCACAAAGCTGAAAGTATAGGGCACCTAGTGAGGATCGTATTCACTACTCGGTAGTAATTTTTCTAGCGAGACAAGCTTGCTAACTAACCATCACGTCACGTCGAGGTACCCTAAAATGCTGACTGGCACAGCCAGAAACGAACGGCCAGCTATACTAATTAAGCTGAATTTTTATTAAATGAGCCATTGGCAGCCATTATTAATTTTTTTTGACCAATATGTCTTTCATCCTTCTTTTATAATTTAATTATAATAACAGTATTAGTAATAATAATAGTAGTAGAAGGAGAAATGAACGAAAAAGTGAAGAATAAGGAACTTTTAGAGAAAATGAAAAAAAAAAAGAAGGAAACTTATACTTAATATCAGGAAGAGCTAGCTGAAACGTCTTTCACGTCATGAGAAAAGGAGGCCTGGAAAATCTGATACTCACAGGACAGATTGAAGGCAAGGGGGACTGAGAAAAATAACGCATAACCTACCTAGTAAGCTTGAGTAAATGGCTGGCATGACATCTTTTAGGAGAGATTGCTAAATAATATTTTATCAGAATATTATTTTTAAAAGGAAGTGTATCTCTACTCCAACTTCCTGGGGTTGACCTTAGGAACCAAATACAAGATAAAATGAGGAAGTCGATTTTGATTGGTAGAGCTAGCGTGGGAATGATAAATAGAGAAAAGGTTTTTCAGAGAGTTGGTTCTTACACTTCAAGCAATGTAGGTGTGTTTACTTTCGTGTCTAAAACTGCTCCCTAGCGAGAAGGAACGACCCCACGGGATAGTATATGTTGACGTTAAGAAAATAGTTAGGTTAACATTCTCTGTTTTGAAGTTCTTTTATCTTTGGACCCAAAACATTTATAAGTTTACCATTGGTCCATGCATCTGGTTTGATGCTTCTGCTCTGTACTTAGAGATTCTTCATAAAATACAAAGAATTTGTAATGTTATTGGTCTGGACCTGGCATCTCGGCTTCAGTCACTTTCCAACGGCCGTAACATTGCTTCCCTTTGCCAACGCCCCCTTTTTTATAAATATTTCATGGAAATTGTTCTGATGAACTTTCCTCTTTGGCGTTTCATTTTTAAATGTTCTATGGAACTAGTTATAACTTCATAGAGACTCTGAGGTATTATGGTGACTGTAGAAAGAATGGTAAATAAGAATGTGTTGTTTTGGTGTAAGGGATACTGTGGTATGTTTGATTTAATAATTGTGGCTAGGTTTAAGTTAAGACAGATTTCATTATTCTCGCTTTAGGCCGTATGCTACATTTTTGTATTATTCAAAATAAATATTACTTTCTTCTTTCTTTTATGAATTTAAGCACAGTACTAGATTAGCGGATAGGTCTCATCAATTTACCATTGAAATGGCTAGGAGTGACCGTACCTTTAATCTTCAGTAATATAAATTCAACGCCAATCATTATATTGTGTCTTTTTAAACCCTGTTCTTTTATTATTTCTTGAATGTTTTCTTTTTCTCATAATCTCTCACACTAAGTCACCCTTTGCGTCTTAGAGGCTTTATTGTCTTACTTGCGGGGAATAATTGAAAAATTACTGGAAGAAAGCGTTTATAAATGACAGCTGTTTGGTGACTGGTGTTTCTATGCGCATGCGTCCCGACATCTACTTCCGTATATAGAAAACACAGCAACGATTTTCCGACAGTTTTATATCGATCAGTTAATTTTTTTTTTTTCTTATTCACTTTTTTTTAATTTTAAATATTTCATTAATAATTAAAATATAATTAAAAAAAAAAAAAAGATTTGATCGGTGAAATTTTAAACTCTTGTTGTGTCTTCTCTTTTGAAAATTTACAGCGAAATAAAACAAAATACATCTTTTATGTCTGGATTTTTTTCCTTTGTAGATCTTTTCTTTTTTTATTTCTTTTTTCTTTTTTTCATCAATTAATGTCTACGTAATTCGCATATGAAGTCCATTTATTCAACGCCTGGAACTTTCAACTGAGAAATAATCGATTTCATTGTGGAGTCTCTGTTTTTAAACTGTCCGGGTCTTCTATTGTTTGAACGTAGATGGATTAATTCTATCGAATTAGCGAAATTAATCAGAGTTTCACTATATGTCTGAACTCCCAAAGAAAATCAGGTCTGTTTTTTATTTATTTTTTTTTATATATAATTTCTGCCTGCCAGTCTGCATTATCAACTGACTGAATTAGACCGGTTGTTATGACGACTTGTGGATTTAAAATATCTCCTGGTTTTATGCAATCACTGTTTCTTTATTTTTATGAAACAGTAAAATTAATAACAACCTATTTAAATTTAGAAGTTCTACAAAAAAAAACAAACTATTGTGCCTCTGACAGAAATCGAACCTGCATCATTTATTTTCCATCAAGGAAACCACTTTTTTGAGCCACGGGGTGCTGCTGCCAGTTTAGCTATGGAGAACAGCCAGAGCGATAGAGCGCTTTGAATTACCGATTTAAAGAATGCATGTATTTTTTTTTTCGTTGAGTCTTCTACGAAACTAAATCTTCTTCAGTTTCGTGCCCGTAACGTAAAGAACAGTAATTTTTCAAAATAGTTTTTGTCCGACATTATTTGTATAAGCGGTATTTTTAATAATGCACACATAATCACAATATAAATACAAGTTACTTTTAATGGATCTGTAAGGCATGAAATTTTGAAGAATTCATTTTGAATTCTTCAAAAAATAAAGAAATAGGCAATCTTTTCGTACCTGAAAAAAAATGGATTGTCAAATACGACGGTTTTTCCTTTGATACCACTATTATTTTAACTACATTTACTGATCGGTAACGTTTATTGTTTTAAAAAGTAATGATTAGAATTGTAATAAAACCTCATAAAATGAAATATTTAAAACATGATGAACGTGAATTTATACATCTTTTTTGTTCTTGAGAAAATACAACAAAAAATAATAAACATTATTAGATTGTTTATTCACAAGAATAATTTTATATTAAAATATTCTAAAAACTAATACAATTGTATTCATTTACCAATTTATAAAGAATTATTTGTGCAAACAATTTTTATTCATAAGTTTATAAACATTTACTAAATTGTGACATGTGAACCAACTATAAGAAATGCTTATTACTTACGGTTTTATAAAGTTTGAATCAATTGGCAATTACCTGATATTTTGCCAACAATTCAAATAAACAATATAATACATAATGGAAATAAACATTCTAATAGGTAGTGTTTATTATTTTGGTGCTCAAGAACAAAGAAAATATATAAATTCACCTTCACCTGTTTAGGTTTTATTAAAATTCTAATGACCTCTTTTTAAAACTATAAACATTACGGATGAGTGAAGCTAGTTAGAATAATAGCGATGTCAGTAAAAAAAAACTGTCCTTTGATACATGTTTTTTTTTATTGGTTTCTGCATGAATATTAAAATTGCCAAAAATGGTGCGTTGATAGTTTTCCAGAACTATTGGGCATAAAACCATTTATTTGAAAGTTATGATTAGCTTTTATTCCAAAGAATATAAATAAGAGATTTAATAATAATTTCAATGGATTTCTCGACCATCTCTTGTGTTAACCAACGTATGTCTAACTTTTTGTCTTTCGTGCCAACCAAACCGGTGACTACTCTTCTCCCTCTACTGTACTTTAAACCTGTGTCTACTTTGTATATACGCATATGTATTGAGATTCCTTCTGTCCATATAACAAGTTAAATCTAGCGTTGTTGGTTGAGATTAAGAATGACGCATTTTCGTGCAGAGGGTTAGATTAAACCTAAAAGAAGTCATCACTTTATTGTACTGGTGACAGTTTTGTTCTCTGTCATGAAAAAAAATCGGCGTATGCATTTTTGGTTCTAATAAAAACCAAATCTTTGTCTACCTTCTTGACGCTTGTGCAAACCAAACCTTTGTCTGACTTTTTGACCCTCGTGAAAACCAAGCTTTTGTCTGACTTTTTGACCCTCTTGCGAACCAAACCTGTGTCTACCTTTTTGATCCTCTTGCAAACGAAACCTGTGTCTACCTTTTTGATCCTCTTTCAAACGAAACCTGTGTCTACCTTTGTGACCCTCATGCAAACCAAACCTGCGTCCATCTTTTTTAACCTTGTGCAAACGAAGCCTTGGTCTACCTTTTTGACTCTCGTTCAAATCAAACTTTTGTCTGACTTTTTAACTCGCATGCAAATCAAACATGTGTCTACTTTTTCGATTCTTGTGCAAACCAAACTTATGTGCACCCAGCTATTTTTTTAATCAAAGCTTAAGTATTTGACATTTAATTCTAGATTCATTGTAATTAAATCTCCCATTGTAGTGAGCCCGTGTAAGTAACTCGGCTCTCCCGCAATTGTCGGTATTTGAGCACTGATGAGAAGCCAATATATTCAGAGGTCGATTTCTAAGCCCTCTCCACTTGAGAAATTGGCGAATCATCACTTGTTTCTCCACCTATCATCCTATTGGTCTTCTGCCAGACAAAAGATTCAAAGAGTTGTGTATTAGACAAATGGCGCCAATCTATTTTAATTGGGCGAGTGACGCAATATAATCTTACTGAATTCATTAGTTTGATAATCGGCTCTTCTCATTTGCATAGGACGGACATCTATCCTCTGCTTTGCTTGGTCAGTTGCCAATTTTTCGAGCGCTTAAGAAAGTGAAAAGTTTAAAGCAATTTATGGCATTATTGCCATTGCCAAAAGATATATTAACAATAACACACACACACACACACACACACACACACATATATATATATATATATATATATATATATATATATATAGACACACACATATATACACACACAAATATATACACACACACACACACACACATATATATATATATATATATATATATACATATACACAAACATATATATTTACACACTACACGTATATATATACATACACATATATATATACACCTCCACACACATATATATGTATACACACACACATATATATACACACATGCACACATACACCTACACACATATACACACACACATATATACAGACACACATATATATGCACACACACGCACACATACACACACACACATATATATATACGCACACACACACACACACACATATATATATATATACACACACTAATTATACAAACGGATTACTACCTGTATATATATATATATATATATATATATATATATATATATAAAACAACCCTTTTTTGAAAAAAAAAAAATAAGTATACAAATACGAATTTAACGGCGTAATAATAATGCCAACAACTCTCTGTCGTTGAAACAGTCCAGACGATATGCTTCAAACTGATGTCATCATTCCCTTGAAAATAGACACCCCGACCCTACCTTCACTTAATCTCTTTCCGAAAGTAACAAATATATTGATACAATATGTTCACCCTTTCGCCCATTACAGTGTAACCCGGATATAAGAGACCCGGATATAAGAGAGATTTTATCTGGTCCCAAATTAGTGCCATACTTACCTAAACAAAATAGACCAAACCTGGATATAAGAGAAACCCGGATATAAGAGAAACCCGGATATAAGATACTTCTTCTCCGGTCCCAACAACTGTCTTATATCCGGGTTACACTGTATTAAAATAATTGGTTTCACCGTTTTCATCTAATTAATATTACGAATGTATATCCTTATAAAGGTCCGTAAATGTCAAGATTAGTTATTCCAAAATTCGCTTGAGGACGAAATAGAGCTCGGTTTTTAGCTTCTATTTTTGAAACATGAGAACTCTTATGTAGCGATAGAATCATGTTTTTTTTTTTTATAGATACAAATATTTAAGTAAATGATCGGTTTATATTAAACAGTATTTACCGGCCTGAATGTCCGAGAAATTTTTATAGAAAATATTCGTACTCCGACAAGAATCGAACCTGTATCCTATACGGAACCGTCATATAGCCTTAACCGATTTGGCCACAGAGGATTGTTCGGTTAGAAAGGTCGATTTTACTGCTTTTAAACTACAATCGTCCATGATTCTCTCACGTACATTCATATCTGCTCGATGCGTATCCAAATGTAAACAAATGACGTCACACATTATGAAATGGACAAAGTCCGACAATTATTTTTAAGACATTTTTATGTTTATACATTCTTTTTATAGATACAAAGATTTAAGTAAATGATCTGTTTATAATAAACAGTATTAAACAACATTTACCGGCCTGAATGTCCGAGAAATTTTTATAGAAAATATTCGTACACTTTCATTTCGTATTCAATTAGTATGAAGGAAGTTCCATTCGGATTGTTGCTTTCCAAGAAACCAACCGCTCCTTTGTGAAATAAACTCCATGACACGCACATTGTAGCTAACTGCCTTTATTCTCTTCGTATTTCATTGGGTGAGCTGTAAGTTCCACCGAACGTCTTCCTGCCAACCGCTGCTTTGTGGAATCGACTCCCAAATGGATGCTACCTGATCACTTAACCTGCTCAAGTCTATGTCTAACCGTTATCTTCACCACATATCTGCGTAAACTGTACCTTTTACTCTGGAATAAAATAATCACACGAAGGTTGGTAATGAACGATAATATTTACGACAAGAACAACACGTATAAGATTCGCCAGCGGCGCGTAGAAGTAGTCAACTGCTAGAAGTGACTCAAGTCAATTCCACAATGAATCTTCAACGACAGGATATCTAGCAAGCACCCCACACGGTTAGATGTGCCGCAAGGCCAAATTTAATGTGGGGTATCCGAAAAATTCCCCATAGACCCCGTATAAAACATGGTCGGGTAGCTGTTTCCCGAGACAAGACTCTGCCCTTCGACATAGCTTCGTCTAGGGATCCTCTCTGCCCGGAGGCAGAGAGTTTGACCAGTACAGCTAGAGACGAATCTCCGAGTGAAGACCAATATACAGTATTTATGTGAATAGGGACATACCTATATCGTTTCGTAGGTATGCTACAACACTAACATTCACGGATAAGATCCACCATGCCACGCCCATTGTCGCGAACCACCCACATTCCCTTCGTATTCCATTGGTGAGATGTAAGTTCCACTCCAGCAGCTTTTTTCCACGAACAGCTGCTTTGTGGAAACGACTCCAAAGAGTATACTTCCCAATCACTACAATTTTTAACCTGTTCAAGTCTAGGGTCAACTGTTATCTTCCTCACATATCCGCATAAACTATGCCTCTTACTCTGTAACTCTATACCTCGAGTGGCTCTTGGGCCCTTTATTTTGTGAACAACATTGTAAAAACAAGTCAATGTAAATTGTTTGTCTGTTTCATTTTTTATTATAGAACTCCCCTTTTGAGTTACCTGAGAGAAATGCATTTATAAACTGTGCCACTTATTCTGTAACGTTCTACCTCGAGTGGCACTTGGGCCTTGTACAAGGTGAACATTATTGTAAAAAAAAAAGTTACAAGAATGCTTTCAGACGAACCAGATTTCTTAATGTCACCAGTTTTAACCCCCACGGCTTAGACCCGCCATGCCACGCCCATTGTAGCGAAACACCAACATTACCTTCGTATTCCATTGGTGAGATATAAGTTCCACTCGAACAGCTTCTTCCCACAAACGGCTGCTTTGTGGAACCGATTCCCAAGTGTATACTTCCCCAATCACTACAATTTTTAACCTGTTTACGTCTAGGGTCAACTGTTATCATCCTCACATATCCGCATAAATTATGCCGCTTACTCTACCTCGAGTGGCTCATGGGCCTTGTACAGAGTGAAAATCATTGTAAAAAGAATTCAATATAAATATTTTTCCTGTTTCATTTTAGACCTCCATTTTGGATTAGCGGAGAGAAATGCATTTATAAATTGTCTGTCTTTTATTCATTCAGAATTGCAAAAGGAGAAAGCCAACAACGTTGTGTTCCAGACAACTAAAGACATCAAGGTGGTGCAGGAAGACGGGAAAAAAGAAAAAATCGTCAAGACTTCCAAAAACGGTCAGTTTTATTGTCATTTCCTTTAAATTATTTGCTAACATTCCTTTAAATATGTAATTGGAGCAAGTCGATCTGATTTTTATTCTCTTTTAATCCGAGTAGTCGCCTTGCGTCTTAGTGACGTTCTCGCCTTGCTTGGGTTGAATTGACTAATATATTACGTTAATGGATGGCCGCTCGAGGATACTCGTCTATTAGGACGGCTATCTAATCCCTATTGCAGACGCTTGCTCAGGCGCATTTTGCGTTTGCTCAACACCCACAGAGCCCACCTGTGGTTTATACTGCAAATATGCTGAGCAGACTTTAGTTACAGTTTCTGGGAGAGAGGCCAGCACGCTCAAACCATCGGTCACGATGACTTGTCACTTCGTGCTAGCCAAGCCATCGGCGGTCCCCAAGAGTTCCGTCTACACAATTTCACTCACAAGGCTTTGGTCAATCCGTGGTTTGGTTTTAAAGCACTTTCCAAAGTCGCCGCATACTGGGAACTCCCCCTCCAAACCGATAACATCAGGTAGTCCTCTTCCTGACAAATCGACCATGGTGAGATTCGAACACGGGTTCTATATATATATATATATATATATATATATATATATATAAATTAATTCAGGCTTTCCGACAATTTGTCCAATGAAACCATATTTAACGAAGATAAAAAAACAACAACTATGAAACTGCCCTCAACCCACTGTACAGCATAAACGTAAAAAAAAAGTAGGAAAAATATTCTTCAAACTCTTACACAAATACTTCCCGGAATCAAGCACTCCCCACAAAATATTCAACAAAAACATAATAAAAATCCGTTACAGTGGCGCCGAGAACATGGCACAATTAATAAAAAGCACAAGAAAACCACCCGAACAAACTAAACCCACGTGTAAAAGTATATTAATAAATAAATGTCCTTTATGCAGCAATTGCTTACGAAACAACGTAATATACCAAGTCACGGTAAAATCACCAGATAATGAAGAAATACATAGGAGTAACTGAAGGACCCTGGAAACAAAGAAATTATGCACACAAAACATCTTTCACAAATAGTAAATACGCAAACAACACAATGTTTTCTACGTATATCTGGGAAATTAAAAACAAAACGCAAATCACACCAAAAATATCATGGAAAATAAGGAAAAGAATATCATCCTACAACAATCAATCCAAAACGTGCAAATGGAGGAAAATTAGATATTATTAGATTCCCAGACAAAAACATATTATTAAATAAACGATCTAAACTCATCTCAAAGTGCAGGCATGAAAATAAATTTTGACTATGCTACTTAAAAATCGAAAACTGAAAAGAGTAAATAAAAATAAAAAAAATAAAAAAACATGTAAAATAAATTAATCCAAGCTAATAATAAACAAATTAACATACCATTCCCGCCATAACAACTGTTAGAATAAGCGAAAAAGAAATAATTTTTTTTTTTTTTAGGTTTGGTCACAACATGCTCATTATCTATCTATCTATCTATCTATCTATCTATCTATCTATCTATCTATCTATCTCAGCATGCTCATTATCTATCTACCTAAGCCTGTTCATATCTATCTATCTATCTATCTATCTATCTATCTATCTATCTTGTCTATCCTCTCTGTCTATGCTTGCAAATGCACGAACCTATCAATCATTATTTTATTTGTTCAGACTGATCGACACAGCAAAGCGGCCATTAATTATATCCTTCTCCCTCTTTCGTCCTTTCTTTCTCTTCCTTGGCCGAACCCCACCCCCGTTACCCCCCACCAGTCTAATTATCATTCAAATTTACTATTCTCTTTTTTGTTTCGTTTTTTTTTTTAATTCCGAAAACTTTATCGACGCAACCAGTTTTCGCTCGTTACCAATTTTGTTTTTGAATAAATCTTTTTAATCCCATAAGCCGATTAATCCCGGCTGCGCTACAATAGACAGAGATCCGTTCGTAGAGAAAAACATCAACTCAGAAGCATGTATAGAAAAGAACAGGAAGCACAAATATCAAATGGTTTGGCGGTTTTACGTATATATCTATATCTGTCATCGTACGATGTTATTTGTTTTTCTTTCAGTCTTGTGTAATTCGAATGAAAGGGAAATCCATAAAATATTGTTTCTCCGTCACTCCAATTATCTATCTATCTATCTATCTATCTATCTATCTATCTATCTATCTATCTCTCAGCATGCTCATGTATCACTCTCTCTCTCTCTATATATATATATATATATATTTATATATATATATATATATATATATGTGTGTGTGTGTGTGTGTGTGTGTGTGTGTGTGTATATTAGCATGCTCATAATCTATCTATCTATCTGTCTGTCTATCTATCTATCTATATCAGCATGCTCATGTATATCTCTCTCTCTCTATTTATATATATATGTGTATATATATATACATATATATATATATATGTATGTATATTAGTATGCACATTATCTATCTATCTATCTATCTCTCTCTCTATCTTAGTATGCTCATCTCTCTCTCTATCTTAGCATGCTCATTATCTATCTAAGCCAGTTCATATCTATCCATCTATCTATCTATCTATCTATCTATCTATCTATCTATCTATCTATGCTGATTAGCTATCTATCTATCTCGCTAGCTAACTCGTTTAAAATAAACTTTTTATCCAGTGTCGCAGTAGTTTTGATGAGAGCTCTCTCGGAAATTTATCTCTTTCTTTGTTCCCTTTCGTCTTTTTCAGTGGTAAACGCCGACAATGGTGACCTCCTGTCTTCAGTAGAAAAAACTGTAAAGTCGGAAAATAAGGGCAACGAAACCCCGAAGGTAACAGCTATCACGAAAGTTGACATTCCCTCAGAACACATCCATGACGTTTTCACTGGTGATGACGACAATAGCGAGGAGGAAGTGGAAGAAGGAACCGAGGGCGAAGCCACGGCTGAAAAAAAGGTAACTGATAAAAAACAAACATACAATAAGAAAGAAATGAATAATTAAAACCAGAATTATGAAAAATTGAAAAGTTAATGAATAAAAATAAAAATAACATTCACGAGATTATTTTTAAAATGTAGATGACGAAAAAGTAGTTTTATAAGTAATGCATTTTAGCCTATGTTTTTTTAGCCAATGAAATTCAAACCAACGAATTTTCAGCCATTCAAGATCTAGCCAAAGGATTTTAAAGTCAGAAAATACTTTGAGATTATAAGAATATTTGAGGAGATAATAACGGTTTAGTAATAAAAGTCTTACTAATTAACCCATAGCTGGAGGGGGAGATGTGGATTCATAGCTTTCCCAAGGGTATTTGGACGTTAATGAATATAAGGAACCTACACATCCAGTTTTACAGCATTTGGCATTCCTAAACGGTCACCCATATTGTTACTGACCAAGTACCCTTAACCGACCTCCGCGCTAAGGCAGGACATGACACAATGTCGTTTAACGAGGGGAGCCCGTAACACATATCTATGCTTATGGGTCAATTTTTCCCAGTCCCCGCGACTACTGTCACGCTGGCATTTATATTACATCGACCTTCCTTCACTTTTGGGGGCGGTGGTGCTGCAGGATTGGAATCCCCTGGACTGGGCAAGTTCTCCCATCTAAAATAAGGAAAACCGTCTGCTGCACTTACTCCGCAAAAGCTAAGCCATTCTGTCAGGTAAGTATAATACTTACCAGTATATAACCCGGCTCGACGTTGCTTAACTTCGATGATGGTAAGGGAACCAGTGTTTCAACGTGTTGTGGCCGTAATCCACACAAGTGCATATCCATTCTTATAGCACCTGGGAATCGCCAGCAGTCACCCATCTAGGTACTGACCAGGTTCGATGTTGCTTAACTTCAGTGAGAGTACAGGAACCAGTGTTTCAACCTGTTGTAGCCGTAAGTCACACTACCCGCATATACACGCTTATAGCACTTGGGAATCGCCAGCAGTCATCCATCTAGGTACTGACCAGGTTCGATGTTGCTTAACTTCAGTGAGAGTACAGGAACCAGTGTTTCAACCTGTTGTAGCCGTAAGTCACACTACCCGCATATACACGCTTATAGCACTTGGGAATCGCCAGCAGTCACACATCTAGGTACTGACCAGGTTCGATGTTGCTTAACTTCAGTGAGAGTACAGGAACCAGTGTTTCAACCTGTTGTAGCCGTAAGTCACACTACCCGCATATACACGCTTATAGCACTTGGGAATCGCCAGCAGTCATCCATCTAGGTACTGACCAGGTTCGATGTTGCTTAACCTCGGTGATCGTACGCCGGACAGATTTGACAAAACTTAACATTGTCTTGATTGTTTAGTTAAAGATTTTCCTTTTTCAATTTCAGAATATGCCGTCTATTGTTTCCAGTGAGGAATCTGACGAGTCCAGCTTCGATGAAGACCTCAAAGATCTTCATAAATCTTCTAAAGTCATGGCAAATTACCTTCTTGAGACTGGCAATTTCGAAAGATTTGAGGATGCTCTACGCGACATCGTCAAGGTTGGATTGGTAAGTGAAGGTCCTTCGGCAGGACATGAAATATTTGTTATCTCGCAGCTAGAGAATATCTTAAATTCCTCATCTTTGTTATTATTATCACAGGGTTTCGGCCGATATACTCTCGAGCTTCCAATTGCCTAGTGCATCAAAGTATTGGTTCGTGAATCTGGTGACAAAGTAATTATGACTTCTTCACTTTTAGGGCAGTGGTTAGCACATGGAATGGCCAGCAGTCACCCATCTAGGTACTGACCAGGGTTGATGTTGCTTAACTTCATTGATCGTACAGGTACCAGTGTTTCAACCTGTTGTGGCCGTAATTCACATTACCCGCATATCCATGCTTATAGCACCTAGGAATCGCCAACAGTCACCCGTCTAGGTACTGACAAGGCTTGATATTGCTTAACTTCAATGATCATACAGGAACCAGTGTTTCAACCTGTTGTGGCTGTAATCCACACTACCGGCATATTCATGCTTAAGCACCTGGGAATCGCCAGCAGTCACCCATCTAGGTACTGACCAGGCTTGATATTGCTTAACTTCAATGATCGTACAGGAACCAATGTTTCAACCTGTTGTGCCGTAATTCACACTACCCGCATATCCATGCTTATAGCTTATAGCACCTGGGAATTGCCAACAGTCACCCATCTAGGTACTGATCAGGCTTGATATTGCTTAACTTCAATGATCGTACAGGAACCAGTGTTTCAACCTGTTGTGGCCGTAATCCACACTACCGGCATATCCATGCTTAAGCACCTGAGAATCGCCAGCAGTCACCCATCTAGGTACTGACCAGGCTTGATGTTGCTTAACTTCGATGATTGCACATGAACCAATGTTTCAACCTGTAGCCGTAATTCACACTACCCGCATATGCATGTTTATAGCACCTGGGAATCGCCAGCAGTCACCCATCACAGACTACTATTATAGTTATTACGTACCTTGTAATCGTGTCCTTGTGCCAGACACAGCTACCTTGTAAAACTCATTCTTGCGAAAAACTCGCAGCCTGTTAAAACATTCGAGAGTTCGATCCTTTGTGGAGGTATCCCGCATGTGAGCTTCTGAACTCAGCTAACCTTAATAAAAAGCTATTATCTTTGAGGAAAGAGGTTGCATAGTGGAAAATAAGTTACCCCACCTCAAGCTGGTGTAAATGATTTTGAACTCTTCCTCCACATATTTTACACTATGAAACCTCATTCCCCACAGACGGAATATCACTAGCCTTTCACTACTTTATCGCTTTCCACCACGGCAAATGACCAGTTTCAACAGTTAGTTTACAACTATGACAACCTGCTACTTCCACGGAGTCGAATCAACCTCATATCCTTCGTATTCCAAGTGTAAGGAGGAAGTTCGACTCAAATAGCTTGTATTTTTTTCTCCAAGAACAGCTACTTTAAGAAACACTTCCATGTGGTTGCTTAATTGTCACTCAATCCTCTTAATATTAACCTCCTACCACCTTTCATTCATATTCAGTAACCCGCTATCTTGAGTGGCTCTCGTGTCTTGCATCGGGTGAAAAAATCCATTGAAGTCATTTCCACCTAAGTAGTCTAACAAATAAGATTTCCCTCCCCTTAAGAAAAGGAATTATAGTTTATGTGGTGTAGTCTTTGATTAAACTGTGCCCAGTACGTATTTCGATATGGATGAAAGAGAATCTTCTTTAATATCTTAATTTAATTAATTAATTTCCCCCAGTTTCGACTGGATATGCTTAAAGTCTGTAATTATTTTTGCAGGGTGATTTTCATGACTGTTTCTGATTTCTTCTCGATGCAATTGTCACCTCGGAATTGTATTAGCAATTGCCACCTCGCAATTGTTTTTGCAATTGCCACCTCGCAATTGTTTTTGCAATTGCCACCTCGCAATTGTTTTTGCAATTGCCACCTCGCAATTGTTTTTGCAATTGTCACCTCGCAATTGTTTTTGCAATTGCCACATCGCAATTGTTTTTGCAATTGCCACCTCGCAATTGTTTTTGCAATTGGCACCTCGCAATTGTTTTTGCAATTGTCACCTTGCAATTGTTTTTGCAATTGCCACCTCGCAATTGTTTTTGCAATTGTCACCTCGCAATTGTTTTTGCAATTGCCACCTCGCAATTGTTTTTGCAATTGCCACCTCGCAATTGTTTTTGCAATTGTCACCTCGCAATTGTTTTTGCAATTGCCACATCGCAATTGTTTTTGCAAATGTCGTGTGCTTTAGTGCAAAAGTCAGTAATTTTTGTATGACATCGTTAAAGGTAGCAAATTATATACTTATAAAATCTTTGATACGCTCGTAGTACAAGAGTTTTGTTTTAAGTCATGAGATGTAAATTTTAAAATTGAATGTTTTATTTTTACATTTTTTTTCAATCTTTTTTTCAATTTTTTTTTTTTCGCTTTTCTCTTTCTGTTTTATATTTTCTCTCTTTTATTCTTAAACATTTTTTTTAAAAAGAACAGCTTTTCTTTATCTTTTCTTCGTCATTCTTTCTTTCTTTTTTACTTCATTTCTTTCTTTTTTATTTCCTTTTCTTATTTACTTTTTTCTTTCTGCTTTTTTTTTATTTCTCTCTCCTATTCTTAACACTTTCATACTTTTTATTTCTACTTTTCTTTTTCTTTCTTTCTTTTTTTTCCTTTCATTTTTCTCTTTCTTTTTGTTTTCTTTCCATTTCTTTCTTTCTTTCTTTCACTTCCTTCTTTTCGGTTTTCTTTATTTTTCTCTGTTTCTTTTTTTCTTTTCTTTCGCTTCCTTTCTTTCTGTTTTCTTTCTTTCTTTCTTTTTCTTTCATTTTCTCTTTCTTTCTTTTGTTCTGTTTCTATCTTTCTTTCTTTCTGTTCTCGTTCTGTTCCATTTCTTTCTTTCCGTTTTCTTTTTGTTGCATTTTTTATTTGTTTGTTTGTTTCTTTCTTTCTTTCTATTTTCTTTTTTTTGTTTGTTTCTTTGTTTGTTTCTTTCTTTCTGTTTTCTTTGTGTTTCATTTTCTTTCTTTTTCTTTCTTTCTTTCTTTCATTCATTCTTAAGTCTTTTGTACATTTTCTTTTTCTATTTCTTTCCTTTTTTTCTACTTCATTCTTTTCTACATTCGTTTTCTTTCCTCTTTTTCCTTTTCTTTCTTCCTTTTCTTTCTTTCTTTTTGTTTCTTTCCATTTTCTTTCTATTTTTTTCTTTCCTTCTCTTATAATATTTATTAGGTTGGTGCAAAAATAATGACGTAATAATGTCGTTTTTTGACGTAACGTCAAAAGACGACATTATTATGTCATTATTTTTGCACAAACCTAATATTTTTCTTTCTCTTTCTTCCTTTCTCTTCTTTCTTTTCTTTTTTTTTTCGTTGTTCATTTACCATATTTCTTTTAATCATCGTTTCTTTTTTACCATATTCCCAGATGACTGTCAGCGAGGCTAATGAATATGAGAAGATTGTTTTAGACGAATACGAAAGACTATTGGCTCTTGAGAAAGCCGAGGAATTTCAGGCAAAGGTAAACATTGTTCCTTTTACTTATTGTTCACAGGTATTCACATACACCCATCCAAATAGTGAAATTAATCTTGTCTGGAGATACAATTAAACAATTTTTTTTAATTTAGCCAGAGAATTAGTCTAAACGTAGTAAAACTGTCAAATGATAATTATTGATTTTGGTCATCTAACAAGAAACAGGTTTAAGTTTGTCAATCATACAAAATGCAAATTGCCTATATTTCTGAGATGAGGTATTATGTACACTATTTAGATTATTCGGACTATTATCCTCATCTTTGTCGCCATATTTATAACAACGTTTTGGCCCTTTAGTATCTGTCTATATTTCTGAGATGAGGTATTATGTACACTATTTAGATTATTCGGACTATTATCCTCATCTTTGTCGCCATATTTATCACAAAGTTTTGGCCCTTTAGTATCTGTCTATATTTCTGAGATGAGGTATTATGTACACTATTTACATTATTCGGACTATTATCCTCATCTTTGTCGCCATATTTATCACAAAGTTTTGGCCCTTTAATATCTGTCTATATTTCTGAGATGAGGTATTATGTACACTATTTAGATTATTCGGACTATTATCCTCATCTTTGTCGCCATATTTATTACAACGTTTTGGCCCTTTAGTATCTGTCTATATTTCTGAGATGAGGTATTATGTACACTATTTACATTATTCGGACTATTATCCTCATCTTTGTCGCCATATTTATTACAACGTTTCGGCCCTTTAGTATCTGTTTATATTTCTGAGATTAGGTATTATGTACACTATTTACATTATTCGGACTATTGTCCTCATCTTTCTCGCCATATTTATTACAACGTTTCGGCCGTTGTACGCTCCGGCCTTCTTCAGGTGGTTGGAATGTCGAACTGAACCCTTTATTTCGCTCACTGGGGTAGACTGTTCTAGTTCCACGTGCCATGTTTTTAATTGATGTCAGTTATGAGTTATCTCTTGTTAATTCTACTCTGAAAGTTCTCCACTGCCTTAACCGGGAATTGAACTCACACTCTTTGGGTCCTGTCACTGGATCTAACTAACGCCTTTATCCTGAAATTATTGAGTTTCTTTTTTCCAGGTTTTCAGATAAGACGTTTAGCCATCTTGACACCATTTGTCGTAAGAATCAGAAAAAGAATTCCTTTGAGTTATTCAGCTAGAAAGAGAACAGATTAAAATCATTTTACCCCAGGCCCGCTATGTCGTCCCAACTGAGCAATGGCGAAAGGAAAAAGATCATTCAGACTTTCCGTAATGGCACCAACATTCACATTTATCAACGTCCATTCAAGAACCGTCAAGAGAACGGTAAATAAGTTTAAAAAGATGGAACAGTAGACAGGAAATCTGGATCAGGAGGTCACAACATGAAGATCGATCATCATTTCAACTTAGAGCTAAATACATTCTTATTGTTCAAAGTAGAGTCTAATAGTGTTAGAAAAACCTCGGAAAATTCCAGTTAGATATATTTAATCATTTCTCATATACAAAGGTACAAAGCTTGATCTAACAATTGGACAATTTTGCTGTTACACGATTCGGACAATTTTGCTGTTACACGATTCGGACAATTTTGCTGTTACACGATTCGGACAATTTTGCTGTTACACCAGGTATATGTGCATTCGATAGAAAAAAAACAAACACGTAACTTAGTGGGAAGAAGTCCTTTAGAGGGTAGAAACGCATTGCATATATTTATTTTCTATTTCCTCATTCACTTACTCACCGTACATAACCCTCTTCTAAACGCATAAAAAATAAAGCTCTAAATTAAATAAGGTCAAACAAAAATAAATTGCTTTTCTCACATATTACAGGCTGCCCAAGTTCCAGTAGATTATGCTGAACGCGACTATGACATTCCTTACCAAGTGAGTAACGATATGTCCTCCGATGAGCAAGCCGACGAATCTATGAATGTCAAGCGGTACATTGCTAGACACCGAGACATGCTGTCTCCACCCACTCGCTCTTACTCAGGCCCAGACTATGCTGATTACACCGAACCCCTTCAGGCTTATAATGGATACGACCCCAATCAAATGGAGTCATCTGAAGCTCAGGATAGCAACGAATGGTTGAACAGACTTCTGGAACAGGCCAAAGCCGCAGGTTCGTATCTTTTGCTCCCAATTCTCATTTACAATGTTTAGATGTGGGACATTCATTAGTTCCACTAGTTCAGTCGTTACTGCTACTTCCACCAAACCGAATCACTCTTATTACCTCCATATTCCAAATAAAAAAGAAGCTCAAACGTAACTCTTTAAGTAGACGTTTGACTAACCACCTGAGTGATCTTAGTTCGATAAGGAAACCCTGAGACTTTTATACACAACTGCTGGTAGCCATAAAAATGATTGTCGATGATAATATCATTTAAAAACATCTAATTGCAAAAGATGTTTAAAGACAATTGGATCTCTTTTATAAAACACTACGGACCGACATTTAACTTTATTTACTTTGAAACTAGCCAAAACATTTCCGATGTGTCTGAAGACACACCAACATGGAATTTTACGTGGAAGTTGGACTTTCTTTTCCGGGAAATATCTTTTATACGTATGTGTTATATTATTGAAGAGATCTGACAGTTTCGGGCTAGTTGTTTTCTACAATCAAGGTTGTAGGGGGTTTGTAGAAGGCTTTCTGTAGAAACTGTATTCTTTGAGTTAACCGAAATTCCTGTTTAATCCTCGAATGTGTTTAATATCTTTTCGGACTTTCGGCGTTCCTGTTGGCATTTAAATGAAGACTCTAAAAGAACGCGTCCGATATTATGAATGCAGTGGCCCGGTTGGTTGAAATGACACACGATTTTACTGTATTTAAACACAATTCTCGCCCTTGCTAACCGAAACGCTCCTCTGTGGCCTAGTCGGTTAAAGGCACGTCACGCTATATGACGGTTCCGTATAGTATACTGATTCGATTCCTGTCGGAGGACGCATAATTTCTATGAAGATCTCTCGAACATTCAGGCCGGTAAATGTTGTTAATACTGTTTATTATAAACAGAGCATTTACTTAAATATTTGTGTATATAATAAGAACATATAATCATAAAAAATGTCTTAATATATATATATATATATATATATATATATATATATATATATATATATATGAATAAATATAGTCTTAGGGTGTGCTATATTTATGGGATAAAGTGCTCAATATCAGAGATAGAGCGTGTGTAAATATAAAAGTGAACATAGAAGTCAACATTTAGAGGCGACAGTCTGTTTCATGGTATATGCAATCGATAATCTTGATAATATGATTAGTCAATACATATATTTATATATATTTCTAAGGGGATAAAATCCAGGTAGAACTCCATGTCCAGGACAGAGTAAGAATATAATATAAAAAGCTTAAACACTAATATACTCTGGTTATAATTTATTACATTGGAATCGTAATCACGATCCAATTCATCAGACTTACAAATTCAAAAAGAAACTTTGTTTCTTTTTGAATTAAGTCGTGATTAAGATTCCAATGTAATAAATTATAACCATAGAATATTAGTGCTTGAGCCATATATATATATATATATATATATATATATATATATATAGATAACGGTCATTCAAAAATAATTTATTTACTGTGATTTAATAATAGAATCACACAAAGCCCTCGTTCCCTCCTTCTTACTATTATTAAGAAGCTAAGATAGCTAAATAACAATAATTGATATATTAAATATTTAATTATTGCCATAAAAGGTAAGGACGGAAAACCCCGTCAATGGGGGAAAGAGCGATAACAGCTACTGAACATGAGAAACCTATTTTCCTAAAAAAATGATTTAAGAGAAAGATTTTTACCACTTTCAACCGACTTCGTCAAAGAATAGTGAATGTTTTTTTTATGAGGAAACGATTAACATTGTCATCAGCATTACCATTATTGGCATGGTTCTTTTTCAGAATATCCAGAAGAAAGAGAATCTTATATTGGACATTCCAGAGAAAACTCGCCAGTTGAGCAAGCGAGAATCCGAAGAATAGTTCGTAAGTAACTACTACCAATATCTTTTTCTGTGATTTGGCTACGTCATATATATATATATATATATATATATATATATATATATATATATATATGTAAGCAAATATATGGATATAGAATCCGACAGTATGAAGAAAATATACGGGAAAAAAACAAACAAAAATCCTTACAAGCAATAATGCTGTTTTAATGTTAATATGTCGACGTCGGACGTTTCGGTCAATATCTAACTATTTATATGTGAGAATCGTCTCCATCGGGCTTATCTCATATTCTGAAATCATCTTCATATATTTCAAACTCTACTTGGATTTAATAGCACCAGCAAACAACATATTACATCCGATGCTTTCATCTACCAAGTCTCATGCAAAAACTGTGACTTAAAATGTCGGCACGACAAGCGTACATATACATTTTAGATCAAATAGAATTTTATTTCCCTGACTACATCAGACTCTACTTGGATTTAATAGCACCAGCAAACAACAGATTACATCCGATGCTTGCATCTACCAAATCTCATACACAAACTGTGACTTAAAATATGTGGGCTCGACAAGCGTACATATAAATTTTAGATCAAATAGAATTTCTTTCATTTTTCTTTCATAATATTCAAATTTAGGAATACGTTTTCACAACGTCGCAAACGTGGTGACAACGTGACTATGTTTAAAACTAAACGCTGATCGCATAAACTTTTAGTTATCTGTTTGGATTTGTCTTGTTCTTGTGTCCATCGTTTTTGTCATGTTAAGTTTGATAATGTTATTTATATTTTATATTTTATATTGAATATGTCCTGAAGATGGTTTATTGACCGAAACGTCCGACGTCGACATATTAACATTAAAACAGCATTATTGCTTGTAAGGATTTTTGTTTGTTTTTTCCCGTATATTTTCTTCATATATATATATATAAATATGTAATGAAAAACAAACCACTTTAAGGTACCATTACGATAATTTATTTCACCTAAATCCTTTTTTAAGGATTCAGGATCATCAGGTAAAACTTCCAACAATGAATTGAGAGGAAAAATGGGATTAGAAATTGGTGGCTAGTGTATTTTTTGTAATTTAATAGAGGGGGTTGAGAGTGGTAGTTAAACAGACAATATAAAGTATAGGGAGGGGTTAATTTTATATCTCTCTTAAGTATGTTTTATATTGGAGTAGGAGGAGTGACAGAACCTTGACCTCTTTAGATGGTTAATAAAACGGTAATGAATTGTAGAAAATGTATACAAGTGAGTCTTATGGTAAAGAGAGAGAGAGGGGGGAGGGGGAAAGAGAGATGGAGTTGTTATAATTTTGTTTTAACAAAATTATGTAAAAGATAGTTTACAATGTTTGATAGAAAATTCGATGCCTGAAAAAAAAAAATTGTTATTAACTTAAATCTTTAATTTTTTAAGTAAATAGTTTCAGGACTAAATATTACTATTATTGTAATAAACATATTTATCTAGGACATAAAGAAATATTTAAAATTTTAATAGTTTATTCACCCGATATATATATATATATATATATATATAGTGATTTTCCAAGTGTAGCTAAGATGTGGCACAATGCCGAAAGTAGGGGCAACCAGTGAGGATCGAACTCACTACTCAGTTGTAATCGTTCTAGCGAAGCGAGACATATATATATATATATATATATATATATATATATATATATATATATATATATATATATATATATATATATATATATATATATATATATATATATATATAACGAAATGGCCGTTTCTGCATTCTGTTGATGTTTTTCTAGATTCGATGAATTACTTAATTATAATTAATTATAATATATATATATATATATATATATATATATATATATATATATATATATATATATATATATATGTATATATATATATATGTATGTGTGTATGCATTCAACACTCTTCAGACAATATATATGTATATATATGTGTGTGTTTGTCTGTGTATGTGTGTAAATTGTCGTCGAAGTTCCACAATTGAATGTTAACAGATATATTTATCAAAATTATTCAAAATTATCTTGAAATACTAAAGAGTAAATTGTTTCCAATTTTCTTGTGGAGTGAATCGCTCTTTTAATCACATACGATGCCCACTGACCTTACTATACTCTGCAGTAGAAAAAAATAAATCAAAAACCAACAACGCGCATGCGTGAAATTAATAATATAAAATAGCGAAAATTTTACCTATCGTACCCTGTATATACACTCGACTCTGACGTAAGTCGAATACCTCCTGCAGTGAATTTTTAGACTTGGAACCATTTAAGGTCACTATTGTAAAAACGATCCGTTTACATTTTTTTTTTTTTTTGAGGGTGGGGTTAGAGAAGGGACAGGGTGCATATATAGCAATTAATTTTTTTTTAATGGCAACATGGTCGCCTTGTACTTTGAGATGTCATCCTGGTTGTCTTCATAGTTACAAATCTAACGTACGGCTGAAAAAAAGCTAACAGTGAGCTTATTTACGCGATATCGCTATTAAGCCGCGATAAGACCAGGAGACCCCCGTCGTGTGTTTGAAGCGAGCTCACATCCGTTATCATGTGCTCCCATTTCCTCTAAACTATTAGGATATTGTTCGTGCGCAGACGAATATTCGACTTTATCGTGTAAACATTTCAAGTTCGTTCCAAGAACTTTTCTTAAAGACAATGGAGACTAATAACTATTGTATTTTCTGCAATAAGATTTCTCGTGTTGAAGAGTCAGATAGATAGACAGTGAGATAGACAGATAGATACATATGAAAAGACTGAGACAGACAGACAGAGATATTAAAAACTTTGATAGATAGATAGATATGAAAAGACTGAGATAGATACGTAGGTATAAAAAAGGCTGACACACACGCACACACACACACACACATATATATATATATATATATATATATATATATATATATATATGTATGTATAGGATATATCTTTTTAAGAGATAGATAGATATGCAGACTGGGATAGATAGATAGATAGATAGATAGATAGATAGATAGATAGATAGATAGATAGATAGATAGATATAAAAAAAGGCCGACATTTATATATATATATATATATATATATATATATATATGTATAGAGATAGATAGATAGATAGATAGATAGATAGATAGATATGAAAAGACTGAGATAGGTATAAAAAAGACTGATATATATATAGAGAGAGACAGACAGACAGACAAAGATATTTAAAAACATTGATAGATATGAAAAGACTGAAAAAATAGATATGAAAAGACTGAGATAGATAGATAGATAGGTAGGTAGGTTGGTTGGTAGGTAGGTAGGTATATAAAAAGCTGACACACACACACTATATATATATATATATATATATATATATATATATATGTCAGCTGATATATATATATATTTATATATATATATATATATATTTATATATATATATATATATAATATTATTATGGTTTTTCCGCTACACAGTTCTAACTAAATAAATAAAAATATCTATAAGAACACCGGATTATATATCTTACTGTTCTTTCTTTTTATTCATATATACATATATATGTACATATATATTTGTATAGGATATATCTCTTTAAGAGATAGATAGATAGATAGATAGATAGATAGATAGATATGCAGACTGAGATAGATAGATATAAAAAAAGGTTGACATATATATATATATATATATATATATATATATAGATAGATAGATAGAGAGAGAGAGAGAGAGAGAGGGAGAGAGAGAGAGGAGTATATGAAAAACTTAGATATGAAAAAACTGACATAGATCTCTTCCCGATATTAAATACACGTTTTCTCTGAAACTTCGTCGTTGCTCGCATGTTTGGTGCATGCTATTCTCAGCATCCTTCTGTAGAACCACATTTCTTTTGCTTCAAGCCTCTTCATTTTTGAGAAGATTGTCTCACATTCACTCTCATATTGGAGTTCTGATACGGCGTAACAGTTCAGTGCTTTTTTTTTTTTTTGTTTCTAACGTAATTTTTTCTGTTTCTTAATACTCTGCTTAAATTTTGGAAGGCATCTTTGGCTATCCCAATACCCCTTCGGATTTCACCGTCGCACGATCTGTTCTCGGTTCCCAGATATTTAAATTCTTCTACTTGTTTGATTTTGGTATCCCCAACTTGTAAATATGCATTTTTGGCTCATCCTTTTGCTAACAACCATATATTACTTGTAAAAAAAAAAAAAAAAAATCACCATATTTTCAAGCTTCGTTCCTTTCTAGTCGTGACATTTTTCTTTTTTCTTCTTTAATTTCTTTGCTTGATGCTTTCTTCACGGATATTCTTTTCCATCCAGAGAACATGTTTGATTCGGAATCGCTGTCCAAAGGTTACTCGCCCCGCGTTTCGTCCGAAGAAGACGGAAACGAGGAAGAGGACGAAATGATGGAACCAATGCCCGAAGAGGTTAACCAGTACGAGTCTGCAGAACCAGTGTCGGCCCTGAAGTCTTTGGCAAAGATGCATAGGCCGGAAGCCAAGAGGGCAATGGCTAAATCTGAAACAAAACACCAGGCGAAGAAACAAGGTGAGCTACAATTCGAATTGTTCATTTTTTTTTTTTCGTATACTAACTTCTGAAATTTTGTATGCACACACGCACACTCACACGCACAAACACACACGTACACACACATGCACACAAGAACACACAAGCACACACACAAAAGCACACGCACAGGCACACACACACACTCGCACACACGCATACACACATTGTTCTTATGTCCATTGTCTTTGTCATGTTGAATTGTTATATTAACATTAAAACAGCATAATTGCATATAAGGATTTTTGTTTGTTTTTTCCGTATATTTTTCTTCATATATATATATATATATATATATATATATCTGCGAAGGTCTGATTCATATATACATATATATATATATATATATAAAAGTGAACAGTGTTGACTTCGATGTTCACTTTTATATTTACCCACGCTCTATCTCTGATATTGAGCACTTTATTCCATAAATATAGCAAACCTTAAGACTATATTTCTTCATATATATATATATATATATATATATATATATATATATATGTGTGTGTCCGTCTGTCTGTCTGTCTATATTTCTGAGATGAGGTATTATGTACATTATTCTGACTATTGTCCTCGTCTTTGTCGCCATATTTGTGACAACAAATATCCTTTATCCACTGTGCCATGTGTCCTAGTAACAAATATGGCGACAAAGATGAGGACAATAGTAATCCAGTGACAGGACCCAAATAATGTGAGTTCAATACCCGGTTAAGGCAGTGGAGAACTTTCAGAGGGAAATTAACAGGAGATAACTGATAACTGACATCCATTAAACATGGCACGTGGAACTAGAACAGTCTACCCCAGTGAGCGAAATAAAAGGTTCAGTTCGACATTCCAACGACCTGAAGAAGGCCGGATCGTACAACGGCCGAAACTTTGTAACAAATATGGCGACAAAGATGAGGACAATAGTCCGAATAATGTAAATTATATATATATATATATTTACACACACACACACACACACACACACACACACACACACACACACACACACACACACACACACACACACACACACACACACACACACACACACACACACACACACACACACACACACACACACACACACACGGTGGAGTAATGGATAGCGTCTTGTATTGAAGAATCGGAGAGCCGAGTTCGGATTCCAGTCGAATCCATTACATTCACTTACGTGCTAATATCCTGGGGAAAGGCGTGAATCCTCTTCTTCTCCCTCCAGGACAGACTGGGTTCTATAGCCTTGTATGGCAACTGGTCTAGGAGGAGGACAACTCTGAATTCAGAACCTGCGGAGGGTCGTTTGGGGGCCCTGTGGTCATTTTGGAATCAACAGTTGGTCTAACTGCTCAATTCAACACCTTGTCTATCTACTCATCCCGATGTCGTGGGTGGAAATACAAATAAACGACACTGGAACCACACAACAGACAAGTTAGTCTCCTGCCAAGATGTGGGAGCAGAACTCTCCCCCTATCTGAAAAGCATTTGTATTATATCAATATCCGGATATACCATATTTCCGGCTTTACTGCCACTTGATCTCCAAAAACGCATCATTCATAGTATCACCCGTACAATCTATTTTTTTCCTTTTGTAGCCTAGACTCATAAAAGTATATAACACTATTTGTTTAGTTTTCTTATAGTTTCATGTGTTTATTTTATTTTATTTATTTATTTTTATTTTTTATTTTTTTGTAGACGGGGCTGCCACAGAGAGAAAGAAGAAGAAGAAGACGAGGAAGGTGAAATAAACTCTCCCCCGGAGAAGAAACTAGCGACTGTGAGGAGGGTCCAGTTTTTTTCGTTACTGACCTTGCACAGCATCCAGCCATACAGCGATTTGATATTATGCAACTATCACCAAGAGCATCATCATCATCAACTACAAAAACAACAACAGCAACATCTCTAAAGCAGATTAACACTAATCCCTGTTACTACTAAGATTCCTGCAATATATGGAAGGCAATTAAATACGCAAATAGGGTTGAAGGAAAACAAGGAAAAGATGATAAAATGGTTGAGCGTTTTTTTTTTGTTTTGTTCAACGTTTCTTTATTTATAACTTTCTTTATTTTTTTATTTTCCCTTTTTTTTTATTCGTCAAGTGGTTTCTCTGTGAATTCTTCAGAAATCAGTGTCACAGTGTTATTTAGAATGACTGATAATATTTTTTTATGAGTCGTAGAAGGATGTATAGAAGTTAAAAAAAAAAACGAAAAATGACTGAGATTGACTACTGATGAGGAACAGAGAATGGACTGGCTCCACAAAAAAAAGTAAAATTAAAAATATATAAAAAAAAAAAAAGTAAATAAAAAATAAAATAAAGAAAAACATATTGTAAAAACAAACACACATATATATATATATATATATATATATATATATATATATATATATATATATATATATATACAAAATGGTGGAGTTAAAAAATAAATAAACTAAAAAAAAAATAACGAAAGAAAAAAAAAAACTTGAAGTAAAAGACGGAGTCTGGCTTTTTGGGAAAAATTGAAAGTATGGTATTTGTATTAGACGGAACGCCCTGTAAAAGAAGAGACTGAAAAGGAGAAAAAAAATAAAATAAAATAAACCATATACATTAATATAAAATGTAGAACATTTGAAAACAATAACAAAAAAAGAAAAAAAAAACTGCAACGAAGGAAAGGAAAAGAAAAGAAAAGAAAAGGCAGAACAAAATTCTAAGCAAAAACCAGACACAGACATTAAAAAAAAGAACTAGAAATCTTCTATACAATACTTTTAATACAAAAGATTTATCAATTCCATCGAAATACTAAAGAAAAAATGAATAACAGGAAGAAAGACACAAACTTTACAAAAAAGAAAAAGAAGCTAGAATACAACAGTTCATCTAGTGTATGCATATTCGATAATCGTAAAATCAAAAACGTTTAAAAAATGGCCAAAAATATCTCCCCCCAAAACACCCCCGCAAAAACAGAATATAATGAAATTATAACTAAAATTGAAACAATAAAATAAATTGACAATTCAACCAGCCATACTAATGATTTCAATACGAATGCATTAGTGCCCACTTGACACTTCGCAAAAATATGGAAATATTTTTTTAAATAAATAAATTTAAAAAGACACCCTCACATTCATGAACATTCTTAATTGCATTACATTATATATATACATATATTCATTCACACACACACACACACACACACACACACACACACTATATATATATATATATATATATATATATATATGTATATATACAAGGGTAAGTCAAAAAATAATCGTAATTCTGTACTGTTGTCATAATATATCTTTTGACTTTCCTTCCTATATGTGTGTGTGTGTTTACATATATATATATATATATATATATATATATATATATATATATATAATACTAAATTGTAATTAGTAGGGATTATTCCAAAGAGGGAGGACATTTCTGTCCACATGAAAGCTCAGTGCATGATACAGAGCAAATTTTATATATATATATATATATATATATATATATATATATATATATATATATATATATATATATATACACACACACAGATATATATGTATATATATATTTATATGTATCTATATATATATATATATATATATATATATACACATATATATGTATATATATATATTTATATGTATATATATATATATATATATATATATATATATATAGATAGATAGATAGATAGATAGATAGATATAGATATATATATGAAATGGGATCAAATATGGATTAAACTCCAACACAATGATAAAATAAGGGACAAATAGAAGCGTTTATAAATTTATACTGTCTTGCTTTATTTAAGCCTCATCTGAAATTTGGGGGAATGTCAAACCAATGCACTCGAAATTCTCCGACCTCAATGAACACACATACTGACACAACCAAATCCTGCAAGAGCAATTAAAAATATGATACCCAAATATACAAACATGCCATCATCTCATTAACAACTTCAGAGATTAGACATATGTGCGCTGCCAGAAAGACACAAAAATACCTACTATTCTAGTAGGCATTTTTTGTATCAGAGGCACACACGGGTACAGACACCAACGCCACAAAGTAAAAAACATGTCTTCCTGACCAATGAAAACACAGCCAAAATTACAACTACTTTTACTTTCACTTTACATTGATAAAGCCTTAAGAACGAAACATGTTAAATTTATAAACGTTTCCTATCCCATTTGTTCTTGATTTCATATATATATATATATATATATATATATATATATATATATATATATATATATATATATAATGTTTCATGGAATGTGGCGGAGAAGCTAATTTTAATACATTTTTTTCTGTTTTTCTGTTTTTGCAATTTTCCCTTTCGTGTGAACGAAGATTGTGTAGAAGCTGTCCGTAGTTTTTATTGTCCCAAGCGTCAAGTGGTTCGTTGTTTGTATTTTTTTTTCTGTGTTTATAAACAAAACTGTATTGTGTATAAGGAGTATTAATTCTAAGGCATACTGGATGGAAGGTGTAGTGTTTCCACGTTGGGGTGCCTTTAAAATACCGCTGATATACTCCGTAGAGTTTCAAAGAAAGTGATACTGACGCTTTAAATAAAGTGCTTCAATTATCTTTAAACGTCTTTTGCAAAGCGCTTGGAACAAAAAAGATCACGGAGAGGGTCTACACTCATTTCTTTTTACAGTAAGGGTCAAAAAGCGCGAGGGCCACTCGAGGTAGAGGGTTACGTTAAGAGGTCATTTGTGATTACAGGAGCGGAACGGCTAACCCTAGCGCTGAACAGTTTGTAGAATTGCGGAAACATCTTGTTGGGAATCGGTTCCACAGAGCAGGGAGTCGGTTCGCTGGAAGAAGCTGCTCGAGTGGAACTTATCACCGATCGAATACGGGGGGAATGTGGGTGGTTTGCTACGATGTAAGTAGCATGGCGTGTTCTTGCTGTAACTGTTTGATTTGACAGGATTAGGAAGTGCAGTTCCCCCGAGCACCTTATGTGGAAGTAACGGTAGATCAGCGAAAGGATTGTCACATCCTACCTGTGGGAGATAGGTTGGAGGGCGGATAATAAATCGTCAACCACAAGGGCACGTAGACGCTTTTGGAATCTCTCAAGGCTGGAGGGTGAATTCTTGGTAGGCTCCCACCTGAAAATGGCAAACCGCGTAAAAGAAAAACTGTAAGAACATTATAAATAAATTCATTGTCAATGAAACACGTAAAAAAGAAAGATTACTATCCAAATATACAGTATATATATATATATATATATATATATATATATATATATATATATATATATTGTAAATGATAACCCGACCTCAAATGGGTCTAATTGAGTTAGGACTATAAACTCTGGCGTTAAGAATTTTTAATATCTTTGTTCTAGGTAGAAAGATAACATTTCGTAGGAAGAAAATTTATATATTGATGTGGGTGCCAAAGTTGGGCCCACAGAAGTAAAACACGGAACACGGATTAGATGTAAGAAAGATATATTAACAACAGGTTACAGAGATAGTGTAAGCAGAGCTTACTATAAGTTAGTGTCCAACACTCGTAGTCGTACGAGACTCTCACTGTCTCTCTGTGTCACTCTCTATCACTCTGTATAGAGTGCTATGTCGCCTACTTAATATAGGCCTGGAAGAGTCTATTGTGTAGGTAGTTTCCGGTCTCACAATACCCGCCTTCAAAAGAGTTTTCTTTTTGAAAAGCAGAGAAAAAAATAAAATTTAATACTTTTTCCTCTTGGGATTTATTGTTTCTCAGCTGGAAGTAGAGATCTTGATGCGTGAGCCACAGCTTTTCACGAACCATCTGGCAGTTTATGTAATATGCAAGCACCTATGCCGTACGAGCTTGCATTACTTGCGACTATGATGTCGAGACTAGGGTCGAAATGTGTGAGGGAGAGGTCTGAAGTAAGAGTTTTCTTGATCTTCTCGAATGCGTCTTGCCATTCCGGGGTCCATGACCATGGTTTGTCCTTTTTTAAAAGTTGGTTTAGAGGCCCTCTCAAATTTTGCATGTTCTTAATGAACCCTTGGTAAAAGTTAGCTAGGCCGAGGAAGCTTTGTAACGCTTGAACGTTATCTGGGGCCGGCATGTTTCTGATCGCGTTGGCTCTTTCTGGATCCGGCCGACGACCATCTTTATTTATGATGTGTCCTAAGTATATTTAATCTCTGGTAAGAAAAGGTCACACTTTGCCTCCTTAACCTTAAATCCGTATTCTTGTATCTTTTCGAATACGTTTATTATATGTTTCCGGTGCTCTGTCGTAGTTTTACTAGTAACTAGTATATCATCCAAATAGGCTGTTGCGTAGTCAAGATCGCCCAGCATGACGTCCATGACCTGCTGGAAAATTGCAGGCGAAACCTTTACTCCAAAAGCCAGCCTGTTGTATTTGTACAACCCTCTATGGGTGTTTATGCAGAGCAATTTGGAACTTTCTTCTTCCACCTCTATCTGAAGGTATGCGTCCGAGAGGTCGATTTTAGAAAAAAATTTTCCACCATTGAGATTATTGAAAATTTCTTCAGGGCTTGGGAGAGGATAGTGGTGATCATCGTTTAACCCTGTGGAAAAATCTGCGCATACTCGTATTTGATTGGACTTCTGTTTTACGTAGACCGTAGGTGCTGCCCACTCGCTGAAATCTGTTTTTGACAGAATACCTGCTTGTTCAAGTCTATCTAACTCTTTATTGATTTGCTCTAGAGCAGCGAAAGGGACATTCCGTTTCTTTTTGAATACCGGTTGTGCACCGTCCTTCACCTTGAACTTAGCTTTCATTTTCGTACATTTCCCAAGGCCGCCAGAAAAAACTTGGGGAAATTGTTGTTTGAGTTCCTTTTTTAGATTTACCAAATTGGACGTTGTACTTTGTATCTTGCGACAAAATGTACTCATTGGGCAATCCCAAAGATTGAATTTTTTTATCCCATCAGTTCTAAATAAGTTGTCTGAAGTTTTTAATACGTAGGCTTTAAGCTTTTTGGTAACTCCATTTAGTGTTACTGTAAGTATTACCTCGCCTAAAATGTTAATATTTTCGCCAGTTACGGATTTTGGTGCTTTATCCGTTTTTAATAAGGTCGGCTTGTTCAATTTTCGCCAAGTACGCCAGTTAATGGTTGAAATATCAGAACCCGAGTCAAGCTGGAATTTAATGGACTTATTGAAAATATCCACAGTTACATATTTTCTTAAATTCCTATCAACAATATTGTCAGATTGAGCTTGCCTGATTTTATTTTTGGGTTTTCTCGTTCTGTTGGCGTACCAGCACGAAGTTAAAGTATGCCCACTTTTATTGCAATTTTTGCAATATATTTTGTTCTTAGCTGGACAGAATTTCATCCAATGCCATTTACCACAATGGTAACATAGCCCGGGCGGTTTCTTTAACTTAATTGGGTTTTGGTTACTGCGGAATTTAGGATATGAGATTTGCCTTTTGTCTTTTTGAGGGGAATAGGAGGTAGACTTGCTTCTGATTTTATTAATCTGAGTCACACCTGATTCCTCGATAGTGTTTGAGTCACGCTTTACAGATATTACTCTTTGACAGTCCTCTGCCAGTTTTTGGAGAGTCAATCCTTGTTCGTTCTCAAGCTTAGTCAGTACCCGTCGTCTGACTTCGGCATCTTCTGCAGATACTAGACCTTGTGCGAAAACTAAGCACTTAAAATCATCGGCAGTCAGTTAGGCTAGTTTCAAATCATTACATAGCTTGTTCACCGATGCTGCGAACGTTAGAAAATCTTGCTGGTTGTCTTTGACTGTGTTCAGACATTTCCAACGTTTGTGGAACAAGGTTGTGTTAGGCCCGAATAATTCCGATAGGAGCTTAATCGTCTCTGAAAAATCCAAGTCAGTCGTTTTCTTGGGTAGTATGAAGTCTACGAACCTACTATGTTCTGTAGTTCCCAGTTTTCTCAATAGTAGATGTACCTTTTTTTTTACTGGGCCATTGTTCACAGTCTACGTTGAAAATATCTTCGTAGCGCCTGTAAAAAGCCTGGGACGTTTTGTCTTCCTCTGGTACGTATTAAAAAGTTTCCATTGAATTGTAGATTGTACTCTGGGAGAATATTGTATCTTTTTCAGAGTTTGAGCCTTTTAATGCATTTACGAGTAATTCTTTAAGTTGTTTCTGTTGTAGTTCAGCATTCTGAAGCGTAATTTTTTGGAATTCCATTTGTTGTTTATGTAATTCCAAAAATAGTTGTTGTTGTCTTTCTTCTGATTTTTGTTGCTGATCCAAATTTAGTTTTAACATTTGGGCAACTACTTTTTGCAAATCTTCCATATATAAAAATGACAGCGCTTTTTTGTTGCTTTGAAACACGTGTACTAAGAGGAGGTACACAAAAAAATCTTGATAGATTTTTGTTCCTTTTTTTTTTCTTTTACAAAAAAAAATATGGACAGACAATAGTTAAACTAAACTAATTATGTGTGTTTAGCTTTTTTTTTGTGGTTCCGTTAATTTTAACGTAATTGAATAATTTTTCATCACACTTATGTTTTTTTTTTTTTTAGAGGTACAAAAAAAAAAAAAAAACTCACCTCAGTGAATTTGAGGGGAGAATAATTTTATGCCCGAGTTCAACTCAGTTACATAAAAAATTTTTCGATAATTTTTTTCCGAAAACTTGAGTACCATGGTAGTACTTGATCTTGTGTTGTCAGTTTTTTTACGAACAACTGTTTTTTTTTTCTGT
>OZ010596.1:89031735-89036735 GCA_963932145.1 Acanthosepion lycidas
ATCACTCTCGGTACACCTTCGTAATCACCATTAGATTCATCCAAGTCTTTCCGAATCCTGCGAATTGTCCTTAGATTGACGCCCCAAAACTCTGAAATGTTCGTATTGGAGCTTCCGGTGCGAATGCCAAGCAGTACAGCATGCCGTTTCCAAATTTCTAGCGGAGTGAATCGCGCCATAAAGCTCTTTTTCTCATGGACGGTACCCAATTGACGCCACTATATTTTGCAGGGAGTAACTAACTGATTTTTCTTCCGACATTTCTTATTGCGGTAAATTTTATACTAAGTAGGTACACCTAGTTAGAGCAATACCTCAGTTTATTTTTCCTTTACGCTAAATTTGTTCACCTAAAAAAAAATTATTGAATATTGCTCGATAAACCGATTACATCCTCGCTGTTGTATACAGATGCAACAATATATATATATATATATATATATATATATATATATATATATATATATACTATTTACATTATTCGGACTATTGTCCTCATCTTTGTCGCCATGTTTATCGCAACGTTTCGGCCGTTGTACGCTCCGGCCATCCTTAGGTGGTTTGAATGTCGAACTGAACCCTTTATTTCGCTCACTGGGGTAGACTGTTCTAGTTCCACGTGCCATGTCTAATGGATGTCAGTTATCTCCTGTTAATTCCCTTCTCCAAGTTCTCCACTGCCTTAATCAGGTATTGAACTCACACTCTTTGGGTCCTGTTACTGGATCTACCTAACGCCTTTATCCACTGTGCCATATGGAGACATTTTAGAGGGGAATTAACCGGTGATAACTTACATCCATTAGACATGGCACGTGGAACTAGAACAGTCTACCCCAGTGAGCGAAATAAAGGGTTCAGTTCGACATTACCACCAACTGAAGAAAGCCGGAGCGTACAACGGCCGAAATGTCGTAATAAATATGGCGACAAAGATGAGGACAATAGTCCGAATAATGTAAATAGTTTACATAATACCTCATCTCAGAAATATAGACAGATACTAAAGGGCCGAAACGTTGTAATAAATATGGCGACAAAGATGAGGACAATAGTCCGAATAATGTAAATAGTGTACATAATACCTCATCTCAGAAATATAGACAGATACTGAAAGGCCGAAACGTTGTAATAAATATGGCGACAAAGATGAGGACAATAGTCCGAATAATGTAAATAGTGTACATAATACCTCATCTCAGAAATATAGACAGATACTGATATATATATATATATATATATATATATTATTCCAGAAGACTACTTTTGGGCAGACTCTATTTAGAGCCGCATAATCAAACCTTGGAATCATATATTCTCTAGCGTGGATTTGGTTGTTTGGTCTGTTGAGCATCTTTTTTAGCTTATTGTTTTAGCTCCTGCACCATAACACCTGTTTCTCACCAGTTATTGAGCGCCTTTTGCTATACTGACAAACCTTTCCAGGTTGAATTTTTTTTTTTTTGCCATTTTAGATGGTGGCTGGATGATCTACCCTCCCCACTATGCTAGCTTGGTTTGCTTGTCAAATTGTACTCATCTGGTGGGATATTAGGTAATCATTACTGCAAGTTAGTGGTTATCTGAAGAACTCTTTGCCTTCGGGCAGAGAGAAACTGGGACGAGGCTATGCCGAAGGGCAGAGTCTCGTCCGGGGAGGAAGACAGACCCAACACTGTTTATTCGGGGACTACGGAGAATTTTTGGTTGAGCCTACGTGTTCAGATAGCCCCATCGGCCTTATACCATATCTTACTGTTAGTCATTGCCTACCTAGTTACTGAATATATATATATATATATATATATATATATATATATATATATATATATATAGGGTGTCAGTAAAGTGACTATAAAGTTAATTCCAATAACAATTAAGACAAAGCAAGTAACCACGAGTTCAGAAATTTATTATTAAAATGGTTTTAGTGGATTATTTTTAGTAACAATAAAATGTTATAAAATGCAATAAATTGCTCTGGTAAATTAATTAACGATATTGTTCAAACTGCGAGCAGCTGGTTCAATGCTTTACATTTTGTATAGTAATTTAATGCTATCCTGCATATATATATATATATATATATATATATATATATATATATATATATATATATATCAAGAATTATAGTTTGAAGGTGTGCTATATTTATGGGACAAAGTACTCAATATTAGAGATTGAGCGTATGTAAATATAAATATAAAAGTGAACATTGAAGTCAACACTTAGAGGCGACAGTCTGTTTCATTCTAGATACGTAAACAGCTCAATGTATAGAATACAAAGCAATATGATATACATCAAGGAAAATCTTAACATAACACAAAAATGGTCGAAATAAATAATGATTTATTACCGTATTTTCGTGATGTGTTAAGCTTTTCCTTTATATATATATATATATATATATATATATATATATATATATATATATATAATGAACATTGAAGCCAACTCTTAGAAGCGACAGTTTGTTGCATGCTAGACGCAATCGTCTAACATGAAACAGACTGTCGCTTCTCAGTGTTGACTTCAATGTTCACTTATATTTAGACTCGGTCTATCTATGATATTGACCACTTTATCCCATAAATATAGCACACGTTAAGGCTATATTTCTTCACACACACACACACACACACACACATATATATATATATATATATATATATATATATATATATATATATATATATAAAGTGAACATTGATGTCAACGCCCATAGTCGACACTCTGTTTCATGCTAAGCACAATCGACAGGCCTTACGATTGTGTTTAGTATGAAATGGACTGTTTCTTCTCGTTCTTGATTTCAATATCCATATATATATATATATATATACATTTATTTATATTCACATACGCTCTATCCCCGATATTGATCCCTTCAACCCATACATTATAGTTTATCGTATATATATATATATATATATATATATATATATATATATATATATATATATCAAGAAATATAGTTTGAAGGTTGAGTGTATGTAAATATAAATATAAAAGTGAACATTGAAGTCAACAGTCAGAGGCGACAGTCTGTTTCCTGCTAGATCCGTGGAGAGCTCAATGTATAGAATGCAAAACAATACTATATACATCAAGTAAATACATAACACAGTACAAAAATGGTCAAAATAAATCATGATTTATTACCATATTTTTGTGATGTGTTAAGCTTTTCCTTTATATCTATCTATCTATCTATCTATCTATCTATCTATATATATATATATATATATATATATATATATATATATATTTATAAAGGAAAAGCTTAATACATTACGAAAATATTCAATTGAATATGGTCTAATGTTAATTATGTTTTACGAACATGTCCTGAAGATGGTCTATTAGACCGAAACGTCCGACGTTGACATCATATTAACATTAAAACAGCATAATTGCATATTACGATTTTTTTATTTTTTTCCGTATATTTTTCTTCTTACTGTCGGATCTATACCATATATTTGCTTACATATATATATATATATATATATATATATATATATATATATATATATATATATATATATATATAAAGTGGACATTGAAGTCAACACACATAGTCGACAGTCTGTTTCATGCTAAACACAATCGTCACGCCTTACGATTGCATTTATTATGAAATGGACTGTTTCTTGTGGGTGTTTTATTTCAATGTCCATTTTTATATATATTTATATACATATATATATATATATATATATACATACATATGTGTGTGTGTGTGTGTGTGTGAAAAATATATAGAAAATAGGAAAGAACTCTTTATGTAAATAATGCAAAGTTCTTTAGTATTTTTGTTATTATTTTTAAAAAATAGTGCTCGATACAAAAGTGAGCATAAATATAATTATTTATTTAAAAATATGATTCCAACACTACATAAGAGTTCTCATGTTTCAAAACAAGAGCCGAAAACTTCAATATAATTATTTGAATCAAACTGAATTAAAGTACCAAGCTCTGTTCCATCTTCAAGCGAATTTTTTTTTTTTTTTTTTTTTGGTGAGGGAATAACTTATTCCTGAAATTTATACGCTTTATAAGCATATTCATTATTGAAATTAAAATTACTATGGTAACGGCTAGAATAATTGTTTAAAGAAAAGGGGCGTAAGGGTTAATAATTTTTATCAATATCTCAGTTACATTCAAAGTTTTATTTTGTGGAAGTATTAATTTATTTATATATATATTTGAAATTTCAGATTGCCCTCAATCTTTCATCAGAAATAACTGTTTGTTACAAAATCTCTCTCTCTATATATGTGTGTGTGTATATATATATATATATATATATATATATATATATATATATATATAGAGATGTAACGCTGAATGGCAACCGTCTGTCTCAAGTTTAATTACAATGATCAAGTAATGTGGTTTGAGGAGTAGCTCGACTATGTATGTATGTTTGTCACTGGGGGTATTAAGGGTAGAAAAGACAGTAATTTCCGATTTGTTGTGTTAGCCGAACGATCTAGGATAAATTGTAGGCAAGAAAATGGTTATTTTTGGTTTCATGTATTTTATGACTATTGTGTAGAATTGTTTGCTATTAATTATCTAGTTCATTACGGGATGGCTAAAAAGTTAATCTTGGTCATTAAGGGATTGATAATCAGTTTATATTTTAGTCTTTAGGTGACGGACTGTAAAGTTTAAGATTTGAAATTAGGAAACTTTTGTCTGTAAATAATTAAAATTATATTTATTCATTCATTGTTTACTAGAAATTATTGTTAAATTTATTAAAAAATTCATTATTAAATTGATTGTTAAATTTATTATTAAATTTATTATTAAATTTATTATTAAATTTATTATTAAATTCATTATTAAATTGATTGTTAAATTTATTATTAAATTCATTATTAAATTTTTTATTAAATTCATTATTAAATTTATTATTAAATTTATTATTAAATTCATTATTAAATTAATTGTTAAATTTATTATTAAATTTATTATTAAAT
>OZ010596.1:89041735-89051735 GCA_963932145.1 Acanthosepion lycidas
GACTTAATAGGCAATATTCAATTTAGACTTTGTATCTCTCTATATATATATTACATATGCTTATATAAAGAAAAACCTTGATAATGTTTTCATTAATCAGACTCTGAATAGCAACAACGGTGAATGAGTTGCCTATTAACCTCTTATATCTGAAGATTATATTAACATACTGTTGGTGTGTTGTGATGAAACAAGTCATTAATGGTAGATTGAATAATGTCAATATCACAGTGTTGAGAGAATACATACAGCAATTTTAAAAAGACTTTTATATATATATATATATATATATATATATATATATATATATATATATATATATATATATAGACACACAAATATAGATGCATATATATTTTTCTCTCTATTTCTCTATTAAATGCCATTTCCCTTATTTGTTGTTTGTTCCTCTTCTTTCCTCTCTTTTTCTTCGTTCTTTCTTTCATTCATTTTTTATTTTTATTTTTTAATTTTAACGTCAAAATTAATTTTTTTTAAGAAACGTTTTAGAATTGTCAAGCCTCAGGGAGATTATCCCGGGGCCGAAATGACCATTAAAATGGGGTACAATCGAGTTTCATTTTCATGTAATTCATATATATATATATATATATATATATATATATATATATATATATATAGATAGATAGATAGATAGATAGATAGATAGATAGATGATAATATCAAATCCGTAAGTGGAAAGTAAATTCCAAGTGGTTCCTTTTAATATAAAATATTAAAAAGACAGATTACTGAATATATATATATATATATATATATATATATATATATATATATATATATATATATATAGGGTGTCAATAAAGTGACTATAAAGTTAGTTACAATAACAATTAAGACAACGCAAATAACCAAGAGTCCAGAAATTTATTATTAAAATGGTTTTAGTGGATTATTTTTAGTAACAATAAAATGTTATAAAATGCAATAAATTGCTCTGGTAAATTAATTAACGATATTGTTCAAACTGCGAGCACCTGGTTCAATGCTTTACATTTTGTATAGTAATTTAATGCTATCCTGCATATATATATATATATATATATATATATATATATATATATATCAAGAATTATAGTTTGAAGGTGTGCTATATTTATGGGACAAAGTACTCAATATTAGAGATTGAGCGTATGTAAATATAAATATAAAAGTGAACATTGAAGTCAACACTTAGAGGCGACAGTCTGTTTCATTCTGGATACGTAAACAGCTCAATGTATAGAATACAAAGCAATATGATATACATCAAGGAAAATCTTAACATAACACAAAAATGGTCGAAATAAATAATGATTTATTACCGTGTTTTCGTGATGTGTTAAGCTTTTCCTTTATATATATATATATATATATATATATATATATATATATATATATATATATATATATATATATATATAAATATATAAATGAACATTGAAGCCAACTCTTAGAAGCGACAGTCTGTTTCATGCTAGACGCAATCGTCTAGCATGAAACAGACTGTCGCTTCTCAGTGTTGACTTCAATGTTCACTTATATTTAGACTCGGTCTATCTATGATATTGACCACTTATCCCATAAATATAGCACACGTTAAGGCTATATTTCTTCACACACAACACACACACACACACACACACACACACATATATATATATATATATATATATATATATATATATATATATATATAAAGTGAATATTGATGTCAACGCCCATAGTCGACACTCTGTTTCATGCTAAGCACAATCGACAGGCCTTACGATTGCGTTTAGTATGAAATGGACTGTTTCTTCTCGTTCTTGATTTCAATATCCATATATATGTATATATATATATATATATATATATATATATATATATATACATTTATTTATATTCACATACGCTCTAACCCGATATTGATCCTTCAACCCATACATTAAAACTATAGTTTATCGTATATATATATATAATATATATATATATATATATATATATATATATATATATATATATATATATATATATATCGTGGCTGTCCTCTCGGTTTCGAACGTGACCACCTCCTTTATTTCATGTCCTCACCCCCCATCCCACACTCCTCAAATTCTATGTATTCGCAGGTGACTGTTCAGGCCAGCCAAACTGCAACAAATTTTGCCACAGAATTGGCATACCCGAACAGTTTTGTTTACAGTGACATTATTCGGGTGCAAACTAGGCTTAGCACATTTACGCAAATGGCTTTTCAAGCCGGCAAAAGATAGGCACAATTTTCCGCATATGTCACAATTAACGTGATGAATTTGTGGATCCGGTGCTGGACCCTGCTCGCCTTTACGAATCAGACGTTTGTAGGGACTGTACTGCATACGGCTATTCTCAGAGGACTGAATGCCTTCTGCTGTTCTATGGTGAAATGTGGGAAGGAAAGAGAAATGCATCAAAGACGAAGAGATTTAAGGACACAATAAAATCTTATATATATATATATATATATATATATATATATATATATTAGGTTGGTACAAAAATAATGTCGGTTTTTGACGTATTATTTAACGTCAAAATCCGACATTATTTTTGCACCAACCTAATATATATATATATATATATAGTCATTGATATATATATATATATATATATATATATATATATATATATCAATGACTGGTCACTCGTGTCCATGGATGCCCGTCTATTAGGGTGGCTATCCAGTCCCCGTTTGCAGACGCCTACTCGGGGAGATTTGGGTTTGTTCAACATTCACAGAGTCCACCTGTGATTTATACTGCAACTATTTCTGGGAGAGAGCGCGTTATCAACAGTCTGAACAAGGCCAGCACGCTCAAACCCTCGGTCACGATGACTTGTTACTTTGTGCTAACACGACCATCGACGGCTACTCAAAGTGTTCCGTCTACCCAATTTCACTCAGAAGGCTTGGGTCATACCAGTGGTATGGCTTCCATGCACTTTTGAAAGGTGCCGCACGCTGGGATCACCTTCTCCAGACAGATAACATGAAGAAGTCCCCTTCCTGTCAAATCGACCATGGTGAGATTCGAACCCGGTTCTCATGGTCAGAAAACTAACGTTCTAACCAACAGATATATACATACATACACAGGAGTAGACAGGTTCGCTTATCGCCTGGTTCACTTTCTTCCCCGGTTTTTTGAACAGGAGTAGATATTTTCCCTTGTTGCATGTTCAAGATTGTGTCTCCGGTCCCTTCGAAAGTATTTTCGTTCTCTTCCATTCCAGTGACATTATCGCCTGGCATGGGGTGAATTGATTAAAATCCAAACTGATTTTCACTTGAGACGCTTCGTCATTATTAACTTATTATTGATTTTAATCTATATATTCCTTGTTCGATTCGTTTCACCCCATGCAAGGCGATAGTGCCATTAAAACCCAATGAGTTACCGAGGGCAAAAGAAAATAAGAAAGACGTTAGAGAAGAGAAAGGACAATAAAAGAACAGGTTTCAGGGAAACAGATGGCAATTGATACTTCAATTAATTTTTTGAAGATCATAGGTAACAGCGAAACAAGAAGCCGGAGGAGAATTCCATAGGAGAGAAGTGCAAGAGAAGAAACTATTAGAATAGGACTTACGGTTACATCAAGCTATTTTAACAGTAAAACGATGAGACCTAATTGCCAATCAAGTAGCGCGCTTAAATTTATGGGGTCGAGTTTTTTTTTTTGAATAGGTGCTTTTTATTCCAACATCCTGGATCAATAGGTTCTTTCATTATTACTATTGTTATTATTAATATATATATATATATATATATATATATATATATATATATATATATATATATAGATAGATAGATAGATAGATAGATAGATAGATAGTAAAAAAAGAAAGAACAGTAAGATATATAATCCGGTGTTCTTATTGATATTTTTATTTTTACAAAACAGTGCTCAATGTAAATTTATAGAGCATAAATGAACTGATTTAAAAAAAATGGTTCCTTCGCTACACGGGAATTACCATGTTTCAAAAACCGAAGCTAAAAACTTCAAATTTAATTATATAATTAAATTAAAACGCTTAGTTCTGTTTCATCTTCAATCGAATTTTAGAATAACTTATTTTTAATTGTTATTTTTATTTTTAATTTCAAAATTTACTGCGTATAATATATATATATATAATAAAGAAACCAGTACACACACCAATGTGTCATTGAATATATATCAAATACAGTAGAATTAAAATGTATTGACACCAAAAATGACACACCCATTAATTTATTTTGTTATTCCAAGAGGTCAAAGGTGAATTTAGGTGATAGAGCTATAAAGGCAGAACCTCTGAACCTAACCACCATAAACAATCTTGGGGGGGGGGGTAGGAGGGGTAATTTTAACGAGGGCATGTTGGCAAAATGGCGTCTGACATGAAAGCGCATATGAAGCAGCGGTTGATAAATGAATTCCTCTTTCAGAAAGAAACTGCATACATTGATATTTGTATTGGCAATATCCAAGCACAAATAGGGGATGTGAGTATTTAATTTTTTTTTTCCGATGAAGACTTGCTCTATCCGACGAGGTTATCTTGCTCCCCTGTATCTGATGTATCCAGTAAATAAATAGGAGGCATAAATTTCGGAGCGTCCTTCGAGCGTATGAGAATGTTTACACTGAAATAGATTTTAACCTGGCCGATAAGTGAAAATAGTAAAGAATGGTAATGTTTGTAAAATGTATTGATGTACGCATCGAACGAATAAACCCTTTGTTTATATATATATATATATATATATATATATATATATATATATATATATATATATATATATTCAGTATGTGTTAAAATTTTCATCAGATCTCCCGACTTCCTGATATAGTATAATATATATATATATATATAGAGAGAGAGAGAGAGATAGATAGATAGATAGATAGATAGATAGATAGATATAAAAGTGAACATTGAAGTCAACGCTCAGAGGCGACAGGCTGATTCATGCTATCATGAGAGTCCATCATATATATATATATATATATATATATATATATATATATATATATATATATATATATATATATATACAGTGCTATTCGATAAAAGTGACTCACCTTATCCTTTGTATTAAGCTCAACTTTCGTTTCATCGGAGAAGATAAAATTCTTCCAATATTCTATGATGAAACTTTTGTGATAATGATCCCATTCAAGTCTCTTGGCTTTGTTGACTTTGCTTATTAGCGGCTTAAGCCTTCGTGTACAAGATTTGTAGCCTTGTTCTAACAGCCATCGACAGACTGTTGAAGAGGCAAAGACTAACACCTTGCTCTTCGCTTAGACTGGCTGCAATTTCTTGGCTAGTTATAGTCCTATTCTTAGCAACTTCTCTTTTGATTACCCTGCCAGTTCTATCATCAATCTTTTTCTTTCGTCCCCATGTGTCCTTCCTTGGAGCTGGAGTGGCATCATTATGTGCCCTAAGCACTCGTGAGACAATTGATTGCGAGGTTATAGCAATTTCTGCAATTTCTCTCGTAGACTTGCCTGTTTTTGAGAGGGCAATAATAGATGCCTTAAGTGGTTCTGATGCGTGTTTGTACCCTTTCATCTGGTTAGTGACTTGAGTGGCTATTTCAAGCTGTTTTATACTGTATGAGGCTTTCTGGAATATTCTGGAACATTCTAGATTTAATTTAAGCTGTTCTAGAACTCTCTAGAATATTGTTCTGAGTGTATTGTAAAATAGTTTTCAATATTTTGTCAAAAGTTCTTTAAATTTACGATTTTAATCATTAGAATGCGATATCTGAGTCACGTTTTTTTGCACAGAGTTTTTTCCTAAATCTCATTTATATCCAAATTTATGATTATCAATAGAATACCTTAGGGTGAATAAACTTTTTTCCTAGGTGGTCGGGAAGGGGTCTTTATATTAGTAAGATTAAAAATTATTTTAGCCCTAAAGACAATAGACAAAAAATATTTTTAGTAAAAAAAATCAGGTGAGTCATTTTTATCGAACAGCACTGTATATATATATATATATATATATATATATATATATATATATATATATATATATATATATATACAATGATACAATACGCCGGTGAAGGAGAGGAATACTTTAAAAAAAAAGCATTTAGACCCCTTCACTACCAACGCCATTTCATTCTCAGCGGTAGAAAACGGGTATACAAAAACCCCAAGTTAAAAAAAAATATCCACTGCCCCGGTATTACTTCTAACATTAACAATACAAAATATATAATCCTAACTTCTGACGCTCTTTCTACAAAATCTTAAAATAAATACTAGGGTCTTTACTGCCACCTCCAAGACCTTCGGAGATATAATTAAGAAGAAAAATAGACGCGACACCAATTCGAATGCCGGAAACTATCAAATAAGTGCTTGAAATGTAGATACACTTACATTGGCGAGACTTCTCGACATCTAAAATTCACATGAGAGACCAACTTTGGGAGAATCCTTTAAACTCGCTTGTAATAAAGAGGAACATGCCAGGCCATAACTTTGATTTTTACAAATGTCATCCTGATTAAAAAGGAACCTCATTCTTTACGCTGAAGATACCTCGAGGGAGTCTTGATAGAATTTTACCAACTATAAACAGAGGTAAAAAATACCAACCTTTATTAAATCCATTCTTAAAGTATCTAACATCCCCAAATCAAAATACGGACAATCTCCAAAGAATAAAGCCTACTATAAGCATACACACACATAGATACACTCCTGATCAAAAATGGAAGACCACTTGAAAATTTTTTATAAGAGACTATTTGTCATGGATACATTATAAACTTTTTCTTTCTTAAGGTTACTAATTCTATAATCTAAAAGGTTATGTAGACAAACATTTATAATCCGATCAATTTATTCAGAAATGGACATTTTTATAAAATGGGACGTTTTACACTTGATCAAAATTATACGACTAAGGGGTATAAATTGTTAGATCTAGGGTAATTCCAATGTTTTTAGTTCAGTTAGAGATTCGCAATCACTGCGTAAAGGTGTCACCATGCCTAAAGCAAGCAAACTTACTGAAGTTGAGCATGCTCGAATTCTAGATTTCCATAATCAAGGTTTGTCACAGCGGGCGATCGCAGCTAAGGTAAATCGTAGTAAAACTGTGATTTGCAACTTTCTAAAGAACAGTGCGAATTATAGAAACGCAAAGTCTACTAGTAGGACCCCAAAATTTCTCCGGCATTGAGTAGGAGAATAAGACGGGTTGTTGTGAAAGCCAGTGGACTTTCTTCTAGTCAAATTAAGGCAGCCACAGATGCTGATTGCAGTCCAGTAACCTTCAGACAACACTTACGATAAAAAGGCATGGTAAATAAAAAGCGTAAACAAATTCCTCGGCTGCTTCCACATCACAAAGTGAACCGTTTAAGGTTCGGTCGTCAATACCATACATGGGACATTGAGAAGTGGTGGAATGTCCTGTTTTCTGATGAGAAAAAAATCATTTTAGGTTGTCCTGATGGCTTCCAATGATATTGGCATAACAAAAACATGCCTCCTCAAATTTTCTCCACACGTCATAATGGTGGAGGGTCCCTAATGGTATGGGGTGCCTTTTCTTACAGAGGGTCGATGGAGCTCCAGGTGGTGCAGGGTCGTCAGACAGCGGCTGGTTATGTTAGCATGCTACAAAAAGCATCGTTGGTGATGGAGGGCCATCGTCTGTGTGGGGATGGATGGTTATTCCAACAGGATAATGTTGCAATCCACACTGCATGCCGGACCATGACCATTTCTACAAGAAAATGGGGTTCATCTCTTGAGACATCCTGCATGCTCACCGAACTTGAACCCAATTGAAAATGTTTGGGGGTTGATGGCAAGAGATTTTTATCAAAATGGCAAACAATATTCAACAAAAAATGATCTTCGTGAAGCTATCTTCAGAAGCTGAAACAATATTCCTCGCTGCTTAATGGAAACACTAATTTCTAACATACCCCAAAGAATTTTGAACTCATCAAAACCAGTGGAGGTAGAACTCATTATTAAATTTGGTTGTTGAATGTTTTCGTACACTTTTCGTATAATTTCGTAGAATTTTTGTCTCTGCTCTTATAATTTTGAACAAGTGTAAAACGCCTCATTTTATAAAAATGTCAATTTCTCAATAAAATGTTCGGATTATAAACTTTTTGTCTACATAACCTTTTAGATTATAAAATTAGTTACCTTAAGTAAGAAATGTTTAAAATTTATCCATGAAAAACGGTCTTTTTAAAAATTTTTTTCAAGTGGTCTTAAATTTTTGATCAGGAGTGTATATACATATATACATTATCATCCGAATCCCGTATAGACATACTAGAATTATGATACATGGGAACGTTGCTTGACAAGTCGAATGCACGTTAAGTCGACGATCAAAATCAAACAACACAAAAATAAAAGTAGCAAAAAATTCTTTTCATATCCTATTCTCTGATGAAGCTTTAATAAAAGCGAAACATGGTAGATTTACAAACGTTTCCTATTATTTGTTTTTCCTATGATTCAGTCATATTCCGATTTGTATTTGATTCAAATTCTTACACGCACGCACACACACACAGATATATATATATATATATATATATATATATATATATATATATATATATATATATATATGTTGTTTTTACTGAATGTAACAGATAAGGCAAACTTATCAGATCTTTATTATTGGCTAATTCATGAGGCATTTTGAATGAGTTCGTTTTTTTTATGTTTGTGTTCTAAGGTGTATTGTGTAGTAGTAGTAGTAGTAGTAGTAGTAGTAGTAGTAGTAGAAGAAGAAGAAGAAGAAGAAGAAGAAGAAGAAGAAGAAGAAGAAGAAGAAGAAGAAGAACTAATAATAACCTTAGGCTGTGCAAGAGGATGCGGCCATTACTTTATGATGGTGTGTCTTAGAAGACGCCCAACACATTGACGCTATTGTAAAAAAAAAGTGCAGTTGATGCTTGACTGGAATTGCTTTATATAAAAGGGCTTCTATAATTTTTAGGCGGAGTTGCCATTTCCATTTTTCCATATTTAGAACTATCTTAAAAGCTAGCTCCTGCAGAGGGATCTTGATTCGGCCTTCAGCTTGTTCAGGAGTTTGAGAGTCCCTAAGTCTTTGCATATTCTCAGCATTGGAAGCACTCCTGGCTGTCGTCTGATCTGGGTTTTCATTTTCACGGGACTTTCTTTTCTTCTTTTGACTCAAATCTGGTTCTCTATTGGCAGAGATTTCTTTTTGCGAGACATAACTGCTGCCGTATGCGACAGGCAACAATAAACTATAGAAGAATTCAAAACTGATCGCTGCATTTAAGTATTGCATTAATATTTAAGCTTACTTTTTAAAAGTTCAACGATAATTCTTCTGTCACCACTTTATTTAAAGACAATCTGATGTACGTAGGTCCTTACTTTTCGTACAAACAAATATTTCTATTCCATTGCTGACTTTTGCAATTAATTTCAATTATTCCCAAATTTATTTCCAACTCATAAAACCACGTAAAAATCACCGAAAGCAATCGCTGTAATGAAAACTTGTGAATCCAAAATTTCTCTAACACGAGCTTTTAAATATTAGAGAGTTGTGTCCCTTTAAATGAAAAAATGGGACACAATGACACACTGACATTTGAATGTATTATTTAGTATTATGATATTCTCAATCAGAATTTTCCCAATGGAGGCAATCTCTTGTTTGTGGTTGCCGAGATATTTTTTTTCATGGGCCTGAAATCAGGTAGATAAAAACATTTTTGTTTCTCCTGACTCCTATTAGATCTTGTGATCCGTCTGTCCATAAGTACCTCCACTTATCGAGGTCTTCTGTTCGGACGTGCCATCTTCGTAAAATAATCATTTTTGTTAATTTTACAGCCAAATCCAGAGTAATTAACAGCATGCGTTTTCAATAGATTTTATTATATTCGAGGGACATATCTATTCATCTACTTTGTTCAGACATATCTATCTCTCTATC
>OZ010596.1:89054235-89091735 GCA_963932145.1 Acanthosepion lycidas
AAAAAAGGAACCTAGTATTATGGAAAAATGCCTTCAACTTGATAAAAACAAAGTTTTATCATCAAAATGCTTATGTTTTTTCTGAAGAGGAAAGGCCAAAAATATTTTTATTTACGTTATCAAATTTTTTTTAATTCTTTCTACCACGTTCGAAATTTTGGTTAGAAATCAAGTTTTTCTTTACGTCAGCAAGGTTATTCGACATTATAGCGTCTTTCTCTGGGGTAGGGTTAAAAACACATTGTTTTGGAATTTCTTGCAAAAATCAAATAGTTTTCGGATTTTCATTAAATTTTCAGGTTTTATATAAAAAAAAATGAATGTAATTATTTCTTTCTTTAGAAAAATCTTGTTAATTTTTTTTATATCTGTTACTTGATTTTATGAAATTTCGAAAAATTAAAAAAATTAAAATTTCAGCTTGTCCATATATCTAATTATGAGAACATTGTCCAAATATAATTATTCGAAAAACATTTATTCCAATCGTAAACTGTTTGACTGAAAATTAATAAAAAAGGACAATTATACTAAATAATAATTATTTGAAATGCAAAGTGTATATAGCATGTCGAGTACTATCTGTGCAGGTCTGAAATGATTGAACAGAGAAATCCATTCATTTAGATAGGGGCAGTAGCGTGTTCATTTTTTTTTTTAACTATTGTTGTATCAATTATGAGTTACGTTCGAAAAAGAGGTTAAGTTTTGGGAGGGTAGCAGTGCATTCTTCAACAAATTTTGACATCCGTTCAACGCATGTCGTCTTTTCTTTTTATCAACGACAAAAAGGTTTTCGGTATTTTTGCCGTTAACTCTGTATCCTTGGAAACAGTAAATTATGAATTTATATATGCGTTTAAAACTAAGTAAATTTAAAAATAAGTTATTCCAAAATTCGCTTTAAGATGAAACAGAACTAATGCTTTTAATTTAATTATATAATTAAATTTGAAGTTTTTAGAAACCTGATAATTCCTGTGTAGCGAAGAAACCATATTTGAAATCAGTTAATTTATAATATTAATGCTCTGTAAATTTACATTGTTTTGTAAAAATGGAAATATCAATAAGAACACCGGATTATATATCTTACTGTTCTTTCTTTTTATTATAATATATAATTATTATAATATATATATATATATATATATATATATATATATATATATATATATATATATATATATATATATATATATATATATATAATTATATTAATAATATGTCGAAATCGACGTATAAGGGTCAAGCAGATCAGTTCCTAGGGAACCGACAGCCCGACAACAGCACATGGGATTTGATTATAGTGGTGAAGGTTTCGTGCAGGACCATTTACACTTTTTGAAGGGCCGAATACAGAGACCTGGTGCACTACGTGCCACAAGGTCCCCAAATGACCCTCCGCAGGTTTTGAATTCAGAATTGTTCTTCTCCTTAGCATCCAAGGCTATAATACCTGCTATTTACCCATAGCTGGACGGGTATTAGGACGTAATTAGCACGACTGTAATTCGTAATTAGCACAACTGTAATTCGTAATTAGCACAACTGTAATTCGAACTCGGCTCTCCGATTCCTCAATCCAAGCCGCTATCCATTACTCCAATGTGCGTGCGTGCGTGCGTGCTTGCTTGCTTGCTCACTCGCTCTATCTATCTATCTATATGTATATATGTATATATATATGTGTATATATATATATATATATATATATATATATATATATATATATATATATATATATATATATATATATATATATATATGTATATATGTATGTATATATATATATGTATGTATATATATATGTATATATAAAATTTTTCCTAAGCTCTATACTAAAAATTAAATCTGTTACGAAAAAATAACTAAACAAAATGAACACAAAACGATCAGCTTTAAAAAAAGGACTCGTAACTGGAAAAACCGAATGAAAAAAGAATGTTAACAACAAATACTTTTTCACACCCAACCCAGTTCTGCGGAATCAGAATCAATGAGTTTAAGCAAGCGAATGAGCCAATTGGAGTAAAGTGCCGTGCAGATTTAAATTTTTTCCCACTTGTGACGAATGTAGCTAACGATTTTTTTTGCATGCTAGCATGCTAGTTAACATTCGTGTCAGTCAGCTGTTGGCTCTCACGCTGGCCAATAGAATCTTCTTGCCTATTTGTGGCAGCTAGCTATAGGCTCTCACTCTAGCCAGTAGAAAATGGACGAAAACTACATGAAAACTGCCGTAGAAGCATGAAAAAATCGATTATTTCCACTATCGATGGGAGTTGGGAAATGCAAAGTCAGTCTTGGCCTTCTCCGTTAACTTGGAGCATGTGCATGTAAATTTTGGTGCAAATCCGTCGAAAATTGTGGCCGTACATTCGTCACACACACACACACACACACACACACACACACACACACACATCCTGCCTTTTATAGATAGAGATAAATAGTAATGGTTTTTTGTTAATATATAATAAATAGTGATATTTTGTTAATATAAAAAATAGTGACAATTGTTTTTAAAATATAAAATAATATTTTGTTAATATATAAAATAGTGATAACATTTTGTTAATCAAACTGTCTTCAGTGATAATATTATGCCAAGACTTCAATCAGTTCTTTTTGTTTTTAATTATCGAAAAAAAATTTTCCGAAGAAAAAAAAAATAAACTTTGCCTTATTTTTATGGCAGATATTTATGCGAATGGTATTCTAGAATAAAAATGGCTAAGTCAACTTGGTGCTGTTTTAGTATCTACTATTCATTTTCTACTATGATATGATATTTACCAAGTGTTGAAAGTATGAAATATGTTAGGGTCAGGGTTATGGGATCAGTGTTAGGGTTGGGGTGCACTGGTTATGTATTAAAAATCGTTAAGAATCTTTTATACAAAAAAAAAAAAAAAAATTAAATTATCAAATAGTGACTTTAATGTTTGTAAACTGATTTAATGTCATTTAAAATAAAACATTAGACAGGTGATCGTTTTTCCTGATCATTTTCCAGCAATAATGAGTGTATCGTCATTTACGGTAGGTCGTAAATGCCTCGGTAGATATCATAATATACTATCACCAAATATTCTATTGTATGATATTTACCAACTGTTGGAAGTATGAAATATATTAGAGTTAGGATTAGGGGTTAGGCTTAAGGTTAGGAATTAAGATTAGTGTTAGAGATTAGGCTTATGCTCAAGGCAGTGAACAATGAACTGGTCATGCATTAAAAATCATTAATAATTTTTATACAAAAAATAAATAAATAAAAGTCATCAGTGATTTTAATATTTGTAAACTGGTTTAATTTCATTTAAAATAAAACATTAAACAGGGGATCTTTGTTGGCGATCGTTTTTCCTGAGCATTTTCTAGCAATAATGAGGGTATCCTCATTTACTGTAGGTCGTAAATGATTCGGTAGATATGATACTATTAGGTTGGTGCAAAAACAATGACGTAATAATGTCGTTTTTTGACGTATTTTTTAACGTCAAAAAACGACATTATTACGTCATTATTTTTGCACCAACCTAATATAAGAGCATCGATAACTTCAAGGAAAAATAATCTTTTTTTTTTAATATGAGTCAAATCTCAGGCGGTAAAAAAGTTGCCTATATATGTTTTAGAGGTACGCCAACGTTCCGTGTTCCAGTTGATCTTGGAAATGATAAAATATTGACTCCCTCCCTTTGGCTTTATCGCTTGAGATGAATGTGCTCTAATCTGACAATATTTCCGATGACTGACAAACCATAACTCCATGCTTCTGGATACTGGACGGCTAGATATGGCACAATGGCGGCGCAACTTCTGGTAAACAAAAGTGTCGAATACTAAACCACATTCTAAGAGAACAGGTGATTGTTCAAACATCCATTGACTGTAATCCGATGCTTAGGCTATCGAGGAAGAAATTCGATCTCCAGCCAGGGGGATCGAATTTCTTCGTCGGATACAGAATAGAACAGACATTAAAAAAAACACCATCCGTACCTGTGCTGTTTAAAATCAAAGCCGATCAGCTGGTAGTATCCCCAGCACATGAGGACGCAGGTTCGAAACCGGCCTGAGGACATATTTTCTTTATTGAGATTTCTCGAGAACGCAGGCTGGTAGACGGAATAAATATTTTTCAAAAAAACAAAAACGAAAGAAAAAAGAAAAAAAAAGGGTCATCTACTCAATCAGCATCCACTAAAAAACCGTTTTAAGTAATAATTATGTCGGATTAAAACCAAGGACATTAATTTACTAGAAATTAGGCAACGATATATATATATATATATATATATATATATATATATATATATATATATATATATCAGTAGGTGAGATAAGTAGCTTGAGTTGAAACAGGTTATGTAGGATAGATAACGGTTGATCCTAGACTTGGTGACATTAATATTTTACTGATCAGATAGATGTGAACAGACGGTGATATATATACATACAAACATACATACATACATACATATATATATATATATATATATATATATATATATATATATATATATATATATATATATATATATATATATATATATATATATATATATTACATAACCTGTTTCAACTCAAGCTACTTATCTCATAGATAGATAGATAGATAAATAGATAATGAACAGTCTGAGATAGATAGATAGATAGATAGATAGATAGATAGATAGATAGATAGATAGATAATGAACAGTCTGAGATAGATAGATAGATAGATAGATAGATAGATAGATAGATAGATAGATAGATAATGAACAGTCTGAGATAGATAGATAGATAGATAGATAGATAGATAGATAGATAGATAGATAATGAACAGTCTGAGATAGATAGATAGATAATGAACAGTCTGAGATAGATAGATAGATAGATAGATAGATAGATAGATAGATAGATAATGAACAGTCTGAGATAGATAGATAGATAGATAGATAGATAGATAGATAGATAGATAGATGGGAACAGACGGAGATAGATAGATAGATAGATAGATAGATAGATAGATAGATAGATAGATAGATATCTCTCTATATGTATCGTTGCCTAATTTCTATTAATATATATATATATCTATATCTATATCTATATCTATCGATATATATATATATATCTATATACATATATTATTAATAGAAATCTTATAAGTATAAGAAACTATTTTTTTTCTTTGGGCCTTGGACTCGTATGCTGGAGGATTATTTTCGGTTAACGTACATGTTCTTGGTTATTTCTTTTTTTTTACATACTTTTTTCCCTTTGGTATTGACTTGTTTATTTGCAAATGAATTTACCGAAGGTTTTCCGAGCGAGTATAGTTTCTTATAATTATAAGATCTCTATTAATATTAATCCAGCTCGAGCTTACTCTATTGAGCACAGTTTAAAATCGACTAATATGGAGCGTGTAGAGCCGGCCTTCCCTGACGATCCGCTTAGGTGAAACCTTGGTCTGGCTCTCTAGTTTTAACTATATATATATATTATATATATATATATATATATATATATATATATATATATATATATATATATATATATATATTTTAGCTTCCATTTTTGAAACATGGTTAGAACTGTGTTGCGAAAAAACATATTTTAAATCAATTAATTTATAATATTAATGCTCTGTAAATTTACATTGAGCACTATTTTGTAAAAATAAAAATATCTATAAGAACACCAGATTATATATCTTACTGTTCTTTCTTTTTATTAATATATATATATATATATATATATATATATATATATATATACATATATATATACATATATATATATATATATATATATATATATATATATATATATATATATATATATATTATAAATTAATTGATTTAAAATATGGTTTTTCCGTTTCAAAAATGGAAGGTCCGAATTTAATTTTTTAATTAAATTAAAGACATTAGTTCCATTTCATCCTCAAGCGAATTTTGGAGTAACTTTTAAAATTACTGGTTTTTAAAGACACGACTAAAATCATAATTCGCGTTTCCAAAGATACAGATTCACTTCAACCAGACGAGGGGTGTTTGCGTGTTCTTTATGTCTGTATTTTGATGTATCCGTTATTAGTTACATTTTGGTAGGAGGTAGGGATGTATTCTTCAATGAAATCTAACATCCGTTAAATGCATGTCGTCTGGATTTTTTTTAAATTTTTATTGTTAACGGCAAAAATTCTTACGGCCTTTTTTTCTATTTGTGTATTTAAAGATTTTTGTGGGGTGTTTAGGTTAGAATACGTTTTATTAGGTTGGTGCAAACATAATGACGTAATAATGTCGTTTTTTGACGTTAAAAAATACGTCAAAAAATGACATTATTACGTCATTATGTTTGCACCAACCTAATATTTAACTATTATTTTTAATATACTATATTTCTTTTAAGAAGAAGTAAATGTATTAGAATCCCTTATAGTATGTAGAGTTATTTTCACATCAACTATAAGTATCTATATTATCAGGTAACAATTTTTTTTAATTATATTTAAATATTATTTAAGTAAACTTTATGACAATGACGCAAAAAATGGCTAATTGATTTCACTGATTTAGTACACTTTTATTTTTTATATAAACCTAGTAATATCTTGTTTCTCATGTAAGTACAAAGGACATCGGTCATTCAATGGCTTACATCTTCTAGCTTTTCATATTAAATTCATTTTACTGTAAGTGTTTTATTGGATTCCTTTAAGTGCTTGTAGTACTTATGGGAGATCTATAGGTTAGAATACGTTTTATTTAATTACAATTTTAAAAGATGTTTAGGATAGAATTTCTTTTTATTTAACTACAATTTTAAATACAACTTTAAAATATTTTCACTGTCAGTTTTAATAGACTATATTTCTTTTTTGAAAGAAGTAAATGTATTAGAACTACTTACAGTAAGTAAAATTATTTTTACGTATCAAGTATAAGTATGTATATTACGTTTTTTAAAATTTTTATATTTAAATATTATTTAAGTAAAATTTATGACAATTACGGTAAAAATAGCTAATTCATTTCTCTGATTTAGTAATCTTTTTTTTTTATACTTAGTAATATATAGTTACACATGTATGTACAAAGGATATGGGAGATTCTGAGGCCTAGCTTTGCATCATAATTTCATTTTTCTGTAGGTGTTTTATTGGATTCATTTAAATGCCGGTAGTACTTTGAGAGAGGTGTTTTGGTTAGAATACGCTTTATTTAACTACAATTTTAAAAGATGTTTAGGTTAGAATTCATTTTAACTACAATTTTAAATACAACTTTAAAGTATTTTCATTGTTATTTTAATAGACTATTTTTTGGTAAATGTAATAGAATTACATACAGTATATAAAATTATTTTTTCCCGTTAAATATAAGTACTTATATTACAAGGTCGCACCTTTTAAATTTATTTCTATTTTTAAATATTATTTAAGGAAAAGCTTTGGCAATGACGGCATAAAATAGCTATTTCATTTCTCTGATTCAGTAAATTTTTGTTTAGATAGAAAATAACATTGAGATAGATAGATAGATAGATAGATAGATAGATAGATAGATAGATAGATAGATAGAAAAAGAAAGTAACAAGAAAAAGGCTGAGATAGATAGATAGATAGATAGATAGAAAGAAAAATACAGTAAAAAGAAAAAGGCTGAGATAGATAGATAGATAGATAGATAGATAGATACGAACAGATTGGGATAGATAGATAGATAGATAGATAGATAGATAGATAGATAGATAGATAGATAGACATGGACAGACTGAGATAGATAGATAGATAGATAGATAGATAGATAGATAAGAATAGGCTATGATAGATAGATAGATAGATAGATAGATAGGAATAGGCTATGATAGATAGATAGATAGATAGATAGATAGATAGATAGATAGATAGATAGATAGATAATGATAACATTGAGATAGATAGATAGATAGATAGATAGATAGATAGATAGATAGATAGGCACAGACTGACGAATTCTATCTGTTATGGATGTTTCTGAACCATCAATCATTTGGGAAAGTTTTAAAACATACGACTGAGAAAAAAATCAGCCGCCAAACCCACGCATAAAAAGCATTAAACACACCCACGCCCACGCCACCGCCCACGCCACCGCCCACGCCCACGCCAACGCCCACGCCCACATGTGCTTGCGCAGGAAAAATATTCAAAGCGAATCTCAAAACATAAAAGAGCACTAAGATTGTTTGCTTATCTAAGAAAAAAAAACTTTTCCTCTTAGTTTTTCGCTCTTTCTATTTTCTCTCTTTCTCTCTCTCTCTTTCTCTTTCTTTTTACCTTTATTTCTCTCTTTCTCTTTTTCATTTCTCCTTCTCTCTTTCATTTTCTCTCTTTCGTTTTACTTCTCTCTTTCTCTTTTCTCATAATCTCTTTCCTTTTCCTTCACTCACTTTCTCTCTTTAGTTTTATTTACTTTCACTTTCTTTTCTTTCCCTCTTTCCTTTTCTTTCCCTCTTTCCTTTTCTTTCTTTCTTTCTTTCCTTTTCTTTCTCTTTTGTCCCCTCTTTCTCTCTTTAGTTATTCTCTCTCTTTTCTCTTCTCCTGTAACATTCTATGTTTTCCCTTTTCTATGGGTTAGCGTCTACGCACCTCATCATATACACTGTAATATATGCGTATATTTTTCTCTGTTACTTAGTTCTCGGATGCTATGGAGAGCCATGATCCATCACTTCCTGAAGTGTCATGACAGTAAATTCTGCAGGGGAGGGCCCTATCTATGTCCTTGTTTCGAGTACTGAATTTCAATCTCAGCAGATAGACAGACTCTGCTCAGAGAAACAAGCCTTTGCCTACGCATCTCCAAGTAGAGGTTTTGTAGCGAAACGCATTGCTAGATATTGCTTCAAGTGGCAGTCTCCATACGAAGAAAAGGTAATCGTTATCGGCCCCGGAAGTGACTACAGGTTAAATAGATGCGTAGACTGGGGCCTAACCGTCGCCGGCAGACATTCTGTGAGATTTATTTTTAACGTTTTCAAACCACAAGCAAGGCAGAAAATCCCACTAAGACTCAGAGGTTTATTTGTGAGTTAAAGAGAAATTTAAGACTTTGGTGAGGAGACCGGACAAGAAAAGAACAAATTTCAGCAAGACAGAAGATGGCGGTTAGCGTCACATTTAAATTGTTGGAGATTGTAAATGGCAAGAGAGTTCCACCGGCGAGACGTGCGAGAAAAGAAACTATCAGAATTGAACATGCAGTTGCATTTGGCTAGTTCCACCGTAAAACTGTGAGACCTAATTACCAATCTAGTAGTACATTTCAATTCACGCAGTTGAGGCACTAAAGACGGAAGTTCAGTGAAAATATTTATAGAAAGGACACAGGGGAGCCATGTTACGGCAGTGGGAAAGAAACTGAAGCCGAGATGCCAGGTCAACATCAATTATATTACAGACCTTTATATGAATTTTTGTCGAGAATCACGAAGATATATAACCAGAGTGCCAGACGAGATATGTGAGGAAGATTCAATGCCTTGACGAATGGGAGATTTCAGGACCTTATTTGGATTTTGTTGGACAACTTTGAAGGAAACCATTTTATTGTCTTTCCCAAGAATTCATAACAATTTTAAAGAAAGAAAGAAAGAATTGAGAAAGTAAAAATTTGAAAGAAAAAAGAAAGAAAGAAAGAGAGAAGGAAAGAAGGAAAGAATTGAGGAAATACAAATTTGAAAGAAAGAAAGAAAGAAAGAAAGAATTGAGGAAATAAAGATTTGAAAGAAAGAAAGAAAGAAAGAGAATTAAGGAAATACAAATTTGAAAGAAAGAAAGAAAGAAAGAATTGTGGAAATACAAATTTGAAAGAAAGAAAGAAAGAAAGAAAAAAGAAATGAAGAAATAAAAATTTGAAAGAAAGAAAGAAAGAGAGAGAGAGAATTGGGGAAATACAAATTTGAAAGAAAGAAAGAAAGAAAGAAAGAATTGGGGAAATACAAATTTGAAAGAAAGAAATGAAGAAACGAAAGAAAGAAAGAAAGAAATAAAGAAAGAAAGAAAGAGAGAGAAATGGGGAAATATCAATTTGAAAGAAAGAAAGAAAGAAGGAAAGGAATGAATGAATAAAAAAATTGAAAGAAAGAAAGAAAGAAAGAAAGAAAGAAAGAAAAATTGAGGAAATAAAGATTTGAAAGAAAGAAAGAAAGAAAGAAAGAAAGAAAGAAAGAAGAAATGAAGATATAAAAATTTGAAAGAAAGAAAGAAAGGGAGATGATTGGGGAAATACAAATTTGAAAGAAAGAAAGAAAGAAAGAAACAATTAGGGGAAATAAAAATTTGAAAGAGAAGAAAGAAAGAAAGAAAGAAAGAAATGAAGAAATAAAAATTTGAAAGAAAGAAAGAAAGAGAATTGGGAAATACAAATTTGAAAGAAAGAAAGAAAGAAAGAAAGAAAGAATTGAGGAAATAAAGATTTGAAAGAAAGAAAGAAAGAAAGAGAATTGGGGAAATCCAAATTTGAAAGAAAGAAAGAAAGAAAGAAAGAAAGAAGAAATGAAGACATAAAAATTTGAAAGAAAGAAAGAAAGAAAGAAAGAAAGAAAGAAAAAACAAAAAAATTGGGGGAAATACAAATTAGAAAGAAAGAAAGAAAGAAAGAAAGAAATGAAGAAATAAAAATTTGAAAGAAAGAAAGAAAGAGAATTGGGAAATAAAAATTTGAAAGAAAGAAAGAAAGAATTGAGAAAATAAAGATTTGAAAGAAAGAAAGAAAGAAAGAAAGAAAGAAAGAGAATTGAGGAGATACAAATTTGAAAGAAATAAAGAAAGAAATGAAAAAATAAAAATTTGAAAGAAAGAAAGAAAGAAAGAAAGAAAGAGAATTGAGGAGATACAAATTTGAAAGAAATAAAGAAAGAAAGACAGAAAGAAAGAATTGTGGAAATACAAATTTTAAAGAAAGAAAGAAAGAAATGAAAAAATAAAAATTTGAAAGAAAGAAAGAAAGAAAGAAAAAAAGAAAGAAAGAGAGAGAATGGGGAAATACAAATTTTAAAGAAAGAAATAAAGAAAGAAAGAATTGAGGAAATACAAATTTGAAAGAATTAAAGAAAGAAAAAAATGAAGAAATAAAAATTTGAAAGAAAGAAAGAGAATTAGGAAATACAAATTTGAAAGAAAGAAAGAGAATTGTGAAAATACAAATTTGAAAGAAAGAAAGAAAGAAAGAAAGAAAGAAAGAAAGAAAAAAAGAAAAAAGAAATGAAGAAATAAAAATTTGAAAGAAAGAAAGAAAGAGAGAGAGAGAATTGGGGAAATACAAATTTGAAAGAAAGAAAGAAAGAAAGAAAGAATTGGGGAAATACAAATTTGAAAGAAAGAAATGAAGAAACGAAAGAAAGAAAGAAAGAAGTAAAGAAAGAAAGAAAGAGAGAGAAATGGGGAAATATCAATTTGAAAGAAAGAAAGAAAGAAGGAAAGGAATGAATGAATAAAAAATTGAAAGAAAGAAAGAAAGAAAGAAAGAAAGAAAAATTGAGGAAATAAAGATTTGAAAGAAAGAAAGAAAGAAAGAGAATTGGGGAAATACAAATTTGAAAGAAAGAAAGAAAGAAAGAAAGAAAGAAAGAAAGAAAGAAAGAAGAAATGAAGATATAAAAATTTGAAAGAAAGAAAGAAAGGGAGATGATTGGGGAAATACAAATTTGAAAGAAAGAAACAATTAGGGGAAATAAAAATTTGAAAGAGAAGAAAGAAAGAAAGAAAGAAAGAAAGAAAGAAAGAAAGAAAGAAATGAAGAAATAAAAATTTGAAAGAAAGAAAGAAAGAAAGAAAGAAAGAGAATTGGGAAATACAAATTTGAAAGAAAGAAAGAAAGAAAGAAGGAAGGAAATAAAGAAAGAAAAAGAAGACATGTAATTAGAAAAAAGAAAGAAAGAAAGAAATGAAGAAATAAAAATTTAAATGAAAGAAAGAAAGAAAGAAAGAGAGAGAGAGAATTGGGGAAATACAAATTTGAAAGAAATAAAGAAGGAAGGAAATAAAGAAAGAAAAAGAAGACATGTAAGTAGAAAAAAGAAAGAAAAAAAGAAATGAGGAAATAAAAATTTAAATGAAAGAAAGAAAGAAAGAAAGAAAGAGAGAGAATTGGGAAATACAAATTTGAGAGGAAGAAAGAAAGAAAGAAACGAAGGGAGAGAATTGGGAAAATACAAATTTGAAAGAAAGAAAAAATATGAAAGAAAGAAAAATTTGAAAGAAAGAAAGAATTGAGGAAATAAAGATTTGAAAGAAAGAAAGAAAGAAAGAAAGAAAAAAGAATTGAGGAAATACAAATTTGAAAAAATTAAAGAAAGAAATGAAGAAATAAAAATTTGAAAGAAACTAAGACAGATAGAAAGAAAGAATGTAAGAAATAAAGATTTGAAAGAAAGAAAGAAAAAGAATTGGGAAATACAAATTTGAAAGAAAGAAAGAAAGAAATGAAGAAATAAAAATTTGAAAGAAAGAAAGAGAGAGAATTGAGGAAATACAAATTTGAAAGAAAGAAAGAAAGAAAGAAGGAAGGAAATAAAGAAAGAAAAAGAAGACATGTAATTAGAAAAAAGAAAGAAAGAAATGAACAAATAAAAATTTAAATGAAAGAAAGAAAGAAAGAAAGAGTGAGAATTGGGAAATACAAATTTAAAAGAAAGAAAGAAAGAAAGAAAGAAAAAAGAAAGAAAGAAAGAAAGAAAGAAAGAGAGAGAATGGGGAAATAAAAATTTGAAAGAAAGAAAGAAAGAATTGAAGAAATAAAGATTTGTAAGAAAGAAGGAAAGAATAAAAGAAAGAGAATTGAGGAAATACAAATTTGAAAGAATAAAAGAAATAAATGAAGAAATAAAAATTTGAAAGAAAGTAAGACAGCAAGAAAGAAAGAATTGAGGAAATAAAGATTTGAAAGAAAGAAAGAAAGAGAATTGGGAAATACAAATTTGAAAGAAAGAAAGAAAGAAATGAAGAAATAAAAATTTGAATGAAAGTAAGAAAGAAAGAAAGAAAGAGAGAGAATTGAGGAAATACAAATTTGAAAGAAAGAAAGAAAGAAAATGAAAGAATGAAAAAGAAGACATGTAATTAGAAAAAAGAAAGAAAGAAAGAAACATTTAAATGAATGAAAGAAAGAAAGAAAGAGAATTAGAGAAATACAAATTTGAAAGAAAGAAAGAAAGAAAGAATGAAAGAAAGAAAGAAAGAAAAAGAAGACATGTAATTAGAAAAAAGAAAAAAGAAATAAATGAAGAAATTAAAATTTAAATGAAAGAAAGAAAGAAAGAGAGAGAATTGGGGAAATAAAAATTTGAAAGAAAGAATGAAGGAAAGAAATTGAGGAAATACAAATTTGTAAGTAAGAAAGAAAGAAAGAAAGAAAGAAAGAAAGAAAAGAGAGAGAGAATTGTGAAATACAAATTTGAAAGAAAGAAAGTAAGATTTGGGGAAATACAAATAAAGAAAAAGAAGACATGTAATTAGAAAAAAGACAGAAAGAAATAAATGAAGAAATAAAAATTTAAATGTAAGAAAGATAGAAAGAAAGAAAGAAAATTGAGGAGATACAAATTTGAAAGAAAGAAAGAAAGAAAGAAAGAAAGAAAATTGTGAAATACAAATATGAAAGAAAGAAAAAAAGAAATGAAGAAATAAAAATTTGAAAGAAAGAAAGAAAGAAAGACAGAAAGAAAGAAAGAATTGAGGAGATAAAGATTTAAAAGAAAGAAAGAAAGAAAGAGAATTGAAGAGATACAAATTTGAAAGAAATAAAGAAAGAAAGACAGAAAGAAAGAATTAGGGAAATACAAATTTGAAAGAACGAAAGAAAGAAATGAAAAAATAAAAATTTGAAAGAAAGAAAGAAAGAAAGAGTGAGAATTGGGAAATACAAATTTAAAAGAAAGAAAGAAAGAAAGAAAAAAGAAAGAAAGAAAGAAAGAGAGAGAATGGGGAAATACAAATTTGAAAGAAAGAAAGAAACAAACAAACAAAAAAAAATGAAGAAATAAAAATTTGAAAGAAAGAAAGACAGGATTGAAGAAATAAAGATTTGAAAGAAAGAAGGAAAGAAAAAAAAGAAAGAGAATTGAGGAAATACAAATTTGAAAGAAAGAAAGAAAGAATTGAGGAAATACAAATTTGAAAGAATTAAAGAAAGAAAAAAGAAAGAAAGAAAGAAAGAAGGAAAGAGAGAGAATTGGGAAATACAAATTTGAAAGAAAGAAATGAAGAAATAAAAATTTGAATGAAAGTAAGAAAGAAAGAAAGAAAGAGAGAGAATTGAGGAAATACAAATTTGAAAGAAAGAAAGAAAGAAAGAAAGAAAAAGATAGAAAGAAAAAGAAGACATGTAATTAGAAAAAAGAAAGAAAAAAATAAACATTTAAATGAAAGAAAGAAAGAAAGAAAGAAAGAGAATTGGAGAAATACAAATTTGAAAGAAAGAAAGAAAGAATGAAAGAAAGAAAGAAGGAAAAAGAAGACATGTAATTAGAAAAAAGAAAAAAGAAATAAATGAAGAAATAAAAATTTAAATGAAAGAAAGATAGAAATAGAAAGAATTGAGGAAATAAAGATTTGAAAGAAAGAAAGAAAGAAAGAAAGAAAGAAAGAAAGAAAGAAAGAAAGACAGAAAATAGAGGAGATACAAATTTGAAAGAAATAAAGAAAGAAAACAGAAAGAAAGAATTGGGGAAATACAAATTTGAAAGAAAGAAAGAAAGAAAGAAATGAAGGAATAAAAAAATTTTAAGAAAGAAAGAAAGAAAGAAAGAGGGAGAGAGAATTGGGAAATACAAATTTGAAAGAAAGAAAGAAACGAAGGGAGAGAATTGGGAAAATACAAATTTGAAAGAAAGAAAGAAAGAATTGAGGAAATAAAGATTTGAAAGAAAGATGGAAAGAAAGAAAGAAAGAAAGAGAATTGAGGAAATACAAATTTAAAAGAAAGAAAGAAACAAAGAAAGAAAGAATTGAGGAAATACAAATTTGAAAGAAAGAAAGAAAGAAAGAAAGAAAGAAAGCAAGAAAGAATTGAGGAAATACAAATTTGAAAGAATTAAAGAAAGAAATGAAGAAATAAAAATTTGAAAGAAAGAAAGAGAGAGAATTGAGGAAATACAAATTTGAAAGAAAGAAAGAAAGAAGGAAGGAAATAAATAAAGAAAAAGAAGACATGTAATTAGAAAAAAGAAAGAAAAAAAGAAATGCAGAAATAAAAATTTAAATGAATGAAAGAAAAAAAAAAGAAAGAGAGAGAATTGGGGAAATACAAATTTGAAAAAAAGAAAGAAAGAAAGAAAGAAAGAATGAAAGAAAAAGAAAACATGTAATTTGTAAAAAGAAAGAAAGAAAGAAATGAAGATATAAAAATTTAAATGAAAGAAAGAGTGAAAGAAAGAGAAAGAATTAGAAATGAAAAATTTGAAAGAAAGAAAAAAAGAAAGAAACAAAGAAAGAAAGAAAGAATTGAAGAAATACAAATTTGAAAGAAATAAATAAATGAAGAAAAAAAAAAGAAAGAAAGAAAGAGTGAGAATTGGGAAATACAAATTTAAAAGAAAGAAAGAAAGAAAGAAAAAAGAAAGAAAGAAAGAAAGAGAGAGAATGGGGAAATAAAAATTTGAAAGAAAGAAAGAAAGAAACAAACAAACAAAAAAAAATGAAGAAATAAAAATTTGAAAGAAAGAAAGACAGAATTGAAGAAATAAAGATTTGAAAGAAAGAAGGAAAGAAAAAAAGAAAGAGAATTGAGGAAATACAAATTTGAAAGAATTAAAGAAAGAAATGAAGAAATAAAAATTTGAAAGAAAGAAAAAAAGACAGAAAGAAAGAAAGAATTGAGGAAATAAAGATTTGAAAGAAAGAGAATTGAGGAGATACAAATTTGAAAGAAATAAAGAAAGACAGAAAGAAAGAATTAGGGAAATACAAATTTGAAAGAAAGAAAGAAAGAAATGAAAAAATAAAAACTTGAAAGAAAGAAGAAAGAAAGAAAGAACGAAAGAAAGAGAGAGAATTGGGAAATACAAATTTGTAAGAAAGAAAGAAAGAAAGAAAGAAAGAAAGAAAGAAAGAAAGAAAGAAAAGAGAGAGAGAATTGTGAAATACAAATTTGAAAGAAAGAAAGAAAGATTTGGGGAAATACAAATTTGAAAGACAGAAAAAAGAAATGAAGAAATAAAAATTTGAAAGAAAAAAAGAAAGAAAGGAAGAAAGAAAGAAAGAAAGAAAGAATTGAGGAAATACAAATTTGAAAGAAAGAAAGAAATGAAAAAATAAAAATTTGAAAGAAAGAAAGAAAGAAAGAGAGAGAATTGGGGAAATACAAATTTGAAAGAAAGACAGAAAAAAAGAAAGAGAGAGAATTGGGAAATACAAATTTAAAAGAAAGAAAGAAAAAAGAAAGAAAGAAAGAAAGAAAGAAGGAAAGAGAGAGAATTGGGAAATACAAATTTGAAAGAAAGAAAGAAAGAAAGAAAGAGAGAGAATTGTGAAATACAAATTTGAAAGAAAGAAAGAAAGAAAGAAAGAAAGAAAGAAAGAAAGAGAGAGAGAGAATTGGGAAATACAAATTTGAAAGAAAGAAAGAAAGAAAGAAAGAAAGAATTGGGGAAATACAAATTTGAAAGAAAGAAAGAAAGAAAAAAGAAAGAAAGAAAGAAGGAAAGAGAGAGAATTGGAAATACAAATTTGAAAGAAAGAAAGAAAGAAACGAATGGAGAGAATTGGGAAATACAAATTTGTAAGTAAGTAAGAAAGAAAGAAAGAAAGAAAGAAAGAAAGAAAGAAAAGAGAGAGAGAATTGTGAAATACAAATTTGAAAGAAAGAAAGATTTGAGGAAATACAAATTTGAAAGACAGAAAAAAGAAATGAAGAAATTAAAATTTGAAAGAAAGAAAGAAAGAAAGAAAGAAAGAAAGAAAGAATTGAGGAAATACAAATTTGATAGAAAGAAAGAAATGAAAAAATAAAAATTTGAAAGAAAGAAAGAAAGAAAGAGAGAGAATTGGGGAAATACAAATTTGAAAGAAAGACAGAAAAAAAGAAAGAGAGAGAATTGGGAAATACAAATTTGAAAGAAAGAAAGAAGGAAAGAGAGAGAATTGGGAAATACAAATTTGAAAGAAAGAAAGAAGGAAAGAGAGAGAATTGGGAAATACAAATTTGAAAGAAAGAAAGAAAGAAAGAAAGAAAGAAAGAGAGAGAATTGTGAAATACAAATTTGAAAGAAATAAATAAATGAAGAAATACAAATTTGAAAGAAAGAAAGAAGGAAAGAGAGAGAATTGGGAAATACAAATTTGAAAGAAAGAAAGAAACAAAGAAACAAAGAAACAAAGAAAGAATTGAAGAAATACAAATTTGAAAGAAATAAATAAATGAAGAAATAAAAATTTGAAAGAAAGTAAGACAGAAAGAAAGAAAGAAAGAGAATTGGGAAATACAAATTTGAAAGAAAGAAAGAAAGAAATGAAGAAATAAAAATTTGAAAGAATGAACGAAAGAAATAAAGAAAGAAAGAAAGAAAGAAAGAAAGAAAGAAAGAGAGAGAGAGAATTGAGGAAATACAAATTTGAAAGAAAGAAAGAAACGAAGAAAGAAAGAAAGAGAGAGAATTGGGAAATACAAATTTGAAAGAAAGAAAGAAAGAGAGAGAATTGGGAAATACAAATTTGAAAGAAAGAAAGAAAGAAAGAATGAGAGAGAATTGGCAAATAAACATTTGAATAAAAGAACGAAAGAAAGAAAGAAAGAAAGAAAGAAAGAAATAAAGAAAGAAAAAGAAGACATGTAATTAGAAAAAAGAAAAAAAGAATGAAATGAAGAAATAAAAATTTAAATGAAAGAAAGAAAGAAAGAAAGAAAGAAAGAAAGAGAGTGAGAGAATTGGGAAATACAAATTTGAAAGAAAGAAAGAAAGAAATAAAGAAAAAAATTGAGGAATTACAAATTTGAAAGAATAAAAGAAAGAAATGAAGAAATACAAATTTGAAAGAAAGAAAGAAAGAAAGTAAAAAAGAACTGAGGAAATAGAAATTTGAAAGAAAGAAAGAAAGAAAGAAATGAAGAAACACAAATTTCAAAGAAAGAAAGAAAGAAAGAAATGAAGAAATAAGACGTAAGAAAAAATGGGTTAAATTTGAAAGAAAGAATGAAAGAATAAAAATTTGACAGAAAAAAAATTTTGGGAATCAAATATTAAAAAAACAATGAAATAAATAAAGAAAAAGATAAAAAAAATATGATGGTTCACGCCTTGTTATTAGCTCTCAATAATTGAAAAAAAAAAACAAAAAAAACAAAAAAAAAAACAGAAGTGCATCATGGGAAATAGAATATTTCGAGTTGCAATCGAGAATGCCTGAAGACAAAACAATAAAATGATCGATTACTACCAGCATAATTTTCATGTCGATTGTTTAATTTCTTTGTTTTTATTACTGTTTACTTGCCTTTTGTAATAATGGCTGTGCTGGAGGAGGAGGAAGAACTGTGATAATTACGACTAGGCAGAATCTAATGTCTTTACAATCTAACACTTCACCGCTTGGCAGTACAAGTTAAAGCTCAATAATTATTATATCTCTGATTTTATTAAAAAATTTATGAAGATTAAGATTAACGAGAAATTATGAAATTTATGAAGATTAATTATGAAATTTATGAAATTATGAAATTTATGAAGATTAATTATGAAATTTATGAAGATTAATATTAACGAGAAATACAGTCTTACAAGCGGAAGCAAATGAAAAAAACGGATACTGACCTAAATTTATGAAATTTGAGTGAATATGAGAACGAAAGATGCGTTATTAAAATGTTTACGCAATAAATAGATAAATGATTGTAATAAAAAAAATCGTAGCCAACAGAATATGGCGTGAAAGAAGATTGATAGCAGAAAACCCTTTTCATAATCAGATAATGATTTTCAATAGAATCTGCATAAAAACAAGACAAACGGAAACGAATTTTTTGTTACGAGCCTGTAAGAACGTTCGTATAATATATTAGGATGGCCCGAAAGTCTTGACTCACTTAGGAAGCGGAAAGAAAACAAAAAAATTTTATGGAGCAACGCTAATATGTATTCTTCAAAATAAAGTCCATCATTCTCGACAATCTCCTGCCAGTGATCAGCTAGCATCTGAATCTGTCCCAGAAACCAATCTGCTGGCTTTGAATAAAAAAACTGTAAACAAGCTTCTTTCATTTCATCAGAAGTGTTGAATCACTTGTCACAGGGGAAGTGTGTCATTGAGCAGAATAGGCAATAGTCACTCAGAGCAGCATCAGGACTGAATGGTGGATGTGGAAGAATCTCAACACAGCCCATCTGTTTGTGACTTCTCCTTAGTCAACCTGGCAGTGTGTGGCCTCACATTGATATAAGTACACATGTACACAAATGAGAGATGCTTGGAATTTTAAATTTAAGCATGATTTTTTTTGATGAGTGAAATATTAAAAAACAATTATAAAACTTCTTCGAAATACATGTCCTTTCAGGACGTGGGCCTTCCTAGCTCTCCACAACTTTCCCTCCTTTTTACCTTTTAACAATGTTTGTCCTACTATCTTTCCTGCTTCCTGTTCTCTCATTCATTTATTGGGTTTGTCCAAAAAGTCCTGACTCACTTAGGAAGCAGAAAGAAAACAACAAAATTTTATGGAGCAACGCCAATATTTATTCTTCAAAATAAAGTCCAGCCAGCATCTGAATCAGTTCCAGATTTCAATTCGCTGGCTTTGAATCAAAAAATTAAAACAAGCTTCCCTCAATTCATCAAATGTGTTTAAATTTCTGAGATGAGGTATTTACTTTCACTATTTACATTGTTCGGACTGCCGTCCTCATCTTTGTTGAAATGGCCCACTGGAAAAAAAAGCATAGGTTGGATCCAGCATTGGTTGGATCCAGTGACTTGACCCAGATAGTTGTGAGCCCAATACCTGGCTACTGAAGAGGTGAACATAAACTTGGAGAGATGAATTAAAGAGTGATAACTGAGATACCCGGAAAGAGGCATTTCACGTGGAACTAGAATCTACGCCGTTCAAAATTCCAAAGAAGGTCGAAGCGTACAACGGCCGAATCTTCGTGAATATGGCAACAAATATGAGGACAACAGTCCGAATAATGTAAATATTCATCAAAAGTTTTGAATCGATGGTCACGGAGGAAGTGTGCCATTGAGATGAAGCGACAATAACCTCCCGGAGCAACATCGGGACTGAATGGTGGATGTGGAAGATTCTAAACACTGTCCATCTGTTTGAACGTCTCCTTAATTAACCTGACAGTATGTGGCCTCGCATTGTCTTGCTGCAACAAATCCCGACCTCGATTGACCAAAGAAGGATGCTCCTTCTTTATTTTGTCGTACACGCGGTAAAGCTGCTGGCAATACAGTTTAGCGCTGATGGCGCGACGTGTGGAACAAGCTCAAAATGCAGCACTCCTTGGAAAATCCACCAGAGATCAAGATGTGTTGTTTTCTTTCTGCTTCCTAAGTGAGTCAGGACTTTATAACCAACTAAGTATATATTGTCAAAAACATAATATTTTTCTTCAAGTTCCATCATTCTCGGCGATCGTCTGTCAGCAATCATCCAGTATCCGAATCTGTCCCAGATACCAGTCCGCTGGATTCGAATAAAACATGCTGTAAACAAGCTTCTTTCACTTCATAAAAAGTGTTGAATCGCTGGTCGCGGAGGAAGTGTACCATTGAGCGGAACATAGAGGTCATAGTCACTCAGAGCGGCATCGGGCCGGAAAGGTGGATGTGGAAGGATCTAAACACCGTTCATATGTTTGAACTTCTCTCCTAGCAGTGTGTGGCCTCGCATTGTCTTGCTGAAACAAAGCCCGACCTCGATTGATCAAAGCAGGATGCACCTTCTTTAGTTTGACGTACACTCGGTCTAGCTACTGGCAATACAGTTTACCGTTGATGGCACGATCGTATAGAACAAGCTGGAAATTCAGTAGTCCTTGGAAATTCCACCAGACAGAGATCAAGATGTGTTGTTTTCTTTCTGCTTCTTAAGTGAATCAGGACTTTCTAGCCAACCTAGTAATACTACACATTTTGCCAGGCTTTTTTGACAGCAGAAAAAAAATAATAATTGGTTCACTGTGTCATGCGAGACCATCTTTCTCTCCAGAATCTCTTAGCTATTAGGTTGGTGCAAAAATAATGACGTAATAATGTCGTTTTTTTATGTATTTTTAACGTCAAAAAACAACATTACTACGTCATTATTTTTGTACCAACCTAATATAAGTCTACCATTCATCCATGCTTAGAATATTACTGTCACATATGGTCCGGTGCCCCTGCTATTTTCTTGGAAATCTTTGATAAAATCCAAAGAAGAATCAGCAATATTATTGGTCCTGACCTGCCGGCTCGGATTTAGTCATTTGCCCACCGTTATAAATACTTTCATGGTAATTATTCAGATGAACTCTTCGCTGTGGTACCCAGGCTTTTTGAATTTAAGCAAAGTATCGACTGGCGTCGAGATCTCACCAATTTACAGTAGACCTAGCTAGATGTAACCGTAGACGTTATGCTAACAGTTTCTTTCCTCGCACTTCTCGCTTGTGGAACTCCCTTCCGGTTGCCGCTAAATTTAATCTGTAAAAATTTAAATGTAATGTCAATCGCTATCTGCTGTCCTCCTGATTCCTCTTTTCACTTTCAACTCATTATTATTACTGTTTCTAATTCTTCCACACCGTGTAACCTCCTTGTGTCTTAGTGGCTTTATTGCCTTGCTTGGGGTGATACCGATTAAAAATATACTGTTATACCGTACCTATGAACTATAATGGTTATATCCTAATCCTTATAAATACAGTGGAATATACTGTATGTTGACTCAAAGTGGTCTTCCACAGTGTGCTGGTCAAACTCTCTTCCTCTGGGCAGAGAGGAACCCAGATGACGCTATGCCAAAGGGCAGAGTCTCGTCTGGGATGGTAGACAGCTACCCGACCCTGTTTTTTACGGGGTCTACGGGGAATTTTTGCCCGAGCCTACGATACCCCACAATAAACTCGGCCTTGTGCCACATCCGACAGCCTGGGGCGTTTAGTGAATATCTCACTATGGTCTTCCACAGTGTGTTGGTCAAACACTCTGCCTCCGGGCAGAGAGGAACCCAGCCGGAGCTATACCGGATACTCCACAATAAACTTGGCCATGTGTCGCATCCGACCGCGTGGCGCGGTATGTGAATATCTTTACTGTGGTCTTCCACTGTATGCTTGTCAAACTCTCTGCCTCTGGCCAGAAAGGAACCGAGACGAGGCTATGCCGGAGAGCAGAGTCTCGTCTGGGGAGGTAGACACTTACCCGACGCCGTGTACACGTGGTCTACAGGGAGTTTTTCCCCGAGTCTACGGGCTCGGATACCCCACAATAAATTAGGTCTTGTGCCACATCTTGCCGCTTGTGGTGGTTACTAAATATCTTCACTAAATATCTTCATTAGGGATTCACTTGCGATTCACCTTGCTTCACTTCTAGCTCACCACTGGCAGTTGATTACTTACTACACGCCGTTGGTGAATCTTGTATGTTGTTAATGTTATAAAGATTAGCGTTCCATTTCCAAACTTTGATTTGGTGATTCTTACTCAATAACTTTTTCCTAGGTTACAACATATAAATTGATCTGAATAGGCTTAAATAGATAGATAGATAGATAGATATGAACAGGTTGAGATAGATAGATAGATAGATAATGATAACATTGAGATAGATAGATAGATAGATAGATAGATATGAACAGACTGAGATAGATAGATAGATAGATAGATAGATAGATGATGAACAGTGTTAGATTGATAGAGATAGATATTAGGTTGGTGCAAAAATAATGACGTAATAATGTCGTTTTTTGACGTTAAAAAATACGTGAAAAAACGACATTATTACGTCATTATTTTTGCACCAACCTAATAGATAGATAGATAGATAGATAATGAACAGTGTTAGATTGATATAGATAAATAGATAGACAAATAGATAGATAGATAGATAGATAGATAGATGCGCGACAATAATGCAAGTTTTATGATTAGTTTTTTTTTTAGCCAAAATTAAGGTTCGCACTATAGAAAGGTAATTTTTCCTAGTTAAAAATCATGCATATAATGCGTATGTCCCAATCCTCATAAATACGGTGGAATATAATGTCCCCCCCCCACTAGTTCACCACTTACTACACGCCGCTGGTGAATCTTGTATGTTTTTAATGTTATAAAGATTACCGTCCCATTTCCAACCTTCATTTTGGTTATTCATATTCAGTAACCTTTTCTAGGTTACAACAAAAACAAAATAGTCCCGACCCGTTTATTGTTTTGGCTCCTAATTCCATGATGACTCCAAAATCCGATAGATACCTGAAGTTGTCCGGTTGTGGTTGGGGCGCTGAGTTTGATTGGGAAAAGTTCCGTTAGTCTCATTAAAGGGATCCCTGGCAGCCGATGTCTTAAAGGGGTACAAAGAAACCTTTTCTTACAAGTACAGCTCACACACTGTCAAATATTTTATTGATGTTCTTTATTTATTTTTTGTTTGTTTTTTTGATTTTTTCTTTTTTTTTTTCTTTTTTCTTTTTTTACAAAGGAAAATGTAGTGTCCTTTCTGACCTTAGATATCTCCCTGGGACTCGACAGGAAATGAACCTGCAAGAGAAATCAAAGGAAATAATAACAATAATAATTCATTTTTTTTTAATCATTTCATACCAAGTAAGGCGATAAAGCCACTAAGGCACAAGGGTTTACTGTGAGTGAAAGGGGGAAAAAATCAATAAAATAAAAGGATTCAAAACGACAGAATATAAAGATTGACATTGCATTTAAATCTTTGAAGCTCGTAGCTGACGGGAAAGCAGAATGTCGGAGAAAATTACACAAACGAAGCGCAAGTGAAGGAACTGTTAGTATAGAACTTACGGTTATATCTAACCATTTCAACAGTAAAATGCTGCGCATTAAAGTACTGCGCTAAAATTTGTGAAGTTGTGGTAGCAAGGATGAAAGCTTATCAGGTTTACCATGAAGGTATTTATAGAAAAGACACGGGGAAGGTATGGTACGGGAGTGTGGATGTGAATGATGCCAGGTCAAGACCGATATTATTGCAGATTCTTCTTTAGAAACCATATTTACATTATTTAGACTATTGTCCTCATCTTTGTCGCCATATTTATTACAACGTTTCAGCCCTTTAGTATCTGTCTATATTTCTGAGATGAGGTATTATGTACACTATTTGCATTATTCGGACTATTGTCCTCATCTTTGTCGCCATATTTATTACAACGTTTCGGCCCTTTAGTATCTGTCTATATTTCTGAGATGAGGTATTATGTACACTATTTACATTATTCGGACTATTGTCCTCATCTTTGTCGCCATATTTATTACAACGTTTCGGCCCTTTAGTATGCTCCGGCTTTCTTCAGGTGGTGGGAATGTCGAACTGAACCCTTTATTTCACTAACTGGGGTAGACTGTTCTAGTTCCACGTGCCATGTTTTTAATTGATGTCAGTTACCAGTTATCTCCTGTTAATTCCCCCCTGAAAGTTCTCCACTGCCTTCACCGGGTATTGAACTCACACTCTTTGGGTCCTGTCACTGGATCTAACTAACGCCTTTATCCACTTAAATTAAGAAAAGCAAAACTTTTTTTGATATTTTGAAGGGGTGATTTGCAAAGGAGTGTATGATGAAACAGAACTGAATTAAAAGTTAAATAATTCCAGTACGTCAGACGACACTTAAATGCGATCTTTTCAAGGATTATGTCATGTATAGATTCCCATAGGTAGAAATTAGGAACGTTTTTTTCACTAAAAATTATTTTTAAAATTATTTTTAAAATATTGTGGTACAAACGACTGTTATGAGCTTTTGATTCAAAAATGTGCTTTTCAATTATATTTCCAAATTGCACTCTTGAAACCGATGAAGAATTTTTTTTGAACTATTATATTATTATAATTAAGATAAAAAAAAATGAAAAAAATTCTTGTAAAAATTCATTATTCATCGAAAAATTTTTATTTCTTCAGACAATAGCGTCCTTAATATTTACAAAAGCAGTTAAAAGCTTTTCTTATTAAATAATGTCATAGTTTTATTGCATTAATTATTTTAAAATTCAGAGTAGATTTTTGATGAAACGGGTTCGACTTTTACAAAAAAAAAATAAAAAATAATGATTTACTTTCTCCAAAGTGTCCTCTTTTTAACAAATAAAAAAAAAATCCCCCTCTTAAAAATCTAACTTCTCGAAATTTCATGAAATTTTGGAAGTGGTTGGTAACATATGTAAAAAAAATATATTTTACCAAGACTTTCTAAAATATTTCCTGAAAGTTTCATTAAAATCCGACAATCATTTGAATTTTGCAAGAATTTCCAAATCAATGTGTTTTTCCTCGAAAAAAGCGCAAAATAAAGTTAACCTTTTTTCTCTCGTTCGCCGCTGTTGTAAAAAAAAAGGGTTTTAACCAAAATTTCGAACGTGCTAGACAAGAGTAAAAAATTAAAAAAAAAATATTTGGTCTTTCCTCTTAATAATAACATAAAGATTTTGATGACAAAACTTTGTTTTTATTGATTTTGGGACCGTTTTTCATCAAGCTATGCTGATTTTTTTTATGCGACTTAGCAGAAGTACCTACTTTATTCCTATACATTTGTCGTATTTTAAGCCCCGCCTACAGGGCAAGAATTCCCAAGAGAGACATGAAATTAAGACAAAACGAGATTTTTTATTTATAAACAGAAAGAAGCAGCTGAACGTTCTTGGATACATAATGAGGAAGGAGGGCTTGGAGAATTTGACACTTACAAGACATATACGAGAGCAAAAGAGAAATTGGGAGACAACAGGATGTTTATCGTACCAGCTTATGTGAACGAAACTGATTGACTTATCAACCCTTTTTGGGGTTATTTAAAGCAGACTGACGACTTATCAAAGCTTTGGGGATTATTTGAAACTGATTTACGACTTTTCAGTCCTTTTGGGGTTATTTAAAGCGGACTTATCAAAGCTTTTGGGGTTATTTGAAGCTGATTTATGACTTAGTCCTTTTGGGGTTATTTAAAGCTGACTGACGACTTATCAAAGCTTTTGGGGTTAATTGAAGCTGATTTATAACTTATCAGCCCTTTTGGGTTATTTAAAGCGGACTGACGACTTAAAGCTTTTGGGATTATTTGAAACTGATTTACGACTTAGCCCTTTTGGGGTTATTTAAAGCTGACTGACGACTTATCAAAGCTTTGGGGATTATTTGAAACTGATTTACGACTTAGCCCTTTTGGGGTTATTTAAAGCTGACTGACGACTTATCAAAGCTTTGGGGATTATTTGAAACTGATTTACGACTTAGCTCTTTTTGAGTTATTTAAATCGGACTGACGACTTATCAACCCTTTCTGGGTTATTTTAAATTGAAGTAAATTTTGCATTGTAAGAATAATTCTTTTGGGTTTTGTTTTTTTTTGAGAGTGAATATTGCATTAGCAATTATTATTATTATTTTTCCAGATACTAGTTCTACTATTTAACCCAAATCTTGGTGGGGGGAAGTCCTGGATTCATTCACTTCACAAACGTATTTGTGGATAAGTAAATGCAACGAATGCGACTTGAATTCGAACTCGGATCTTAAGTTGCTCATTCCGACGGTGGTGGTGATAATGGTGCTGGGGGTAAAAAGTTACAAGTGATAGGAAGATGTGGAGGGCCATAATCACTCATGTTTTGAACAGATACGGTACATAGAAGATAAGTAACACGCATAAATTAATCCTGGGTCTTCAGGCTCGACAGGCAATTTTTTTCGTTTATTATTTGTAAAACAAAGAAAAATCGAAATTTGAATGTTTTTCGTCTTTAATTTATTATGTCTTGCATTCTAACATAATTAATTTTTCTTATTCTTCTGTTCGAACTTAATGTGCAGCCATAGAAAATGATGCCAACGGGACTTAAATCTCTATCTTAGTTTCGCGTATCTGTTCAAAATATAAGTGAATGTTACAAAGACAATGCGCTATTAACTTGTATAAAAAACGACAAACGTATCAATGCAAACAATGCGCTGTTATCCACACTGGCGTCTTGTGTACAGTGGGATTCATTTGGTACATATGATAAATATATATATATATATATATATATATATATATATATATATATGAATTTAAAATAAAAGATAAAGTGGAGAAGATAGTCATACTTGTGTCAAGCTTGTACAACGACAGAAGGCAGATATCAGTGCTGGACATGATACTCTAGATTTTATAAGGGTGACGATATACAGGCAACAGTCTTGATTGGTTAAATTAAATACATGCTAAATATTGCATATTGAGTATAACTGAAATCTCTTCATACCTGAATCAATATGCAAACATTATCCGTGCTCATACCTGAGTCAATACGCAAACATTACCCGAGCTCATACTTGAGTCAATATTCAAGCATTACCCGTGCTTATAGCTGAGTTAATATTCAAACATTACCCGAGCTCATACTTGAGTCAATATGCAAACATTATCCGTGTTCATACCCGAGTCAATACGCAAATATTACCCGTGCTCATACCTAAGTCAGTACGCAAACATTACCCGAGCTCATACTTGAATCAATATGCAAGCATTACCCGTGCTTATAGCTGAGTCAATATTCAAACATTACCCGCGCTTATACCTGAGTCAATACGCAAACATTAATCGAGCTCATACTTGAGTCAATATGCAAACATTACCCGTGCTTATACCTGAGTCAATACGCAAGCGTTACCCGAGCTCATACCTAAGTCAGTACGCAAACATTACCCGAGCACATACTTGAGTCAATATGCAAGCATTACCCGTGCTTATAGCTGAGTCAATATTCAAACATTACCCGCGCTTATACCTGAGTAAATACGCAAACATTACCCGAGGTCATACTTGAGTCAATATGCAAACATTACCCGTGCTTATACCTGAGTCAATACGCAAGCATTACCCGTGCTTATACTTGAGTCAGTATGAAGATATTACTCGTGTTCATTCCCGAGTCAATACGCAAACATTACCCGTATCTATATCTGAGTCAATACCCAAATATTGTTCGTTTTCACGCCTGCCTCTATACTCAAACATTGACTTGCCTAAGACTAAATCAATACAAAAAAAAACATGAAGGGGTTTATATCTGAGTCTATACGCAAACATTAGCCGGCTTTGTACCTGAGTCTATATGTAGACATTAGCCGGTTTTTAGACGTGAGTCTACACAAAGACATGGGAAGAACCTCAAGTCTGCGTCCAGACGCAAACAAGACGTGATTATGTCCAGACGCAAACAAGACGTGATTATGTCCAGACGCAAACAAGACGTGATTATGTCCAGACGTAAACAACTCGTTTTTATGCTTGAGTATATATGCAAATATCGGCTGGTCTTAAGACTGAGTCGTTACACAAACATTAGCCTGCTTCACACACACACACACACACACACACACACACACACATATATATATATATATATATATATATATATATATATGTAAAGCCGGCTTCACACACACACATATATATGTATATATATAAATATATATATATATGTAAAGCTGGCTTCACATATGCATATATATATATATGTGTGTGTGTGAAACCGGCTTTACATATATATATATATATATATATATATATATATATATATATATATATGTGTGTGTGTGTGTGTGTGTGTGTGTATGAAGCCGGCTTTACATATATATATATATATATATATATATATATATATATATATATATATATATATGTATGTATATATATATATGTAAAGCCGGCTTCACACACACACACACACACACACACATATATATATATATATATATATATATATATATATATATAAATATATATATGTAAAGCTGGCTTCACATATGCATATATATATATATATATATATATACATATATATGTGAAGCCGGCTTTACATATATATATATATATATATATATATATATATATATATATATATATGTGTGTGTGTGTGTGTGTGTGTGTGTGTGTGTGAAGCCGGCTTTAAATATATATATATATATATATATATATATATACATACATACATACATATATATATATATATATATATATATATATATATATATATATATATGTATGTATGTATGTATGTATATATATGTAAAGCCGGCATCACATATACATATATATATATATATATATATATGTGTGTGTGTGTGTGTAAAGCCGACTTCACATACACACACATACATACACACACTCACACACACACACACACATATATATATATATATATATATATATATATATATATATATATATATATATATACATGTAAAGCCGGCTTCACATATATATATATAGAGAGAGAGATAGATAGATAGATACGCACACATACACACACATAGCATCTCGGTTTGAAGATTCGAAGAGCCTAGTTCAGATTTCAATCGGATCCATTATATTGACTTACGTGCTAATACCCATGGGAAAGGTATTAATCCTTTTCTTCCCCTTAGCTATGGATAAATTCCAGGAAAGACTGGGTGGCAACCTGTCCAGGAGAAGGAAAAACTCTGACTTCAAACCGGCCTGGAGATAGTTGGGCTCCGACTATCTTGCCCGGCCTGGAGTGAATTAGACTCCCTCTATCTTGCCAAAGCAACATCAGTTCTACTGCATCTGCAGTACATGTGGTTCCCCTAATGGGTCATGGGATTCGTGATCGGGATATATGGAGACCTTGACTGGTTTTTAGACCTACGTCAACACGCAGACATTGGCTATAAGCTGGATGGCTTTATGCCGGAGACTATACGTTGACATAGGACAGGTTTATGCCTGAGGTCGAATATGTTCTGTTACTGTACTTCAAATTATTGGTTTATTTGATTGACTTATTTTTCGCATCAGTCTGTGACAGTTTTGATACAGATGATATCTGACAGTGACAAAATGCATTTGACAAACCTGAATTTGTTTTCTTACAGAAGCAAAGCTGTCAAACTTTTCGTGCAAAAAAAAAGGGTTCTCCAGAAACATCGAAATTTGAATTGTTAATTACCTATTTTTTTTTTTTCATACCAATCAGAGCTCTCGAAAAAAAAGCATTTGCGGACGATATTATTTAGAATAAATGAGGGACCCAATCATTGGAAAACTTTAGCGTCTTTTCCCTCTTCAATTATTGTATAAAAATATTAACAAATTCCGGATCTTTCTAAAAAAAATAGGCCTGTTGGCATTGGGACTTCATCGGAAGTAAGAAATAATATCTTTGTCAATGGCTAGGAATTAAGGCAAGCCTTATTAACAGAATTGAGTTATAATATGTATAATGTAATTGCTTTACTAATAATTTTATTGTAGAATTGTGATTATAATGAAAATCAGGAAAAGGAGGGGTGTTAAAATAGGAATTAATGCAGGCATTACTAACACTAAAGGATTGTTGCATGCGTAACGGAAATGCATTGATAATTATTTTCCTGTAGAGTTTTTTAATCAATTCATCCCAAGCAAGGTGATAACAGTTCAATACAGTTTACTTTGTTTCTAACGAAATTTTCCTGTTTTCTAATACTTTGCTTAGCGTTTGAAAGACATCTTTGGCTATCTCTTCGGATTTCAGTATCGCAGTTTCTAAACTCTCTTAAAACACTTCCCAGATAATTAAATTGTTATTCCTGTTACATTTTGGTATTTCCAATTTATATTTTGTCTGACAAACTTAAACCTGTTTCTTGTTAGACGACCAAAATCAATAAATATCATTTGACAGTTTTAATTTCACTATTTGGATGGGTGTATGTGAATACCTGTGAACAATAAGTAAAAGGAACAATGTTTACATTTGCCTGAAATTCCTTGGCTTTCTCAAGAGTCAATAGTCTTTCGTATTCCTCTAAAACAATCTTCTCATATTCATTAGCCTCGCTGACAGTCATCTGGGAATATGGTAAAAAAGAAACGGATGATTAAAAGAAATATGGTAAATGAACAACGAAAAAAAAAAAAAGAAAGAAAGAACGAAGAGAAAGAACGAAAGAGAAAGAAAAATAAATGATATAAGAGAAGGAAAGAAAAAACAGAAAGAAAATGGAAAGAAACAATAAGAAAGAAAGAAAAGGAAGAAAGAAAAGGAAAAGGAAAAAGAGGAAAGAAAAACAATACACAAGTGTAAAAGCCAATGTAGACAAGAATGAAGTAGATAAACGCAAGGGACTATTGTGAGTGAAAGCGAATGAAAAGGTTGTAGAATAAACCGGAAACACAATCCTAAACAGGGAACAAGGGATAAACCGCTAATCCTGTCCAAAAGATCTTGGAGTGGTGACAAACGGACGATAGGCGAAAAGGGCTACACCTATTGAGAACAAAAAAAATAATTAGTGAATAAAATTTCAGGGTTCAGACAGAGACATTAGAGGTATAGAGTAAAAGTAGATTTTAGAAGGAATCGGAAAGCCAATGCTACACAAGAAACAAGGAATTAACCGCTACTAATATTAAAAAAAAAAAACGGGGGGAAAGTGTGCACTGGGTGATAGGCGAAACTATTTACTCCTATAGAAAGTATGGGAAAAGGCATTGTCAGAGAATAAAAGAAAGCCTTATTGAGAGAGCAGCGCAATTGTATGCGTAATATAAATGCTCTGATATAATTTTTCTCCCCGGAATCGATCCTTCAAATCTACAAACAATCATTCGCCCTTGTATGGAGTATTGCTGCCATATATGGTCTGGAGCCCCTTCTGTTCGTCTTGGGGTTCTTGATAAGATCCAGAGGCGGATATGCAATATAATTGGCCCTGATCTGGCATCTCGTCTACAATCGCTCTCTCACAGACGTGCCGTCGCCTCTCTCTGTCTTTTTTACAAATACTTTTATGGTAATTGCTCTGATGAGATGCTTTCGCTGGTTCCCAGACTTTATGAATTCAAGCGTCCAACGAGGCTGGCATCCCTCTCTCACCCTTTCACTGTTTAAACTATTAAATGTAGCCGTCTCTTCTACTCCAATAGCTTCATGTCTCGCACCTCTCGCCTGTGGAACTTCCTTCCCTATTCCTGTTTCCCTGATAGCTATAATCTCCAACTATTTAAATGTAATGTCAATCGACATCTCCAGTTGCCTTGATCTATCCACTATCCTTCTCCTCATCCTTTCCTCTATCATTCTTATCTGCTCTCGCCCCAACTCTCTGTAAACCTTTGCGTGCTAGTGGCTTCCCGCCTTGCTTGGGGCGTAATGCTTTAAAAATATGAATAAATGGCTTGATATTTTTTCCTGAAGAAATGCAGTGAAATCAGAGAGAAAGAGATTATCAGTTGCTAGAAATTAATTCAAGCATTTTTGAAAGGCTTAGAATATGGAATCCTTCACATTTGCCTGTCACCCCCTACGGGAAGATGCACTCTTCCCCAAATAAACCTTTAACCAATCATCACTTTACTTTTCCAAACTCAATCCCGCATTGACACTAAAATGTAGCAAAGTTGAGACAAAACTTTTTCCCGCGCAGGTCTCTGGAGACTATTTGGAAACCCGAAAATCTATAAAAAGAATCGCTCGACTTAATTCAAGTTAGTCAGACACTGAGTTTCGAGAGATACCAGCAGACCCCACGCGTGCCAACACACTGACTCGATAACCACTACCAACCTCTCAACAACTCAACACAACTCGCACAACTATGGCCGCGTGAAGCAACTTAACGTACAATTTACTAAAAAGTGACATTATCACTACAAAACAATAATTGTACATTCAATCAACTTTAGCCTATCAGTTAAAGGCGAACAACTCTTCACAACTTAAATCAACACTAGCAGTTGTCACACACATACACACTATCACTTCAACTTACACAATTGACAATTTTCCTTGCAGATATCAAGCTATTTTAATTCCACAAACAAACTTAAACTATCAACCTTTACTCACTAAATTTCTGCATGGACAATCTTTGTACCTTGTCTCACTAGCCACATTTAACAAGCAACTTATTATCACTTTGTGTATGTCAATATATATATATATATATATATATATATATATATATATATATATATATAAATTCAGGTTATTGTTGAAATCTCTAATGATGTTGTTTTCAGTAATTTCTTGAAGTTGAATTGTTTATACCCTTAAGACAGATTATTTCTATATCTTCTTTTTCTTTACACCTTTCTTCTTCTTTACGCCTTTTTCTTCTTCTACTTTTGATTTATTTGTTGTGGAAAAATGCATTACGATTACGCACATTCTTGGCCTTCACAAAAAATCACCTTCTGATACATCTTACTCAGCAGAGATTCAACAACAAGAATATTATATGTGTAGCGAATACATTGCTAATGATATTTTTAATATAAAACATATTGATAAGAAGAAAGGATTTGCCAGCGGCCATTAATTAAAGCAAATATACCAACAGGGCTGTGTGAGTTTAATTTTATTTTTTCGATTGGTTATACAGTACGGGGCAAAGCTATTCAACCACTTTTCATCAGATATTTGTCATCTTTTCAATTTAGTATCAGACGTTTTGTAATATCGTCATTAGAAAGTGTAAGAGCTGTCCGTTTGCAATCTTACCATTATACCCTTAAGAAAGATTTATTTGAGCAATCCAAGATGCAATTCTTGACATGGTATTTAGTATTAACAAAATGGGAGAAACAAAGTAGGTGCTTTATGAGAAAAGTGAGAAAAAAGATGTTCGTGTGATAAAAATGGTGATATTAATAGAATAAGAGAGATTTGAGTTTTTTTTTCTCCTATTATAAATGGTTGTCATTGTCGTCTGCACAATATGCTGTAAAGTGATTTAGTTAGATTTATTAGCAGAGGAAGGAAACGGACATTTTTCTTTTCGTGACCAACTTTTGGGTGATATATTTTATAGATATTTTGTTTGTACCTTTGTTCTTTTTTTTTTTTTTTTTTATTCAACCAATCTTTTTCTTTCTTTCTTTCTACTTTTTTAATTAGTATTTATTCGCTCTATTTTCTTTTCTTTTTTCTTCTTCACGCCATCTATGATTATTTCTATATCGTCTTTATTTCGCCTTCATCTTTTCTTCTTTCTCTTCTTCACTGTTTTCTCCTTTCATTTCTTTATTCATTCTCTCTTTCCCTTCTTCTTTTACTATCATTTCTATATGCCCCCTTTTTCACCTATTCATTCATTAATTCTTCTTCTTTTTCTTCTTTGCGCCCTTCTTCTTTTTCTTTAGGCTTTTCTTCTTCTCTTCTTTTTCTTCTTTTTCTTTACGCGTTTCTTCTTCTTCTTCTTCTTTAAGCCTTTCTTTTTCTTTACGCTTTTTTCTTCTTCTTCTTCATCTTCTTGACGCTCTTTTTCTTGTTTTTCTTTACACCGTTTTCTTCTTTACGCCGTTCGTCTTCTTCTCCTTCTTTACACCTTTCTTATTCTTTACGCTTTCTTCTTCTTCGTCACACCTTTCTTCTTCTTTTTCTTTACACCTTTCTTCTTCTTTACGCCTTTCTTCTTCTTCTTCACCCCTTTCTTCTACCTCATTTTCTTCTTCTTTTTCTTCTTCTTCTTTTCTTCTGCCTCTTCTTCTTTTTCTTCACGCCTTTCTTCTTCTTCTTCTTTACGCCTTTGTTCTTCTACACGCCTTTCTGTCTTCTACTTCTTCTTCTTCAACACGCCTTTCTTCTTCTTCAACACGCCTTTCTTCTTCACGCCTTTCTTCTTCTTCTTCTTCTTCACCCCTTTCTTTTTCTTCTTTACGCCTTTCTTCTTCTTCCCGCTTTTCTTCTTCTTCTTCTTCTTCTTCTTCTTCTACACGCCTTTCTTCTTCTTCTTCTTCTTCTTCTTCTTCTTTACGCCATTCTTCTTCTTCTTCTTCACCCTTTTCTTCTTCTTCTTCTTTACGCCTTTCTTCTCCTTCTTCACACCTTTCTTCTTCACGCCTTTCTTCTTTTTCTTCTTCACCCCTTTCTTCTTCTTCTTTACGCCTTTCTTCATCTTCACGCCTTTCTTCTTCACGCCTTTCTTCTTCATCTTCTTCTTTACCCCTATCTTTTTCTTCTTCTTCTTCTTCTTCTTCTTCTTCTTCTTCTTCTTCTTCTTCTTCTTTACGCCTTCCTTCTACTTCTTCTTCTTCTTCTTCTTCTTCACGCCCTTCTTCTTCTTCACTCCTTTCTGTCTTCTACTTTTTCTTCTTCTTCTTCACGCCTTTCTTCTTCTTCTTCTTCACCTCTTCTTCTTCTTCTTCTTCACGTCTTTCTTTTTATTATTCTTCCTCCTTTCTTCTTCACACCTTTCTTCTTCGTCTTTTTCTTCTTCTTCTTCTTCTTCTTCTTCTTCTTCTATTTCTTCTTCTTCTTCACGCCTTTCTTCTTCGTCTTTTTCTTCTTCTTCTTCTTCTATTTCTTCTTCTTCTTCACACCTTTCTTCTTCGTCTTTTTCTTCTTCTTCTTCTATTTCTTCTTCTTCTTCACGCCTTTCTTCTTCTTCACGCCTTTCTTCTTTTTCTTCTTCATTACGCCTTTTCTGTTTTTTGTAACGGCTTTGTAGAACAGGCTTCTACGTGGGTGGTTCCCTACAAACTTAACCAAGTTATACTTCAATCATCATCTCGCTCCTTATCCTCATAATTTCACTTACTTCTACAGTCATATCTAACAAATCTCATCTGGTAAGCCTCTACCTTGAGTTGCTCTTGAGCCTTGTCTTCAAATAATTTAGTAAAAAAAAAAATATGCAACCACAATAGAAAAATACTTCTTAGTTGTAGTACGACGTTATGCAAGGCCGATTTTTATCAATTCGCCCTTTCGGGGGTTGTTTTCCCACCCACCGTTCGCATCTAAACTAAAAGGACACTTCGTGATTGTCGCTTTTTTAAAGGAGCTTCTCTGCTTCCTCTCAAGTAGCTACCCGCCCTTACTCGGTAGTTCAATTTTTGAAGTAGCTTTTTTCATCGGTACCACCCCATGCAAGGCAATAAAGCCACTAAGACACAAGGGGTTACAAGAATTCGAAACAGAAACATTAAGAATGAGCAAGAAGAGAAAAGAGTAATCAGAAGGACAGTAGATAGCGATTGACATCACATTTAAATTTTTGACGATAAAATTTGACTGGAAAGCATGGAACCGGAAGGGAGCTCCACAAGCAAGAAGTGCGAGAAAAGAAACTTATGGCTACATCTAGCCAGCTCAATTGTAAATTGATGAGATCTGGACTCCAGTTTAGTACTGCGCTTAAATTCAAAAAGTCTAGTTCTCATAGCGAAGAGTGATATTTATTCTGCTATGTACAGAAATGCGACACAGGACCAAAATGGGGAATGAGGGGAAAAGAACGGCCCTCTTCTGTCTTAAAGTTAAACTTAGCTAGCCACAAACACTGACCCATTGACCCAAACATACAAACAATATTTCTTACAGCAAAACAACGCATTCTTACGTTTCTTACGACATTCACCATAATACCTCATGTCTCTATAAAAGTCCTAACTAGTTCCCATAGGTACAATTCATTATCTGTGTCGTGGCGGGGAGTAGAATAAAGCAACAATTTAAAAGTCTGAACCCTAATGAATATTTACAAAAAAAAAAAAATGCCCCAAAAACGAACAATTAACATAAAAGTATTTATTGAAAGGGCACTGAAAAGTTCTCAGGTCAACCAAGATGTAGCTTTATGTCTGATTATTTAATCCTATGTTGGAAAATAGTTCGAGAATTTTTATTCATACGTGTATACATACGTACGTACATATATATATACATACATGCATGCATAGACACATACATACATACAACCAGTCTTGCATATATAAGCACATACATACATATATACAACCATTCATGCATATATACACATTATTCAAACGTTATTGTTATTATTTTTAACGATAACAGTCAACGAATGTCTTTTATGTTTTATCAGGAGCCGTTTCATGCGTCGTATAATGGCTTTGGTTTCAAGAGAAAATAAAGACAAAAGCTGTCCAACATTTGGAGATTTCTTTAGTATATGTTTTTATATATCTGAGCTTTCGACTCACATAAGCCATCATCAGAGTGGTTATATGGATATAACAACAGAGATGGTCACCGTCAGATATGACATTCTTTTTTGTTTACATTGAAGTTTGCTATGCGATGATAACGGTCGCGGAATAGCAGACGCAGGTCGTAAATTCGTAATACGATTCTATGACGTTGTACATGACCACATGAGATAGAGAAATGTTATTAACAGAACTATATGTTTAAATGCATTGTAATATGTCGTCACACATATACATACGCGCATATATATATATATATATACATACACGTATATGCGTAGATACAGACTTACATACATGCATCTAGCCAATTTAACTGCTAAAC
>OZ010596.1:89096735-89141735 GCA_963932145.1 Acanthosepion lycidas
TGTTGGTAGCGAGATGTATGTGTGTATGTATGTGTGAATATGTGGATATATGTGTATGTGTACATGGATATATATATGTGTGTATGTAGGTAGACGGTGATGTGTATGTATATACGTGTATAAGTTATTGTGTATGTGTGGTTTTGCATGCGTTTTGAACATAAAAATATAGGTCCTCGCCAGATTAGATAATCGTCATATTTATTGTTTATATTTGATTTGTAACCTGCAGTCGATATTATTTTTGTCAAATTTTCTCAATTACACAGCGTCCCTTGCAATTTTAATTTCACACGACCCATCTTTCTTCCCCACCACTTCCTTCCTTACCTTTCCCTCCTTCTTTAAGATTTGATCGGCCATGGTGTGTGTATTGTCACGTCGATGTGTATCCTTATACTGTTTTAGACATCCGACAACAGTCTTTTTCCCCCTTCCACTCACACCTAATTTTAAATAAAACTCTCTCTGTTAAACCCCTCTCTTATAAACTAACATTCGTCCCACACTCTCATAATTACACTCTCTCTAAATTCTATTTTTATTTCCGGAGTAGGTTTTTTTCTGTTTTCTTTTTGAATTTGTAGGTCTGATGAATTGGATCGTATTTACGATTCCAATGGAATAAATTATGACCATGGAATATTAGTGTTTAAGCCTTTTTATTATATATATATATATATATATATATATATATATATATATATATATATATATATATATATATATATATATATATATATATATATATATATATATATATATGAGGAGGTACGGTGGGGTAATGGATAGCGGCTTGGTTTGATGAATCGGATCCGAGTTCGAATTCCATTCGAATTCATTACATTCACTTGAGAAAGGTGTGAATCCTCTTCTCCCCCCCCCCCAGCTATGGCTAAATAGCATGATAGATAGTGTTCTATAGCCTTGGATGGCAACTGGTCTAGGAAATACAAGTTTTGAAACATCAGAACTCTTATGTAGCGATGGAATCATATTTTTAAATAAATAATTATATATATATATATGTATGTATGTATGTATGTATGTACATACTTCCAACAGGAATCGAATCTGTATTCAGGCTGGTAAATGTTGTTAATGCTGTTTATTACCAACAGATCATTTACTTAAATATTTGTATCTATAAAAATAACGTATAAACAGAAAATATATTAAAATAACAGTCGCACTTAGTTCATTTCAAAATATATATGTGTGTGTGTTTGTAATTAAAGCTAGAAGGCATGGTGGAGTAGTGAATAGCGGCTCCAGTCGAATCCATTACATTCACTTGCTAATACGCTTAGAAAAGGTATTAATCCTAAATAGCAGGACAGACTGGGTTCTATAGCCTTGGATTGCAACTGGTCTAGGATAAAGAAAACTCTGAATTCAAAACATGCGGAGGGTCGTTTGGGGACCTTGTAGCACGTAGTGCACTGGGTCTCTGCATTCAGCCTTTCAAAACGTGTAGTTGGTTCTGCACAAAGCCCTCGCCACTATAATCAAATCATTTGTGCTGGTGTCTGGACTGTCGATTCCTAGGAACTCTGCTTGACCCTCATACGTCGATATGACGGGAGAGTCCATTATGTGTGTGTTTGTTTGTAATTAAAGCTTATTTCACATCATCTGTTAATGGGACATTTCGAAGTCTTTATTTGCTAATTATATTTTCGTATAGAAATAATGACTAGATAATTTCTGTTTAATCTAATATTATTTGACTACAATCACAATATCTATTGGGTAATTGAGCCTTTCTGTCTTCTCTTGGTGGATAAATGTTAAAGTACCTTTGCATTGAGAGTCGTTTTCCAGGTTAAAATGGAATACAGTTTCGATTTCTATCGAGAGCAAACATTTTCTTTTATAAGAGTTTCCACCTTTTGGTGGGTAAACATTAATTTTTCGTTGTTTGTAAAAAAAAAACAAAAAAAACAGGGACGTCTACTCAAACGCTGAATACGGTGAAAGTGATTTCCTGCTGCCTTCCCTACGGTCGAGAATCCAAAGTTATCCTCCCCTTTGACCGGTGGCCCAACTAAGGTTAAAGACCCCGATGTGCTAATATTAGGTTGGTGCAAAAATAATGACGTAATGATGTCGTTTTTTGACGTATTTTTTAACGTAAAAAAACGACATTATTACGTCATTATTTTTGCACCAACCTAATACTAATTTACTACTAGCTATGTGCGGGTGAACCCCTATTTTTTCCAATGGAATTAATGTGATGAAATTAATGTTACAAGATCGGCAGGCGAATGATCCCGGCCCGCCTAGGCGCCTTGACCAATTGATGACGTCAGTTCAAACGAGAAATGGATTATCAGTGGTCCGAATTAAATGCAGGTGTCCTCCAGAGCTCTATCCTTGATCTTACTTTGTTATTTTCATTAACGACTTAATATAAATGCTGATAACACAGCCATTTACAACTGTCTCGATAATAAAACTGGTAAGTTCGATAAGATCAAATTGGCGGTTGATCTCAAAAACCGACCTACAGTCTGTTGTTAAATGGAGCAAAGAATGGCTTGTTAATTCTAACGCCTCTAAAACAAAACTGCTCTTTATTAATCAACTGAGAAATCCCTTACTGCCTTGAATCAGCATGGCTGAGGGCAACCACCAGGTGACTGAATAACTTGTTGCGCCCTCTTGGATGAAATCCTGACATAAAATGCAAAGACTTTATTGAATCCGTTGCTATGGTCAGCTGCTAAGAAAGATAGTTCATTGGGTGGTGCTAGAAAATCTCTCACTCCAGAATTTATCTTACGTATTTATGAGTCTACCATTCGTCCATGCTTAGAATATTGCTGCCAGATATGGTCCGATATTTAGAGATTCTTGATGAAATCCAAAGAAGAATCTGCAATATTATTGGTCCGGACCTGGCATCTCCGCTTCACTCTCTTTCTCACTGCCGTAAAGTTTTCTGTGTCTTTTCTATAAATACTTTCATGGTAATTGTTTCTGTGGTACCTAGATTTTATGAAATTAAGCTCAGTACTAGATTGACAAAAATGATTTATCAATTTACAGTCGAGATGACAGGATGTAATCGTAAGTTCTATGATAACAGTTACTTTTCTTGTACTTCTTGCTTGTGGGAATTCTCATCCGGCTCCATGGATCCTAGACAACTTTGATGTTCAAAAGTCAAAATGCAATGTCAATCGTTATCTACTGTTTTCCTGAGTACTCTTCTGTTGATCGCTTTCGCTAATAATATTTCGCCCAGTATCCCTTTGTGTTTTAATGGCTTTACTGCCTTTCTTGGTGTAAATTCGATTTTTTTTTAAATTCATAGAAAAATAATTTGTAATGCATTTTCATAGTAAAATCATTTGCAATGCATTTTCATAGTAAAATTATTTGCCAATGCATTTTCATAGTAAAATCATTTACAATGTATTTTTATAGTAAAATCATTGGCAATGCATTTTCATAGTAAAATCATTTCCAATGCATTTTCATAGTAAAATCATTTATAATGCATTTTCATAGTAAAATCATTTATAATGTATTTTCATAGTAAAATCATTGGCAATGCATTTTCATAGTAAAATCATTTCCAATGCATTTTCATAGTAAAATTATTTGCAATGCATTTTCATAGTAAAATCATTTCCAATGCATTTTCATAGTAAAATCATTTATAATGTATTTTCATAGTAAAATCATTTGCAATGCACTTTCATAGTAAAATCATTTGTAGTGCATTTTCATAGTAAAATCATTGCAATGCATTTTCATAGTAAAATCATTTGTAATGCATTTTCTTATTAAAATCATTTTTAATGCATTTTCATAGTAAAATCATTTGTTATGCTTTTTCACAGGAAAATCACCATTTGTTGCATTTACACCATGAAAACATTGTCAAATGTTTTGCTATGGTGTAAGGTCCAGCATGGTATAATGGTGGTGAATTCGCTCTTTACTCTTTGTAACAATCAACATCCGAGGTCGAATACCCCAACCAGTTTTTGCATGTAAAATAAACCACGATTCAGTTTGATAAATATCATTCACTGCTGAGGTTTTATAAATATCAATCCAGAAAGTAAAGAGTTAATTATTGAATGATGTCGCTTCCTTCGCTTTGCGATGTTTTGACCGAGTTGTTCTTCGATATTTGTAGCCACGCTACACTTACTAATTGAATTATTCAACCATAGCATATGGACTGATTCATTTAATTTGCCTGTTTTCAAATGGGAAATAATCTATTTTAATCTAATTTCATCGAATATGATGTCTTCTTTTTAACTGAAAAGAAAAGAAACAAAATGGAGAAAAAGCGGCTTTTAGATTCGCTCTAAATGAGCTAACATATCTGAAAGTGTTATAGAGGCTCTTACGACAGTAATAAGATCCCATCTGCTGTTACAGTAGCAAGACTGGGAGATTAGAGGTTTTGAGGGGCTCGAAAACAACTCTTAATTGCTGTTGTGTCCAGGTCCGTCCTAACTTGTTAGGGTCCCAAATATGGACAAATAGTGAAACCCCAATCAAAATGAAAAACACTATGAACGTATATATACATTTTTATAGTGAAAATATCAGCAATACACTTTTATATTAAAAAAAAGGACCAACAATTTTTTATAGTAAAATTACCATCAATACTTTTTTTTAAGCAAAATAACCAACAATACATTTTATAGTAGAATTACGAACAATACATTTTATAACAAAATGACTAATAATACATTTTATCTGTAGTTGAAGGCATGCCATTATATTCAAAATATATTTACTTGAAGTCATAGTGTTCAAAATATTTAGATTTTGGCATTAAATAACCCATGGAGATTGTGTGCCGCTAAAAGTTCGATCAGCCCTCCTGCTATGAATGGCAAGCGACTGTCTCCTAAAGTCTTTCTTACTCTCGAAACAAGTCCATGCCAAAGGAGAAGCAGTACAGCACTGAAGAGATGTTAGGACACCTTGAAACGGGCCATAGTCTCTTAGGGATCCAAATACCATCAGTGCAAACAGCAACTGCGGATCTAAGAGGTAACCTTCCTTAGCGAATCAAAAGCGATAAAAGAACAGATGAAAAACAGTAACTCTGCAGGTATGGACTCTCTGTCAGCTGTCAATTTCTCTACACAAGCTTGAAGAAAATAACGATAAAATTAAATTGCGTAGAGGACACTTGAATAAAACAAAAATTAATCCTTATTTAAAACAGTCCAGACAGAAAAAAAATATGTCTTAAGATGTTTCAGTACATCTTTTTTGACGCTTTGAAAGTGCACACTCGTTACGAATTAAAAATAAATTTGTTATGTCTACATTCCTGTTAAATTTAAGATCATTTATTGGTCACTTATTCTTGAAGGATTCGCCATTAATTTTCCATCACGAAGTCAGATTGTTTATTTTTGTATTGTGGAGAAAATACAACCTATCAAATCAAAACGATGAAAATTTTAATGAAAGACGCAGACGATAATTACAAATTATATTCTTGATGAGCTAAAGAGATTTATTCGATATTTCGCGGGTGTCAGAGAGTTGATCACAGCTGTCTGCTTGTCTTTCTGTCTCTATTTCCAGCTTTTTTAAAAAGCTTTTCACCCCAAGCAAGGCGGGAGTGCCACTAGCACGCAAGGGGTTACAGAGAAAGGGATCAAGAGTAAAGAGGCATGATATGGGGAAAGGATGAAGAGAAGGACGGGGAAATAGATCAAGGCATCTGAAGATGTCGATTGACATTGCCATTGAATAATTGACAATTATAGTTATCATCGAATCGGGAAAGAGGAATGAAGTTCCACAGACTAGAAGTGCGAGACATGAAGCTATTGGAGTAGAAGAGACGGCTAGATTTAACCGTTTCTACTGAGATGCCAACCTAGTAGCAGGTTTAAATTAATGCAGTTTGGGAACTAGAGAAAGTAACTCGCCGGAACAGTTACCGTGAAAGTATTTGTAGGGAGGTGACTGTAAACGAGATGCTAGATCAGGGCCAACAACATTGCATATCCGTCTCTGGATCTTGTCGAGGACCTTAAGACGAACAGCGGGGGGCTCCAGACCATATATGACAGCAGTATTTCATGCAAGGGTGAATGTTTGATTTATAGATATGAAGGATGGACTCGGCCGAGAAAACCTTTCTGGCGCGACACAGAGAACCAACTTTCCATGCGGTAGATGAAGCTATTGATTCAATGTAATTGTTCCATCTCAGGTCAGCGGACAGTGTGAGACCAAGCAGTCGTAAGGAGGTGCTCTTGTGGAGTTGAGCATCAGACATTCTAATGGGTGGCAGGGAGGATCGTGGATAAAAGAGAGCATTTTTGTTTTTGAGGCAATAAAGTTAACCAGCCATTTCTTGCCCCAGTAAACAACCGATTGGAGGTCCTTTTTCGAGATCAGCGGCCAGGTTAGTTTTGTCAGCGATGCCGAATTTGCTATTCAGGCAGGAGTAAATAGTAGTGTTGTCTGCATAGATGCCTACTTGGGAACTGATGACATCGGGAAGACCGTTAATGAAGAACAGAAACAGTATAGGGCCCAGGATAGAGCCTTATGGAAAATCTGCGTTCGTGAGAAAGGAACTGGAGGAGAATCTCGTGAAGTTGAGCATAATGGGAGTCAGGGAGGGTTCACTGTGGTGGGTAATAGAGAGCAGTTTTGTTTTTGAGACATTAATGTTAACCAGTCATTTCTTGCCCCAGTTAACAACTGATTGGAGGTTCTTTTTCGCTTTCTCTTTTTGTGAAAATAAGCCGAACTCTTTTAAGCTTTCACGGTTTTTGTTTGTGGATTTTAATTCTTCTATTTCGTTCCACGCTGATCATTCTTTATTTGGTTGAGCGATTTTTTATTCTCCTGACGATGCTGAACTCCTCTGAAATATTCGTTCTACTAAAGAGAGGTCAAGTTGTAACAGGTTCCTCACAGATGAAAAAGAAAAATGAAGCATGTTGAAAATAATGTGAGTAACAAAGTAGATTTCAAAGAAAATATGAACAAAGATATATAATTACAATCAGAAATAAACATTTGAAATTTCTTCGACATATAATGAGAATAGGAGGTTAGGAGAATTTAAAACTCAGCGTGCGAGGGAAAACACCAAGTGAAAAGTCTATGCGAATGCATAGCAAAGCAGAAACAAAAAGCGATGTTAAATATCCAAAATTGCTTAGAGATACAAGAGAGAGGTAGTTGTGGAGGGCCATGATCGTTCATGTCCTGAGTAATGTTTGTGGTGGATGTTGTTCAGCAGCATATCAACCTCTATGGGTTATTTTATTTTGTACTCAATTTTATGGCTTCAACTACAAATATTTTGTAAATAATTTTATGTAATAAATTTGGGTGCGTAATCCAGACAGAGTTATATGTTTATATTTATCCAAACCCCCTCCCCGCCACAAGGTCAGGTTGTGACACATGGTCGGTTTAATGTAAGGAGCCCGAGCACGTACACCCGGTCTAGGCTAGGAAGAAAAATTGTCCGAGCCGCCACAACCGTCGGTTGCGCTGGACTCGGTCCGAGCCGGGATCCCTCTATCTGGTGCAACGAGAGGGCGTGGCCTCAGGCAGCTGTTCCCCAGGGCTGGGCATAGTATAATTTTCTGACAGAGTTTTAAGTTATTGACATTTGGAAAAACGTTCATGAAAGTATGTTTTTTCGAAAATAATATCCGATAATGCATTTCCCTTCTATGGCTTCATCAGATGGATAACGAAAATGTGTGTGTATGCATTTGTGTGTGTGTTTCAAATAATTAAATCTTATATTATTTTACCCAAGCTGGTGTTGCTCGGGACTAAAAATCCATCTGATGAAGCCATATAGGCAAAATGCATTATGGCGTAATATTTTTGAAGCATACTTTCATGAACGTTTTTCCATGTATATATATAACATAATTTTATACTTTCAGTGCAAACGTATATTTTTTCCATATATTGTTTGTAGATGATAAAATCTACTGTTGATAATTTGTTTTTTGTTTACTAATAAAAACATTACAAATATACATTGTTGGTCAAGTTACTATAAGAATGTACTGATGGTCATTTTACTATAAAATTGTACTATTGGTCATATTATTATTAAAATTATTGGCCATTTTTCTTTAAAAATTTATTGTTCGCAATTTGACTACAAAAATGTATTTTTGGTCATTTTTTATAAAAAATGTATTGCTGGTATTCTTACTATAAAAATATATTTTTATACTTTACTAATGTTTTGAGTTTTGCATGTGGTACACTATTTACCCATAGCTGGGACCCTAGCAGGTGCTACCACCCCGGGGCATGGTAAAACTTGGAACAACAGCAATTATCAGTTGATTCCACGCTCCCTAAAATATTCTGTCGACCTATAAGAGGCCTTGGTACCGGGTGTAGTTCATCGTCATACCTAATATTATTAGGTTGGTGCAAAAATAATGTCGTTTTCTGAAGTTCAACTTTATGTGAGAAAACGACATTATTTTTGCACCAACCTAATGTTAATGACATTCCAAACTAATTCAAACAAAAGATTAGGAAGGAAACTCCCGTCAGTACTGGAAAGATCCATAACAGTTAATGGACTTATATTTTCCTGAGAAATTGTTTAAAGAGAAACAGTTTGTAAATTCCAACTAGCAGAAACATTGGCTGTCCGCCCAATGAACGCTGTGTATTTCCTTATAAAGAAACGGCTGATATTATAATTTCCAGCAGAGACGAGGGAACAGATACTGTAATTGGTATTTATTCGTCCTCCCACGGTGACGGGATATGGTATAAGGTCGGTTAAAAGTGGGGAGCTCACGCGCGTTACATGAACATTTATTTCGGTCACTGAGGTAGTCCTCAAGAAATAAAGGGTTCAGTTCGACATTCCAACCACCTAAAGAAGGCCGGAGCACACAACGGCCGAAACGTTTGATAAATATGGCGACAAAGATGAGGACAATAGTCCGAATAATGTAAATAGTGTACATAATACCTCATCTCAGAAATATAGACAGATACTAAAGGGCCGAAACGTTGTAATAAATATGGTGACAAAGATGAGGACAATATTCCGAATAATGTAAATAGTGTACATAATACCTCATCTCGGAAATATAGACAGATACTAAAGGGCCGAAATGTTGTAATAAATATGGCGACAAAGATGAGGACAATAGTCCGAATAATGTAAATAGTGTACATAATACCTCATCTCAGAAATAATAGGCAGATACTAAAGGGCCGAAACGTTGTAATAAATATGGCGACAACGATGAGGACAATAGTCTGAATAATGTAAATAGTGTACATAATACCTCATCTCAGAAATATAGACAGATACTAAAGGGCCGAAACGTTGTAATAAATATGGCGACAAAGATGAGGACAATAGTCCGAATAATGTAAATAGTGTACATAATACCTCATCTCAGAAATATAGACAGATACTGAAGGGCCGAAACGTTGTAATAAATATGGCGACAAAGATGAGGACAATAGTCAGATTAATGTAAATAGTTTTCCTTTTCTCTGTTTCCCTCCTCTCTATACCTTTTTGTTTTTCTCTTTTCTTTTCACGTTTCTTTTCATTCCTTTCCCTTTTCTTTTTTCTTCTTCTTTCAAATCCACCCATTCTTGGCAAGCTCGTCTCGCTCGATCAATTACGACTGTATTGTGAGATCAATCCGCATTGGGGATCCCATACTTTTGGCTTTGTGCCATATCTAAGTTACGCTTAGAAAATCACCAGACGGGCACTTCAACATAATGTAATATTCTAGCAAGCTTGTCTCGCTAGATCAATTACGAATGAGTTCTGAGTTCAATCCTCACTGGGTGCTCCATATTTTTGGCCTTGTACCACATCATAGCTACGCTTATAAAATCGCCATAAGGCATTTTGATTTGCTGTAATGGTTAACAAGTGTGTCTCGCTAGATCAATTAGGAATGAGTTCTGAGTTAAATCCTCACTGGGTGCTCCATATTTTCGGCCTTGTGCCACACTTTAGCTACGCTTAGGAAAAGGGCACCTCAACGTGGTGTAATGGTTAGCAAGCCCGTCTCGCTAGATCATGATTGAGTAGTGAGTTCGATTCTCACTAAGTTCCCCATACTTCCAGCCTTCGCGAGGTGGGCACTTCGACTTCAAAGCTTGTCTCGCTGGATCAGTTACGACTGAGAAGCGAGTTCAATCCTCACTGCGTGACCCATACGTTCGGTCTTGTTTTTCATCTCAGCTATGCTTTTTTAATTCCCTTTTTCTTTTTTGTTTTGTTTTTACCCACTCTCTTACTCGCTCACTGACTCTCTTTCTCTCTATTCCCTCATATAGAGAAATTTGACTCATTCTCTGTATTTCTTTGTTTTCTTTCTTTCTTTCTTTCTTGTTTTCTTCCTTTCTTTCTTTCTTCCTTCCTTTCTTTCTTTCTTTCTTTCTTCCTTCCTTTCTTTCTTTCTTTCTTTTTCCTTCCTTCCTTCCTTCCTTTTTCTTTTTCTTTTCCTTCCTTTCTTTCTTTCTTTCTTTCTTTTTCCTTCCTTCCTTCCTTCCTTTTTCTTTTTCTTTTCCTTCCTTTTCCTTTCTTTCTTTCTTCCTTCCTTTCTTTCTTTCTTTCTTTTTCCTTCCTTCCTTCCTTCCTTTTTCTTTTTCTTTTCCTTCCTTTTCCTTTCTTTCTTCCTTCCTTCCTTCCTTTCTTTCTTTCTTTCTTTCTTTTTCCTTCCTTCCTTCCTTCCTTTTCCTTTCTTTCTTTCTTCCTTCCTTTCTTTCTTTCTTTCTTTTTCCTTCCTTCCTTCCTTCCTTCCTTCCTTCCTTCCTTTTTCTTTTTCTTTTCCTTCCATCCTTTTCCTTTCTTTCTTCCTTCCTTCCTTCCTTCCTTCCTTCCTTTCTTTCTTCCTTCCTTCCTTTCTTTCTTTCTTTCTTTCTTTCTTTCGCCTATTTTTCTATTTCGATGTCCTTATCTTCGCCCTTTTTTCCTTTTGCCTTCTTTTCTTTTTGAATGTCTTTCTTCCTCGTATTATTGTTTGAATGGGAATGTCTGCCTGTTGCCGCCAAACCGACAATCTCAATTAACAGGCTTAAGCAAGTAAAGCCCAAATTCAGATTGAAGTAAAGCCTACGTTTGACAGACGTCACGTAAGTGCAAATTAGATATATTCCTGATTCGTTCAAATCAACGACTCGTAACCGTCAACTATGTCGTCATAATTCTATCGCAGATGTTCGCATCAAAGACATTATTACTTTGCAAGTTTTATTCCAGTGAAATTTCACACCCTTCCAAACGGGGAGACAGAACGTGATGGCGATGGAAGTAGACATTTTATTCGTACGAATTCAAGCTTCTTCTTTTATATGCCGTGTCCCTTCAAGACGTAGGCGACAATGACTCTCCACATCTTCCTGTCCCTTGTAGGTCTTGATTATTTTTGTCTGTTTATTTCTCCCAAACCCTGTACTACCATCCATTTATCAACAATCCCATCAAATATATTACGCGCTTTTATTTATTAGGTTGGTGCAAAAATAATATAAATAATTTTCTCACATAATAACATATGTGAGAAAACGACATTATTTTTGCACCAACCTAATACATTGTTCGGCCTATTGTCCTCATCTTTGTCGCCATATTTATCACAACGTTTCGGCCGTTCTACGCTCCGGCCTTCTTCAGGTGGTCGGAATGTCGAACATGGCACGTGGAACTAGAACAGTCTACCCCAGCGAGCGAAATAAAGGGTTCAGTTCGACATTCCAACCACCTGAAGAAGGCCGGAGCGTACAACGGCCGAAACGTTGTGATAAATATGGCGACAAAAATGAGGACAATAGTCCGAATAATTTAAATAATGTACATAATACCTCATCTCAGAAATATAGACAGACTCTGATATTACGTGCTGTTTTACTGTGTCCTTCTTTCCTTCAATCTGTCCTGTGAGTATCAGATTTTCCAAGCCCTCCTTCTTCATTACGCGCTCCAGAAATTTCAACTGACTCCACCGATGTTAAGTATAAGATTCCTTTTTGTTTCCATTCTCTCCAAAACCACGTTCGGTCCGTGGTATACTCAGCATCTTTCTGTAGAGCCGTATTTCTTTTGCTTCAAGACTCTTCTTCATCTTTGAGATTGTCCCGTCTTCGCTGCCAAGCAGGACAGATATCACGTAACAGCACATGGCTGAAATCAAATCTATATGAACAGTCTAATTTTTAGTGGAATTAAAATAGTTTCCTTCTTTTTTAAAAAAATGAAATCTATGACGCAATTCAATACAGACCACACACTTCATGCTACGTTTCTCGCTTACTATCTAATCGATTCGTTTCGTTTCTATCTACCTTGGTTTGTTTTTGTAACTGAATTTGTTCCTTGTATCCCTCTGTCACATTCAGTTTACCTTTTAAAGGTATCGATATGGGTAATGGTTAACGAGGCCAGTTCACTCAGCTATTACTACTGAGTGGTGAGTTTGATCCTCACTGGATATTAGATTGTTTTCCCTAATCGCGTTTACAGCAGCAGCTGTCCTACCACTGAAATACCTATTACCAGGGTCACTTTATTTTGAAAAATCGAATTAGAAGGCTAATATAAAAAAATGCATTTTCATAGTGAAATCATTTGCAATGTATTTTCATAGTGAAATCATTTGCAATGCATTTTCATAGTAAAATCATTTGCAATGCATTTTCATAGTGAAATCATTTCCAATGCATTTTCATAGTAAAATCTTTTGCAATGCATTTTCATAGTAAAATCATTTGCAATGCATTTTCATAGTAAAATCATTTGCAATGCATTTTCTTATTAAAATCATTTTTAATGCATTTTCATAGTAAAATCATTTGCAATGTATTTTCATAGTAAAATCATTTGCAATGCATTTTCATAATAAAATCATTTGCAATGCATTTTCATCGTAAAATCATTTGCAATGCATTTTCATAGTAAAATCAATTTCAATGTATTTTCATAGTAAAATCATTTGCAATGTATTTTCATAGTAAAATCATTTGCAATGCATTTTCATAATAAAATCATTTGCAATGCATTTTCATCGTAAAATCATTTGCAATGCATTTTCATAGTAAAATCAATTTCAATGTATTTTCATAGTAAAATCATTTGCAATGTATTTTCATACTAAAATCATTTCCAATGCATTTTCACAGTAATGAATTCTCATAGTAAAATTATTCATTTTCATAGTAAAATACTATTTGGATCACTATTTCTACTCTATCTTCTAATACTATAAGGACCGCTATTCTCTACTCTATTCACTATACTATTTCTCTATTCAGGTCACTACACGGGTTACTATTCGAGCGAGTATAATCGAGCAAGTACTATTAATGTGAGTGATATTCGAAAGCGTCTGACACCAGCATTGTTCAACAGCGTTACTATAGTTGTAACTGCGATTACAAAGTCTCTACTACAACGAGCATTACGAATGTGACAACGAGTATTCATTGACATTACAAAAGTGGCAATGAGTGATCGTTGATATAACAAAACAATGTTAAGTGGATTGAGAACAACAACAAAATGTCAGATCTTTTGCAAAGTTCTTTGCATGATTTTCATTGTCCATATAAAATGACCTCAAGTTGACACTGCCGTTTGATTTTAGGAGCCGATATTTGGTGTGTTAGTGTTTGAAAAGGAATTAGGAATTTGGGCAAGGAATAAGTATTGGAAATGCAACAAAAAACATTCAGAAGGTTTATTTAGATTGTACTCCAGCTGTCAGACGGCCAAAAATTGGTTTGGCAAATTTCGTCAAGATAATGTTAAGCAAAATGATCAAACAACGCTACGGGCGGCCTTAATACAACATCGATGAAGACACGGACTTCGTCATCAAAGAGAATAAACCAAAGATTTCGTCGGATTGGTTTAATTTAGTTTACTTAGTATTATAGCATATCAACCTCAAAAAGGTTATTTAAGGTCAACAAATCTTTTCTTATCTGTATATATTTCTGAGATGAGGCATTATGTACATTATTTACATTATTCGGACTATTGTCCTCATCTTTGTCGCCATATTTATTACAACGTTTCGTCCCTTTAGTATCTGTCTATATTTCTGAGATGAGGTATTTAGTACACTATTTACATTATTTGGACTATTATCCTCATCTTTGACGCCATATTTATTACAACGTTTCGGTCCTTTAGTATCTGTCTATATTTTTGAGATGAGGTATTATGTACACTATTTACATTATTCGGACTATTGTCCTCATCTTTGTCGGCATATTTATTCCAATGTTTCGGCCCTTTAGTATCTGTCTATATTTTTGAGATGAGGTATTATGTACATTATTTACATTATTCGGACTATTGTCCTCATCTTTGACGCCATATTTATTACAACGTTTCGGCCCTTTAGTATCTGTCTATATTTCTGGGATGAGGTATTATGTAAACTATTTACATTATTCGGACTATTGTCCTAATCTGTATCCAAATTTATTACAACTTTTTGGCCTTTTAGTGTTTGTCTATATTTCTGCGATGAGGTATTATGTACATTATTTACATTATTCGGACTATTGTCCTCATCTTTGTCGCCATATTTATTACAACGTTTCGGCCCTTTAGTATCTGTCTATATTTCTGAGATGAGGTATTATGTACACTATTTACATTATTCGGACTATTGTCCTCATCTTTGTCACCATATTTATTACAACGTTTCAGCCCTTTAGTATCTGTCTATATTTCTGAGATGAGGTATTATGTACACTATTTACATTATTTGGACTATTGTCTTCATCTTTGTCGCCATATTTATTACAACGTTTCGGCCCTTTAGTATCTGTCAATATTTCTGAGATGAGGTATTATGTACACTATTTACATTATTCGGACTATTGTCCTCATCTTTGTCGCCATATTTATTACAACGTTTCGGCCCTTTAGTATCTGTCTATATTTCTGAGATGAGGTATTATATTCATTAGTTACATTATTCGGACTATTGTCTTCATCTTTGTCGTCATATTAATTACAACGTTTCGGCCCTTTAGTATCTGTCTATATTTCTGAGATGAGGTATTATGTACACTATTTACATTATTCGGACTATTGTCCTCATCTTTGACGCCATATTTATTACAACGTTTCGGCGCTTTAGTATCTGTCTATATTTCTGGGATGAGGTATTATGTAAACTATTTACATTATTCGGACTATTGTCCTAATCTGTTCCCAAATTTATTACAACGTTTTGGCCATTTAGTGTTTGTCTATATTTCTGCGATGAGGTATTATGTACATTATTTACATTATTCGGACTATTGTCCTCATCTTTGTCGCCATATTTATTACAACGTTTCGGCCCTTTAGTATCTGTCTATATTTCTGAGATGAGGTATTATGTACACTATTTACATTATTCGGACTATTGTCCTCATCTTTGTCACCATATTTATTACAACGTTTCGGCCCTTTAGTATCTGTCTATATTTCTGAGATGAGGTATTATGTACACTATTTACATTATTCGGACTATTGTCCTCATCTTTGTCACCATATTTATTACAACGTTTCGGCCCTTTAGTATCTGTCTATATTTCTGAGATGAGGTATTATGTACATTATTTACATTATTCGGACTATTGTCCTCATCTTTGTGGCCATATTTATTACAAAGTTTCAGCCCTTTAGTATCTGTCTATATTTCTGAGATGAGGTATTCTGTCCACTATTTACATTATCGGACTATTGTCCTCATCTTTTGTTGCCATATTTATTACAACGTTTCGGCCCTTTAGTATCTGTCAATATTTCTGAGATGAGGTATTATGTACACTATTTACATTATTCGGACTATTTTCCTCATATTTGTTGCCATATTTATTACAACGTTTCGGCCCTTTAGTATCTGTCTATATTTCTGAGATGAGGTATTCTGTCCACTATTTACATTATTCGGACTATTGTCCTCATCTTTGTCACCATATTTATTACAACGTTTCGGCCCTTTAGTATCTGTCTATATTTCTGAGATGAGGTATTATGTACATTATTTACATTATTCGGACTATTGTCCTCATCTTTGTGGCCATATTTATTACAAAGTTTCAGCCCTTTAGTATCTGTCTATATTTCTGAGATGAGGTATTCTGTCCACTATTTACATTATCGGACTATTGTCCTCATCTTTTGTTGCCATATTTATTACAACGTTTCGGCCCTTTAGTATCTGTCAATATTTCTGAGATGAGGTATTATGTACACTATTTACATTATTCGGACTATTTTCCTCATATTTGTTGCCATATTTATTACAACGTTTCGGCCCTTTAGTATCTGTCTATATTTCTGAGATGAGGTATTCTGTCCACTATTTACATTATTCGGACTATTGTCCTCATCTTTGTCACCATATTTATTACAACGTTTCGGCCCTTTAGTATCTGTCTATATTTCTGAGATGAGGTATTATGTACACTATTTACATTATTCGGACTATTGTCCTCATCTTTGTCACCATATTTATTACAACGTTTCGGCCCTTTAGTATCTGTCTATATTTCTGAGATGAGGTATTATGTACATTATTTACATTATTCGGACTATTGTCCTCATCTTTGTGGCCATATTTATTACAAAGTTTCAGCCCTTTAGTATCTGTCTATATTTCTGAGATGAGGTATTCTGTCCACTATTTACATTATCGGACTATTGTCCTCATCTTTTGTTGCCATATTTATTACAACGTTTCGGCCCTTTAGTATCTGTCAATATTTCTGAGATGAGGTATTATGTACACTATTTACATTATTCGGACTATTTTCCTCATATTTGTTGCCATATTTATTACAACGTTTCGGCCCTTTAGTATCTGTCTATATTTCTGAGATGAGGCATTATGTATACTATTTACATTATTCGGACTATTGTCCTCATCTTTGACGCCATATTTATTACAACGTTTTGGCCCCTTAGTATCGTATCTGTCTATATTTCTGAGATGAGGTATTATATTCATTAGTTACATTATTCGGACTATTGTCTTCATCTTTGTCGTCATATTAATTACAACGTTTCGGCCCTTTAGTATCTGTCTATATTTCTGAGATGAGGTATTATGTACACTATTTACATTATTCGGACTATTGTCCTCATCTTTGACGCCATATTTATTACAACGTTTCGGCCCTTTAGTATCTGTCTATATTTCTGGGATGAGGTATTATGTAAACTATTTACATTATTCGGACTATTGTCCTAATCTGTTCCCAAATTTATTACAACGTTTTGGCCTTTTAGTGTTTGTCTATATTTCTGCGATGAGGTATTATGTACATTATTTACATTATTCGGACTATTGTCCTCATCTTTGTCGCCATATTTATTACAACGTTTCGGCCCTTTAGTATCTGTCTATATTTCTGAGATGAGGTATTATGTACACTATTTACATTATTCGGACTATTGTCCTCATCTTTGTCACCATATTTATTACAACGTTTCGGCCCTTTAGCATCTGTCTATATTTCTGAGATGAGGTATTATGTACACTATTTACATTATCGGACTATTGTCCTCATCTTTTGTTGCCATATTTATTACAACGTTTCGGCCCTTTAGTATCTGTCTATATTTCTGAGATGAGGTATTATGTACACTATTTACATTATTCGGACTATTGTCCTCATCTTTGTCGCCATATTTATTACAACGTTTCGGCCCTTTAGTATCTGTCTATATTTCTGAGATGAGGTATTATATTCATTAGTTACATTATTCGGACTATTGTCTTCATCTTTGTCGTCATATTAATTACAACGTTTCGGCCCTTTAGTATCTGTCTATATTTCTGAGATGAGGCATTATGTACACTATTTACATTATTCGGACTATTGTCCTCATCTTTGACGCCATATTTATTACAACGTTTCGGCCCTTTAGTATCTGTCTATATTTCTGGGATGAGGTATTATGTAAACTATTTACATTATTCGGACTATTGTCCTAATCTGTTCCCAAATTTATTACAACGTTTTGGCCATTTAGTGTTTGTCTATATTTCTGCGATGTGGTATTATGTACATTATTTACATTATTCGGACTATTGTCCTCATCTTTGTCGCCATATTTATTACAACGTTTCGGCCCTTTAGTATCTGTCTATATTTCTGAGATGAGGTATTATGTACACTATTTACATTATTCGGACTATTGTCCTCATCTTTGTCACCATATTTATTACAACGTTTCGGCCCTTTAGTATCTGTCTATATTTCTGAGATGAGGTATTATGTACACTATTTACATTATTCGGACTATTGTCCTCATCTTTGTCACCATATTTATTACAACGTTTCGGCCCTTTAGTATCTGTCTATATTTCTGAGATGAGGTATTATGTACATTATTTACATTATTCGGACTATTGTCCTCATCTTTGTCGCCATATTTATTACAACGTTTCGGCCCTTTAGTATCTGTCTATGTTTCTGAGATGAGGTATTATGTACACTATTTACATTATTCGGACTATTGTCCTCATCTTTGTCGCCATATTTATTACAACGTTTCGGCCCTTTAGTATCTGTCTATATTTCTGAGATGAGGTATTATGTACATTATTTACATTATTCGGACTATTGTCCTCATCTTTGTGGCCATATTTATTACAAAGTTTCAGCCCTTTAGTATCTGTCTATATTTCTGAGATGAGGTATTCTGTCCACTATTTACATTATCGGACTATTGTCCTCATATTTGTTGCCATATTTATTACAACGTTTCGGCCCTTTAGTATCTGTCTATATTTCTGAGATGAGGCATTATGTATACTATTTACATTATTCGGACTATTGTCCTCATCTTTGACGCCATATTTATTACAACGTTTTGGCCCCTTAGTATCGTATCTGTCTATATTTCTGAGATGAGGTATTATATTCATTAGTTACATTATTCGGACTATTGTCTTCATCTTTGTCGTCATATTAATTACAACGTTTCGGCCCTTTAGTATCTGTCTATATTTCTGAGATGAGGTATTATGTACACTATTTACATTATTCGGACTATTGTCCTCATCTTTGACGCCATATTTATTACAACGTTTCGGCCCTTTAGTATCTGTCTATATTTCTGGGATGAGGTATTATGTAAACTATTTACATTATTCGGACTATTGTCCTAATCTGTTCCCAAATTTATTACAACGTTTTGGCCTTTTAGTGTTTGTCTATATTTCTGCGATGAGGTATTATGTACATTATTTACATTATTCGGACTATTGTCCTCATCTTTGTCGCCATATTTATTACAACGTTTCGGCCCTTTAGTATCTGTCTATATTTCTGAGATGAGGTATTATGTACACTATTTACATTATTCGGACTATTGTCCTCATCTTTGTCACCATATTTATTACAACGTTTCGGCCCTTTAGCATCTGTCTATATTTCTGAGATGAGGTATTATGTACACTATTTACATTATCGGACTATTGTCCTCATCTTTTGTTGCCATATTTATTACAACGTTTCGGCCCTTTAGTATCTGTCTATATTTCTGAGATGAGGTATTATGTACACTATTTACATTATTCGGACTATTGTCCTCATCTTTGTCGCCATATTTATTACAACGTTTCGGCCCTTTAGTATCTGTCTATATTTCTGAGATGAGGTATTATATTCATTAGTTACATTATTCGGACTATTGTCTTCATCTTTGTCGTCATATTAATTACAACGTTTCGGCCCTTTAGTATCTGTCTATATTTCTGAGATGAGGTATTATGTACACTATTTACATTATTCGGACTATTGTCCTCATCTTTGACGCCATATTTATTACAACGTTTCGGCCCTTTAGTATCTGTCTATATTTCTGGGATGAGGTATTATGTAAACTATTTACATTATTCGGACTATTGTCCTAATCTGTTCCCAAATTTATTACAACGTTTTGGCCATTTAGTGTTTGTCTATATTTCTGCGATGTGGTATTATGTACATTATTTACATTATTCGGACTATTGTCCTCATCTTTGTCGCCATATTTATTACAACGTTTCGGCCCTTTAGTATCTGTCTATATTTCTGAGATGAGGTATTATGTACACTATTTACATTATTCGGACTATTGTCCTCATCTTTGTCACCATATTTATTACAACGTTTCGGCCCTTTAGTATCTGTCTATATTTCTGAGATGAGGTATTATGTACACTATTTACATTATTCGGACTATTGTCCTCATCTTTGTCACCATATTTATTACAACGTTTCGGCCCTTTAGTATCTGTCTATATTTCTGAGATGAGGTATTATGTACATTATTTACATTATTCGGACTATTGTCCTCATCTTTGTCGCCATATTTATTACAACGTTTCGGCCCTTTAGTATCTGTCTATGTTTCTGAGATGAGGTATTATGTACACTATTTACATTATTCGGACTATTGTCCTCATCTTTGTCGCCATATTTATTACAACGTTTCGGCCCTTTAGTATCTGTCTATATTTCTGAGATGAGGTATTATGTACATTATTTACATTATTCGGACTATTGTCCTCATCTTTGTGGCCATATTTATTACAAAGTTTCAGCCCTTTAGTATCTGTCTATATTTCTGAGATGAGGTATTCTGTCCACTATTTACATTATCGGACTATTGTCCTCATCTTTTGTTGCCATATTTATTACAACGTTTCGGCCCTTTAGTATCTGTCAATATTTCTGAGATGAGGTATTCTGTCCACTATTTACATTATCGGACTATTTTCCTCATCTTTGTCGCCATATTTATTACAACGTTTCGGCCCTTTAGTATCTGTCTATATTTCTGAGATGAGGCATTATGTATACTATTTACATTATTCGGACTATTGTCCTCATCTTTGACGCCATATTTATTACAACGTTTTGGCCCCTTAGTATCGTATCTGTCTATATTTCTGAGATGAGGTATTATGTACACTATTTACATTATTCGGACTATTGTCCTCATCTTTGTCACCATATTTATTACAACGTTTCGGCCCTTTAGTATCTGTCTATATTTCTGAGATGAGGTATTATGTACATTATTTACATTATTCGGACTATTGTCCTCATCTTTGTCGCCATATTTATTACAACGTTTCGGCCCTTTAGTATCTGTCTATATTTCTGAGATGAGGTATTATCTACACTATTTACATTATTCGGACTATTGTCCTCATCTTTGTCACCATATTTATTACAACGTTTCGGCCCTTTAGTATCTGTCTATATTTCTGAGATGAGGTATTATGTACATTATTTACATTATTCGGACTATTGTCCTCATCTTTGTCGCCATATTTATTACAACGTTTCGGCCCTTTAGTATCTGTCTATATTTCTGAGATGAGGTATTATGTACACTATTCACATTATTCGGACTATTGTCCTCATCTTTGTCGCCATATTTATTACAACGTTTCGGCCCTTTAGTATCTGTCTATATTTCTGAGATGAGGTATTATGTACATTATTTACATTATTCGGACTATTGTCCTCATCTTTGTCGCCATATTTATTACAACGTTTCGGCCCTTTAGTATCTGTCTATATTTCTGAGATGAGGTATTCTGTCCACTATTTACATTATTCGGACTATTGTCCTCATCTTTTGTTGCCATATTTACTACAACGTTTCGGCCCTTTAGTATCTGTCTATATTTCTGAGATGAGGCATTATGTATACTATTTACATTATTCGGACTATTGTCCTCATCTTTGACGCCATATTTATTACAACGTTTTGGCCCCTTAGTATCGGTCTATATTTCTCAGATGAGGTATTATGTACACTATTTACATTATTCGCACTATTGTCCTCATCTTGGACGCCATATTTATTACAACGTTTCGGCCCTTTAGCATCTGTCTATATTTCTGAGATGAGGTATTATGTACATTATTTACATTATTCGGACTATTGTCCTCATCTTTGTCGCCATATTTATTACAAGGTTTCGGCCCTTTATTATCTGTCTATATTTCTGAGATGAGGTATTATATACACTATTTACATTATTTGGATTATTACCCTCCCCTTTCTTGCCATTTTCATTACAACATATGAACTCTGGTAAAAAATATGTAATGATAACAGCAGAAATATAAACACTGGTAAAAATGATTACTGAAGACATTAGGTTTATAATACCCAGAAATTCATACACATATGTCCTCAGGGACACATAGCACAGTGGATAAAGTATGTAATATTAGTGGTCAATATACACATATACCTATACGTTATATATATATATATATATATATATATATATATATATATATATATATATATATATATATATATATATATATATATATATATATATTAGGTTGATGCAAAAATAATGTCGTTTTCTTACATATATTACTATGTGAGAAAACGACATTATTTTTGTAACAAATATTGTTCCATTATTTGCTTTTTTAGCTAGTTTTACCCTGAAGATCCGTTTAGGTGGAACTTAGGTAGCGTAGCCTGGCTCCTTAGGATTGTTTTAGCTTTTCCTCTTCTTAGCGTATTGAGCACTTTACGTTTAGTTTTTTACTCGTTTTTTTTTTTTTCTTTCTTTGGACTTGACGAGAGGATTCCTACAGTGTTATGTTTCTTTCATTTTTATTAGGTTGGTGCAAAAATAATTTCGTTTTCTCACATAGTAACATATGTTAGAAAACGAAATTATTTTTGCACCAACCTAATATATCCAATTTTTTTCCCTTAGACGTCAATTTGTCATGTTACAAGTTGAGCCAACCGAGGTTTTCAAAACGAGTATTGCCATTCATATATATATATATATATATTGTCATCCACAGACAGACTGTTTCGCAGCCTCTCAGTGTGGCTAGATATCCGATTGCCTGAAGCCGTGATCGAAACCCGACTGATTAGCAAGAACTTTTAGCCCAAAGCTATACGCCATATATATATATATATATATATATATATATATATATATATATATATATATATATATATATATATATATATATATATATATATATATATATATATATATATATATATATATATATATATATATATATATTAAAAGCCTGTGTGAATGATACAATTATAAATATGTAAGACAGATTCTGGAGAGAACAATTGTCTAGCCCGATACAGTATACCCACCTACCCAACAGCAGACCTAACAATTGAGTCAATATAATCCTTCGTATCAGGTGTGAATGATGGCCCAAGAAAGCACTATAAATCACTTTCCTGAAGGTTAGCATCAGCCATGCTGATGGAAGGCAGAAAGGCTTCTCTTCGATTAATAGAGAGAAGTTTCGTTTTGGAGGCGTTAAAACTAACAGGCCATTCCTTGCCCCAGTTAACGCCAGATTGTAAATTGCGTGTAGATTTTATCTATCTATCTATCTATCTATTATATTAGGTCAACCATCTCAGACCTTCAAAGCTAGGACCCACCATGCCATGTTCACAGTGGGAAATTATCTAAATTTCGGTGTTATTTTCATTTACGTGTGATCAAGATGACAATTTATCCATTGCACCCTGCATTGGTGTATTTGTATCTTTCTTTCTTTCTTTCTTTTAATCTGTTTGTCTGTCTGACTGCTCATATCTATCTATCTATCTATCTATCTATCTATCTATCTCAGTCTATTCATATCTATCTATCTATATATCTATCTATCTATATATATATCTATCTCAGTCTATTCATATCTATCTATCTATCTATCTAAATCTTGTCAGTATCTATCTATCTATCTATCTATCTATCTATCTATCTCAGTCTATTCATATCTATCTATCTATCTATCTCAGTCTATTCATATCTATCTATCTATCTATCTCAGTCTATTCATATCTATCTATCTATCTATCTATCTCAGTCTATTCATATCTATCTATCTATCTATCTATCTATCTATCTAAATCTTTTCAGTATCTATCTATCTATCTATCTATCTATCTGTCATAATAGTTCCACCTTCCCAGACCTGCAAAGCTAGAACCCACCATGCCATGTTCACAGTGGGAAATTATCCAAATTTCGGTGTTATTTTCATTTTCGTGTGATCAAGACGACAATTTATCTATTGTACGCTGCATTTGTGTATTTGTATCTTTCTTTCTTTCTTTCTTTCTTTCTTTCTTTCTTTCTTTCTTTCTTTCTTTCTTGTAAATTGTGTGTAGGTTTTATTCAAGATCAAGGCCATGGATTATTTTAATAGTTGTAAAGCTTTTTTTGATTTGATTTCATCCTATATAAATGTAAAACAAAAATGAACAGAATGAAATAAATTTTAAATTCAACAAAATTTTGTATTTCTTTTTCCGTCATCGTATGTCGTGTTTAGATTGCCAATTTCAATTCTGCTTTGATCATGTTCATGACATCATTTGAAAGACGCTTAAAACGAATATAAAGCTGCTATATAGCTTATCCTGAGTGTTTCCTGCCATTGAATATATTTGATACAACAGTTCATCGGTTGAATAATATTCTATTTAATGTTGGTATTTGATGAAAGTTTAAATCCTTTGCTGTCATTTTTTCATTTTCCGTTTCATAATATCTTTATACAGTTTACAAGTACCAATCTATACGTCATATATGCTAGTTAAATGGCCACCTCGAGTCGGTGTAATGGTTAGCAAGCTTGTTTCGCTAGACGTAGTGAGTTCGATCCTCACTCGATCTCCCATTCTTTCGGCTTTGTACCACATCAAAGCTACGCTTGACAAATCCCTATATATATACTAGCTAAAAAAAAAACTCGATCAAAAGGCGCTGTTTTAAACTAGAAAAAGAAAGAAGAAAAAGAGAAAAGAAGTAGAAACAAAAGGAAAAGATGACTAAAGAAATCGAAGAAAAAAGACGAAGAAACATTGAAAGAAAGAAAAAAAATGAGGTAAGAAGTGGAAAAAAAGAGAAGGAAAACAGAAACAAAAAGGAATAAAGAAAAAAGAAAGAAAAAAGATGAAGAAACATTAAAAGGAAGAAGAAAAAGAATATTACACTTGCTTTTCTATCAGCTTAAAGCAGATTGGATTTTCTTCACCGTCTTCCGTCGTCAAAAAGGGATCTCTGCCAACAGAAACGGATTTTTGTTTCTTTCCTTACCATTCTCTGTAAACTAGAGATGGTTGATGCTTGAAAATCCTAGCAGAGAAGCAGAACCGTCCAACTGGTACCAACGATCCTATCGCATACACAATCTCTTAAAATACCAATATTTAGTCTGTCATGCTCTAGATAAAAACGGTGAAGCCCGGGCTGTAGCTTTGGACATCTCAAAAGCTTTTGACAGGGTTTAGCATACAGGTCTTCTCCACAAGCTAAAAAGTTACGGTGTCTTCAGACAAATTTTTGAATTGATCCTATCTTTCCTATCAAAATCGTGAAATGAAAGTTGTCCTGAACGGCCACTCCTCTACATCATTTCTTACAAATTCGGATCTCCCCCAGTTCTCCATTCTTGGTCCTAGTTGTTTTTAATTTTCATTAAAGACCTTCCCGATGGTATCAGCTCTCAACTTGATATCTACGCTGATGCGACAGCCATTTACTCATGTCTCGATTGCAAGGCTAGCCAGTTCGATGAGGTCAAAATGACAACCGATATCCAAAACGACCTCAAGTTCGTTGTTTCCTGGGGCAAAAGATGGCGTGTTAATTTTACAGCCCACAAAACTAAACCTCTCTCTCCATTAATCATCGGTGAGACCCCTTCGTTTCCTCTGTCAGCATGGCTGATGCTAATCCCCAGAAAAGTGACTTGTTGCGCCTTCTGTGGCTAACGTTCTTAGCTGGCATGAAGTGGAAAGACTAGATTGAATCCATTGCTAGGTCAGGTGCTAAGAAAGTTGGTTCACATGAAGTGTCACATAGTTTGAACACCAGATAAATAGTTAAGTCACTTTCTAGTGATCACGAGTTAGAGTCCAAATTTAAAAAAAAAATGCAATAATATTCACAAGGCCCAAGGGTACTTGTGGTAGAGAGTTAACAGAATAAAAGAGTACAACTTATGGAGATATGTAGAAAAGATAACGGTTGGCCCAAGACTTGAACAGGTTAAGATCGTTGTGAGCTGAGAAGAATCCTCTTTGATGTTGGTTACTCAAAGTAACAGTTTGTGGGAAGAAGCAGCTTGAGTAGAACTTATATCTCACCAATAGAATTCAAATGGATTGAGTGTGGTTTGCTACGATGTGTGTGACATGGCGAGTCTTAGCCATGAAGATTAAAATTGGTAGAACTAAGGAATGGAGTTCATGTGAACACTTTCCTTGGAAGTAGTGACAGATCTGTGGGTAGAATGAATCCATTGCTAGGTCAGGTGCTAAGAAAGTTGGTCCACTGTGTCATGCGAGGAACTTTTTTTATTCATAATTTATCTTACGTATTTTAAGTCTATCATTCGCACATGCTTTGAATATTGCTGTCACACATGGTCCTACGATTTACCTTGAGCTCCTTGATGAAATCTAAAGAATCAGCAATATTATTGGTCCTGATCTGGCAGCTTGGCTTCAGTCATTTTACCACTGCTGTACGGTTGCCTTTTTTTCTATAAATACTTTAATGGTAATTGTTCAGGTGAGCTCATCACTATGGTACCTAGACCTTTTTAAAAATTTAAGCGCAGTACAAGACTGGCGTCGAGATCTCATCAATTAACAGTTGAGCTAGCTACATGTAACCGTAAATTCCGTGTTAACAGTTTATTTTCTCGCACTTCTCGTTTGTGGAACTCCCTTCCGGTTCAGTGCAACTTTAATCTGCGAAATTTTAAATGCAATGTCAAACGCTATCTATTATAGCGAAGAAAACGGCGACTTACCTCGTCAAACCAAGCGACAGCGCGTCGCGCGTATCTTACGACGGAAAATGTGGCGAAAAAGAAAATTACTTACCAAAAAAAAGGGCACGTATTCCGCGTGACATGCTGAAGAAATATTTAAATTAAAAAAAAAAAAAAAAATTCCGTCGTAGGAGTTGATATAAAAATATTTTGATATGCAAAAATTGGGCGTCCTCTCCCAGTTGTCGACGAATGCAAAAACATGCTCGGCCAATAAAAGCAGTTGGTGTTCTCGAATCGCAGACTTGGTGTATTTTGGCTACCGCGTTCGTCGGAGAGTGAGTTATTTTTCTGACTGGTTGCGTGCATTAAGATTTGTGAGATAGTACCTGCGAATCGAGTTTTCGGCTTTTCCTTCTGCCCCCGATCTTCGAGTCTGAACTTACAGTGATTTATTCTCTGCATTGTGGAATTAATCTGCGACAAATATTTCCTTTGCAATCTCAGATCGCTTACACTACTGTCATCTTGATTACTTAACCCCCGCTCATTATTAACATTTCTGTTCCTACTTTTACCCCACCCTGTAACCTCTTGCGTTTTAGTGGCTTTACTCCCTTGCTTGGGGTGAAATCGTTTTAAAATACTAATGCATGAAATAAAATTCAGCTTGTCATTATGTTTAGATTTCTGTATCCATTAAACTGTTACCATGTCACGTGTTGTTTAGAAATTTGCATAAAAGGGCACTTGTTCACGTGTACATAAGTGGAAAGTAGGTATGTGAATTGCAAATACTTGTCAAACTAATTTTCTGTGGCACTATTCCACAACGGTTTGGTATTAAGTAGAAATCGAACTCTCTAGAAATGTCTTTAAAACAAATGTGATTAACATTGTCCTACAGCGAGCAGGGTTACGGCCATATCACATTGAAGGAACGTCGAGCCTGGTCAGTACCTAAATAGTGCTGTAAGCTAGAATGTGCGAGTGGGGTAATGTAATTAGAAATCAGAGCGTTGAGTTCGAATTCCAGTCGGGTTTGTTATTTTCACTTACGCGCAAATACGCTTCGAAAAGGTATGAATCAAACTATTCTCCCCCAGCTATGGATTAATTAGTAAAACGTGCATCAGTAAATCATTATCATCTCCAAGAAATTCTAAAAAATCTAAAAGTATTTTCTGGCTTAAAATAACCTGCAGAAGGTCGATAAACCGTAAAAAAAATACAAATCAATCAATTCAAAGGCGAACGCCCTGATAACAGTAGCCAGTTAATGATGGTTGAACTTACTAAGCCAGCAATAGTCTACGAAAGTAACATTTTAATGCTTGGTAGCGATTGACTTAAAGACCAGTCCCTCCCATTCAGTTTCCTTACTTGGCTTGCAATTCCCATTATATAGGCGAAAAATGTACGTCAATGGTTCTCAGCCTAGGGTCAATATGGACCCTGGGGATCTATGTAACATTACTAGGGCAGGGAAACACAAAAAATTGCAAATTGGGGGTCCAAGGTAATATTTTAGTGGTTCATAAAGCGATTTCGCTTCGGAATGGTCGTTTTTTTAGTTGTTTTTTTTTTTTTTTTTTTTTAAGCATTACGCCCCGAGCAAGGCGTGAAGCCACTAGGATGCAAGGGATTGCAGAAGATTTGGAGAAAGATCAGATAGGAGTGATAGAAGAAAGGATGAGGAGAGGGATAGTGGATAGATCAAGGTAACTGGAGATGTCGATTGACATTACATTTGAATAGTTGGAGATTAAATCTCTCAGGGAAACTGGAATAGGGAAGGGAGTTCCACAGGTGAGAGGTGCGAGGCATGAAGCTATTGGAGTAGAAGAGACGGCTACATTTAAAACGGAGAACTGGAAATTTACAGTAATCTACGCCTTATTAAAATACTAAAAATAGAAAAAAATCTAGTAGAAAACGAGATCAACAGATGTAAGTTATCCTCCCTTTTACACTATCGGATGTTTTATTGTAAAAGTTTAATAAAAAATGAGAAGGACATATAAAAGAAGGATTATATATATATATATATATATATATATATATATATATATATATATGGGAAAATTATATAAAGATTATAATTTATTATATCAGTTAATTTAATATATTAATAATAAATAATTTTAATTTTAAATATTATAGCGAAGAAAACGCCGACTTACCTCGTCAAACCAAGCGACAACGCGTCGCGTGTATTCTACGACGGAAAAAGTGGCGAAAAAGAAAATTACTTACCAAACAAAAGGGCACGTATTCTGCATAACATGCTGAAAATGGAATAATTGAATTAAAGAAAAAACAAGTCCGTCGCAGGAGTCGCTATAAAAGTATTTTGATATGCAAATTACGGAACATCCTATCCCAGCTGTCGACGAATGAAAAGAAAAAAGAAAAAATAGGTTCTGCCGATAAAAGCAGTTGGTGTTCTCGATTCGGGAGCGCAAAATTCGGGCATTTTTAGCTATGGCGTTTGTTAGAAAGTGAGTTATTTTTCTGACTGGTTACACGCATTGTGATTTGAAATAGTACCGGCGAATCGAGTTTTCAGCATTTCTTTCTGACCCCGATATTCGAGTCTGGACTTACAGTGATTTTTCTTTGTGTTGTGGAAGTAATCTGCGACAAATACTTCCTTTGCTTTCAGGACGCTTACAAATATTAATAAAATAGAATAGTAATATATTAATATCAGTTAATTAATTTAAAATATTAAAAAAATAAAATAATAAAATTAATTTAATATATAAATTATATAAGGATTATATATAAAGGAAGGATATACATTTACTATTTCTATAATACAATTCTCAAATTTATTTATTAGTTGGTTGGTTGGTTATTTTGTTTTATGGCCTATCAAAACCTCAATGGGTCATTTAATACCAAAAGAATTTTTAAAATAGATTCATAGCGATAGTTGTTAAAAAAAAGGTGTGCATGTATACATATATATTGGAATCATTTTTTATTTACTCATATTTTTGAGTACAATTCAACTTCTTTTAGGAAATTTACAATCTTGGATGGCTTTATTTTCGTAAATAGTTTTTTTTTAAATACTCACTTTGTAATATTTTCTTTTCACGAGATCAAAATCTCAACACTTTAACAGTGTATGTTTTCACTGTAAATTTTAATTAGTGCTGATAATAATTTTTTCTTCAAAAATTATTGCTGGTAATAATTTTTTTTATTACAAAGCATTTCTGTTATTAAAACCTATTTTTACACAAGTTTGGGTGTTAACTATTTTCCCATAGCTGGGACCCTAACAGGTGCTACCACCCCGGGTTAGGATGAACCTGGGAACGTCAGGAATTGAGCGGCGTTACCACGCTCCTCAAAACCTCCTGATCAAAGGCCTTGCTGTTGGACGTAGTTTATTGTCTTACCCAGAACGGTCAAGACGACAGCTTTTCAAGAAAACAGGTGTCAAGTATTAAATTCAAAACCCAGGACGCACCTCGTTCGTACAGTTTATGGGTTCTCTATTTACCCATAACTGGGACCCGAACAGGCGCCCCCACCACGTGTCAGGGTGGACCTGGGAACAGTAGCTCTCAAGAGATGATTCCACGCTCCCCAAAACCTCATGATCAGATGGTTGTAGTTTATCGTCTTACCCAGGACGCGGATGCAGTTTATCGTCTTACCCAGGACACGGATGTAGTTTATCGTCTTACCCAGGACACGGATGTAGTTTATCGTCTTACCCAGGACACGGATGTAGTTTATCGTCTTACCCAGGACACGGATGTAGTTTATCATCTTACTCAGGACGCAGATGTAGTTTATCGTCTTACCCAAGACGAGGATGCAGTTTATCGTCTTACCCAGGACGCGGATACAGTTTATCGTCTTACCCAGGACGCGGATGTAGTTTATCGTCTTACCCAGGATGCAGATGTAGTTTATCGTCTTACCTACGACGAGGATGCAGTTTATCGTCTTACCCAGGACGCGGATACAGTTTATCGTCTTACCCAGGACGCGGATGCAGTTTATCGTCTTACCCAGGACGCGGATACAGTTTATCGTCTTACCCAGGACGCGGATGTAGTTTATCGTCTTACCCAGGACGCAGATGTAGTTTATCGTCTTACCCAAGACGAGGATTCAGTTTATCGTCTTACCCAGGACGCGGATGTAGTTTATCGTCTTACCCAGGACGCCTTATTGGGGGGGGGGTCTTACCCCTCTGCAGAGGTGCAGTCGGCGTATTCTACAGCCCCAGCCGACAGGGGGTTATTTATTAGTAAAAAATAAAATAAGTTTTTTATTCATCGAATTATTATGGGTCCCACCAAAAGAAGTAAGAGTAAAATTGGTCCATGTGTAATCAAAGAAAAAGGCTTTGAACCGCTTATGTACGCCATCTTTATTACTCTGTCACGATTCATTGCAGACCAAACGCGTGTTGCAGTTGTATGAATCGAGATCACGAGTAAACGATTGCTACAGAACAAAGAAAGTAGCGAATAAAATTGAAAAAAAAAGCATGACACAAAAGAAAGCAAATGAAAACTTCCCGCCTACACTTAATTAATATCAATACTTTTATCGTTCGTCCATTTACTGACGAGAGCAAAGCAATATAGAATCAGCGAGGCGAATTTTTATTCCATTCTTAACTCTCACGTGATGACGTGTGGTAGACGCGACTTCCGGTCAGCGTCTTCCTTCTCATTAGTTCATGTCCTCGGTCTCTTGTCGGTGTTGTCGCCAGTTATTTTAAATCGATTTTCTTTCTTGGCATGAACAGATGTGGACAAATGGCTTAGATTTTCTGTGAGGGAGACAAACGGAGAAATTTAATAAGGTCAAGCAACATGAGGGACAGCTACAGTGACCAGCGACTTTGGCTCGAAAATCTCTGGAGGCATTTGTCGTTTTAGTTTATAATAAACGAAGCTAATTTATTCGGATCTAGTGAAACGAATGAAAACGAAGATATATATATATATATATATATATATATATATAGAGAGAGAGAGAGAGAGAGAGAGAGAGAGAGGGGGAGGAGGTGAAGAAAGAGAGAGAGAGTATTATAATCACGGTGTTGCCGAAAAAGAAATGGAAAAGGAAGTTTTTACGGAGAAAGCATAGATAGATAGATAGATAGATAGATAGGAACAGAGACAGATAGATAGATAGATAGATAGATAGATAGATAGATATGAACAGACTATGAGAGACAGATAGATAGATAGATAGATAGATAGATATGAACAGACTGTGATAGATATTAGGTTGGTGCAAGAATAATGTCGTTTTCTCACATATGTTACTATGTGAGAAAACGACATTATTTTTGTACCAACCTAATAGATAGACAGACAGACATGAAAAGATTGAGATAGATTTTATTTGGATACGCATCGAGCAGATATGAATGTACGTGAGAAAATCAGAGAAATTGTAGTTTAAAAGCGCTCCTCTGTGGCTCAATCGGTAAAAGCACGCCATGCTAGATGACGGTTCCGTATAGGATACAGGTTCGATTTCTGTCGAAGGACGAATATTTTCTATGACAATTTATTGGACATTCAGGCCGGTAAATGTTGTTAATACTGTTTATTATAAACAGAGCGTTTACTTAGATATTGTCCATACCATTATATATATATATATATATATATAAAAATTAGGAGATCAGTCGATTACGCTACTTTGGTTTCAACCTTTCAGTTGATACAGGTTAAATATTATATTTAATTTAATTTTTTTTTTTTAAGTTATTTTTAATGGATTCTCATGTTCGAAAAGAAACCCTTTTCTTTTCTTTTTTTTTTTTGTTTTTTGTTAATGAAACAGTATTTATTATCCAGCTAGATCTAACAGCCTGAATATTCGAGAAATTTCGTTTGAAATAACAAGATTCCTGACATGACTTCTCGAATATTCATACCGGTAGATGTAGTTAGATAAAATATATTGTTTAATTAAAAAACAGGGCTTCTACTCGAATATGAGTAACAATCGAAAATAACGTTTGAAGAAGATTAAGCAAAAATAAAACACCCACACACAGACACACAAACAAGCACACACTAACACACAGACACACAGACACACACACACACATATATATTTATATATCTAAAAGTGAATATTTAAAAAAATACTACGTTATTTAAAAATCGAAAATCGAAAAGATTAAATGAAAATATACAGTATAATAAATAAATAATAAAAAAACAAGTAAAATAAATTAATCCAAATAAATAAATAAATAAACTAACAAACCGCTCCCGATAAATTAACCGTTAGAAAAAACAAGTAAAGATAATCAATCCAAATAAATAAATGAAGTAATAAACAAATTAAAAACTGCTCCCGCCAAAATAATACTTAGAATAAACTCCAGCAATCAACCTCAAAATTGAATAAATAGCTTTATCTTTCCAGACCAAAACAAAACTACTAAATAAGCGATATAAACAATTTTTTTCTACGTTAATAAAACACCGATTAAAATGAAAATAAATAAATATATAAGATAAGAAATAAAAATAAAAAAATAAAAATAAAAAATAAAAAAATGAAAATAAATAAAAACAAAGAAAATAAATTAACCCAAATAAATAAACAAATAAATGACTTCCGGCAAAATAACCGCCAAAATAGATTACCCACAACGCACCACTGACCCGTATATATTAATAACCGAGGAAAAACCCAACTCTCGTGGCCTGACGATTGCGTTCAATGTTCACTTTTATATTTACACACGCTCTATCTCTGATATTGACCACGTTATCCAATAAATATAGCACACCTTAAGACTATATATATATATATATATATATATATATATATATATATATATATATATACACTGCGTGCCAAATTATTATCGAGATAACTTTTTTCTAATATTTCAAAAACTGTCCAATCAATTAACACAAATGTTGGCAACACTGTCTCCCGCATTCACTGATCTGCGCAATGTAAACAAACTGGCGCCATATTTGTTATCAACACTGTGATTTGAGCGTGCCAAATTATAAGAAAAGTGTAAGAATTTAGTGAAAAGATGGGCCATAAAAGCAGTTTAAGTGATGCTGAAAAGAAAACTATCACCTCAGAACTCTCAAAAGGTAAATCAACACTATAAATTGCTAAAATGCTAGGGAGGTGTCATTAAACAGTGAAAAAGTTCACGGCCGACTCTACACAAGTACGGAAAAGGGCATATAAAGGCAAGCCGAGGGTTATTTCACGTCATCTCATGTCATGAATTAAACGAGAGGCCACGAAGAATCCTTGACTTACCAGTCAAGAGCTTTTCAGTCGTATTGGGGATCCTACTGTGTCTAAAAGTACTCGGTGTCGGTATCTGAGGGAAATAGCAACAACAGTCGAACCTGTATCGAAGGCTCCGTTGACGAGAAATCATTCAAAATCGCTTGAAATGGACCGAGGACAATATGAAGAATGACTTCTCTAAAGTTTTGTTCACAGACGAAACTCGAGCAACACTTGATGGGCCAGATAGATGGTGAAAGGCTAGGTAATGAATGGACAGAATCGCCATCAGCGTTTCAGACACCAACAAGACAGTGGAGACATAATGATCTGGGGTGGTATTATTGGAAAAACATTAGTGGGCCCATGGAGTGTACCAGATGGCGTCAAAATGACTGCTGATGCATACATAGCGTTTATGAAGGAGCATCTTGAACCGTGGAGGAAAAGGCAAAGAGTTGCCTTCAGAAGGGCCATTGTTTTTATGCAAGATAATGCTCCCTCACATGCTGCTCACAAGACTACTGAGTATTTGAAACAGTTAGGCTTCGACGGACCTCGAAAAATGAAGAGGCCAGCAAATTCTCCGGATTTGAACCCAATCGAAAACCTTTGGAGCATCATGAAGCGAAGACTGTACGCCAACGGACGACAATTCAGGAGAAACGCTGAGTTGTGGGAAGCAATTCTTGACATATCTCGCGCCATTACAACAGATGACATCCTACAATTAACAAATTCTATGGATCGTCGACTTCTTCAAGTAATTTCAAAACAGGGAAAGCACATTCCCTAATAATTTGGTTTAAAACTGTGCCTTTGCTTGTATCTGTTATTATTTGTTTGATTATCTTATTTATTAGCTTCTTTTGATCATAAACATTCATGTGCAACATTAATAAACGTTTTGTTTGCTCAATTCTGGGAATTTTACTAAGCCTTTCTAATAATTTGGCACACTCAAATCATCGTGCTGATAACAAATATGGCGCCAGTTTGTTTACATTGCGCATATCAATACGGATTGCGCAGGTCAGTGTTGGCAACATTGTGTGAAATTTTTGTGTGAATTGATTGGACGGTTTTGGAAATAGAAAAAAATTTATCTCGATAATAATTTGGCACGCAGTGTATATATATATATATATATATATATATATATATATATATATATATATATATATATATATATATATATATATATATATCTTACCCCCCACACATAGACACAGATATATGAATGAAGAGATCCACTTGATTGATTAATTGGATAGTATACTGATAGATTAGAGATTTGACTGATTGATTAGTTGCTTAATGGACTGATTAAGTGATTGGATAATTGACTTATTGATTTGATAATTATTTCATTGATTAGATAATTGACTGATTCTTTAATATATGTTTGGATGATTGATTCTAATTGGTTGATTGAATAATTACAATCGTCACGCACATGCATGAATCTTTGTCATTCTTTTTTTAATTGTGTTAATGATCGCGTACATGACTTAAGCTTTTAGCGGCATATCAACACCTCTATGGGTTATTTAATGTCGAAATCTAAATATTTATATTTTGGTTGGTTGATTTTGTTTAGCGGCATATCAACACCTCTATGGGTTATTTAATGCCAAAATATAAATATTTGGATTTTAGCTGGTTGATTTTGTTTAGCGGCATATCAACACCTCTATGGGTTATTTAATGCCAAAATATAAATATTTGGATTTTAGCTGGTTGATTTTGTTTAGCGGCATATCAACACCTCTATGGGTTATTTAATGCCAAAATATAAATATTTGGATTTTAGCTGGTTGATTTTGTTTAGCGGCATATCAACACCTCTATGGGTTATTTGATGCCGAAATCTAAATACTTTGTATATAATTTTCTAATTTCAGGGTAAAAGGTACGTTTTTTAGATACTTCGTAAATCATAAAATGTATTATTCATTAATTTTTTATGAAGAAAACATATTGCTGATAATTTTACTATAAAAATCTACAGTTGGTCATTTCACTATAATAATCTACTGTTAGTTAATTTACTATAATAATCTACACTTGGTCATTTCACTATAATAATCTACTGTTAGTCAATTTACTATAATAATCTACAGTTGGTCATTTCACTATAATAATCTACTGTTAGTTAATTTACTATAATAATCTACTGTTGGTCATTTTACTATAATAATCTACTGTTAGTTAATTTACTATAATTATCTACTGTTGGTCATTTTCTTATAATATTCTACTGTTAGTCATTTTATTATAATAATCTACTGTTAGTCATTTTACTATAATAATCTGCTGTTAGTCATTTTTCTATAATTATCTACTGTTGGTCATTTTACTATAATAATCTCCTGTTAGTCATTTTCCTATAATAATCTACTGTTAGTCATTTTCCTATAATAATCTACTGTTAGTCATTTTATTATAATAATCTACTGTTGTTCATTTTACTATAATAATCTATTGTTAGTCATTTTCCTATAATAATCTACTGTTGGTCACTTCACTGTAATAATCTACTGTTAGTGATTTTACTATAAAAATCTACTGTTGGACATTTCACTATAATAATCTATTGTTAGTCATTTTACTATAAAAATCTACTGTTGGTCATTTTACTATAAAATATATTGCTGGTCATTTATATCTATAAAACAGAAGATGTCTCTATGTGTGTGTGTGTGTGTTTCTGTGTGTGTCTGCGTGTGTGTGTGTCTCTGTGTGCGTGTGTATGCTATTTATGTACGTCCTCATTTCTCGGCCGATTTCAATGAAATTCTACAGACATGTTGTAAATTTACTAAATAGATCAAGACCAACTTTTCAATCTCCATTCCTGTCTACGATTTGGTAGAAAAATCAATAAACCTGAAGGTGGGTAAACCTTTTGGAAAAAATCAAGGCAAAGTTACACGCGAACAAAATTTTTAATGGAGGAACTGATGTTCTTTGCACTTAATACAAAACATGGCTCATGTTTTGAGGATTATGCAGTGTTCTTGATAGTTTTCTTGTGACATTGGCCTCACACACAAAACAAAATTGCAAAATATGTGAAGAAATCGGGTTTTTTGCACTACTTAAAATAAAAAACTTGAATAACTTCCTCATTTTTTTTATCTGATTTTCTTGACCTTCATGCAAAAAATTAATCCTGCTCGCTCGCCCGCGTATAATGAAAAACCAAGAAAAACATCGAAAAGCCTGTTTTTCGGCCCAAACTCTCTGAATTTTCATCCAATGTTTTCCAAATTTGCCATGTAAAAAAATTTACCTTCATGCAAGAAATTAATCCTGCTCGCTCGCGTATAATGAAAAACCACGAAAAACATCGAAAAGCCTGTTTTTCGGCCAAAACTCTCTGAATTTTCATCCGATTTTTTCCAAATTTGCCATGTAAATTATATATGATACACAAATTGTCTTACGTTAATATTTGGCTTACATAAATTTCAATTTAGTGAACGACATCCCCGAGAAACTATTTCCAAAATGGGCTCTTGCCATTTAGACGATAGTTTCTTCCATCCTAAATTGGCATTTGAACAACCATTGATGCAGAGATTGTTTGAGAAGAATTATTAAAGCGTTAAAAGGGAAAAATTCCCGAAGAACCTCTTATTAATCTCAGCTTTACATTAAACGTGCAAAGAAGGAGGGTGGGGGCGCTCATGCGTTTGCACTTGCAGTTGAATCAAGCTCTGACGCTTCAACCCTGTTTTTTGTTTGATTATTAGATTTGGGAACAATGCCATACTATTTGAAATTATTACGGCCATAGGAAATTTACTGAATATCTAAAACATTGAAACAATTTAGCCACGAGCAAAGACCACACAAGGAGGTTTTATCGATGGAATTCCTTTTTTAAGAACAATCAAACACTTGTAAAAAGATGAGGGGGAAGCTTAGTTTACCTACGGATGATGCAAGCAAGCAAGCAGGGACGCAGGGACGCAGGCAGGCAGGGAGGGTGCAGTTATATAGTTGAAGCCATATAAATCGGGCAACACCGGGTACCTCGTCTAGTTTTACTATAAGTATACTATTAATTTTCGTTTGGGGGTTCACTATTTTCCCATAGTTGGGACCCTAAAATGTGCTCCCACCCGAGGTCAGGATGAACATCTGAGTGAAGAACAATTTTCATAGCAAAAGAAAGCTTGGAATAGTGAATTTTGCTTTGGAAGAAGCATTGAAACTAGTTGCATATGTCAGAGAAAAATAACAATCATCTGCATGGTTCAGTTGCAGTCTGCAGACAACAGGGACAACAAAAATTTGAAGGCTACATTCTTGTGACCATTGAAACAGGGTTTAAAACAGAATTATGGGACCCAGGATTTGTCGTGGTCTTCAATTTTACAGTAGTTGTCCGGAGAGGAGTAATTGTTCGGTGCTACGCAACTATTTTGAATTGCTCCTCTTTTCCCGGCCACCACACACAGATAACAGAATGAATTTTTCTTGTTAACGCATCCTCGGTGTTTGCAAATTACTAAAACTATTATGGAGATTAGGTTACAATAATATAAAAAACAACATTGGTCATATACCGCGTGTAATTGCAAAATTGTTCAAATCGTTTAACAGAATGGGATAATTGTCCACCCCACAAAATGTAAACTAATTGAGCTTCTTTTTCCCATGTTTTCAGATAAGCCGTTTAGCCATCTTTACACCATTTGTCATAAGAATCCTTGAAAAACTCTGTTAGTCATTCAGCTAGCAAGAGAACAGGTTAAAATAGTTTTGTTTCAACCCCACTATGTCTTCCCATCTGAGCAATGGTGAGAGGAAAAAGATCATTCAGGACTTCAGTAATGGTACCAACATTCATACTCTGGCTTCCATCTTCAAAGTCTGTTCAAGAACCATCAAGAGAACGGTGAATAAGTTGAAAAAAGAGGGAACAGTAGGGAGCAAAATTGGATCAGGAGGTCACATAAGGAAGAAGGATTATCATTTCAACTTAGAGCTAAATGCATTCTTATTTTTCAAAGTAGAGTCCAATAGTGTTAGAAAAACCTCGGAGAATTCCAGTAAGATATCTTTAATCATTTCTAAGATAAAATAGTTGAAATCTTATTCTAACAATTGTTACACGATTTCGACAATTTTGCTGTTACAGACGGTGTATAAGGTTACGTCCTTGCGTAGCTGGGATTCAAATTTAATTTCGCCGCAATACAACTTAGCTCTCATATCCGAGCGTAGGCCGAGAAAGACGGCCATTATACTTGTTTTTTAAGAATACAATTCCTAAAATTTTAAATAAAAGAACACACAACAATGTCCTAAATAGGACACATCTGGCAGCCTTGAGTGCATATACATATATACTTTTTACGTATATGTATAATGGTGGTGACGAGTAAAAATGGATTTCAGCACCTAAAAGTTTGGTTAGAAAACCTATTTTTATGCTTGCCTCAATTTCTTTGTAGACCGGTCTATTTGATTTATTTAAATCCTACTAAACTAAAAGAGTGAAACTCTTTAACCGATGGTATCCAATTTTTAGCGAAGGGTTTGCTTAAAATTTCACATCCACCAGCACTAAGATTACCACTCGCCAATAAGATCAGGCAAAAACAGTTACAATTTTAAGGAAACTTAGTGGGTTAATTTCCTTATTATTATTACTGCTTTATTTTCTTTGATTTCTGGCGTGTACACATTTCTTTCCGGGTCCCGCCCAGGAACCTAAGGTTAGAAATGGCATCATGACACTTTCCACTGACAAAAAAAAAAAAAATTACATAGATAAAGCCCTTCGTAAAGTGTGGGCTGTACTTGTTAGAACAATTTTTTGTATCTCCTTGAGGCATGGAGTTCCAGGAATCCGTTCAATTAGTCTACTGGAATCTTTTCCAACCAATCCTAGGGCTCCAACTACAACAGGGATTGTTGATGTTCCCAAGTGCCACATTTTTTAGATTTCTATTTCAAGGTCCCTGTATTTTGACAGCTTTTTGAATATCTTCAAAGATACATTGCAGTCTGCAGGGGCCGCCATATCAATAAGGAGGCACTTTTTTTTGTTTGTGGTCTTTAATAACAATATCTGGGCGGTTGGCCTTGATTGTTCTGTCAGTGTGTATTGTGTAGTCCCATAGAATTATAACAGGTCCTATCTCCGTAACCGAGTCTGGGTGGTGTTCATACCAGTTTCTTTCAGTTTCCTTCCCGTAGAATTTGCAGATATTCCAGTGCAGATAATGGCCCACTCTGTCATGCCGGGTTTTATATTCAGTGGGTGCCAACATCTTGCAACCTGATACAAGATGGTCAATCGTTTCTGGATATTTATCACAGAATCTGCATTTTGGGCTGACACAATATTTTAGTATATGTGCTTGATAATTTCTAGTTAACAAGCATTGGTCCTGTGCAGCAAGGATAAAACCTTCAGTTTCAACTTTCAACCCTGCACTACGTAGCCACTGATGGGTACGGGTTTTGTCTACGTCAGCTTGTTTGGTACGGGCAGAGTATTGGCCATGGAGCGGTTTATCTTGCCATTGTTTCTGTATCTGGTCGGTCGCATTTGTCTTTGATCTCTTTTTTAAGTATTATTATTATTATTATTATATTAGGTTGGTGCAAAAATAATGACGTAATAATGTCGTTATTTGCCGTTAAAAAATACGTCAAAAAACGACATTATTCCGTCATTATTTTTGCACCAACCTAATACTTAGTATTATTATTATTATTATTATTATTATTCTACCTTCTTCTTCTTCTTCTTCTTCTTCTTCTTCTTCTTACTATTATTATTATTATTATTATTATTATTATTATTATTATTCCTATTCTTCTTCTTATTATTATTATTTTCAGCACCATCAAAACAATCATCAGTATCATAATCTTCCCGTCATCATCATCATCATCTTCTTCTTCTTCTTCTTCTTCTTATTATTATTATTAGTAGTAGTAGTAGTAGTAGTAGCAGTAGTAGTAGTAGTAGTAGTATTCCTCTTCTTCTTCCTCTTCTCTTCTTCTTCCTCCTCTTCTTCTTCCTCTTCTTCTTCCTCCTCCTCCTCTTCTTCCTCCTCTTCTTCTTCTTCTTCCTCCTCTTCTTCTTCTTCCTCCTCCTCCTCTTCTTCTTCTTCTTCTTCTTCTTCTTCTTATTATTATTATTATTATTATTATTATTATCTTTTGATTTCTGTTGTATACTCATTTCTTTCCGGGTCCCAACCAGAGACCTAAGATCAGAAATGACATTATGACTTTTTGCACTGAGCAGTTTTTTTAAATTTTATTTTACATAGATAAAGTCCTTCGTAACGTGTGGTTTGTATTTGTCAAAACAATTTTTTGTATTTCTTTAAGGCACGACCTACCAGGAATTTTTTTAATGAGTTTATTGGATTTTTTTCCAACCAATCTGAGGGCTCCAACTACAACAATAATTGCTGATGTCTTCATGTGCCATATTTTTGAGATTTCGATTTCAAGGACCTTGTATTTTGTTAGTTTATTTTTTTTTTAAGATCTTCAAAGATACAGGGACTGTTGTGTGAATAAGAAGGCACATTTTGTCTTTGAGGTCCTCTAATCACGATATCTGGGCGATTATCTTTGATTGTTCTGTCTGCGGGCTTTGAGAAATGCAATAAAATATTCACAGGCCCTATCTCTGTAAGTGTATCTGCATGGTATTCATAGCTCGGTCTCCCGTTGACTGCTGACATGAGATGGAACAAATACATTGAGTCAATTGCTTCGTCCACCGCGAGGAAAGTTGGCTCTCTGTGCCGCGCCAGGAAATTTTTCTCCCCGGAATCGGTCCTTCAAATCTACATATCAACAATTCGCACTTGCATGGAGTATTGCTACCATATATGGCCTGGTGAACCTTCTGTTTACCTCGGAGTTCTTGACAGGATCCAGAGGCGGATATGTAATGTGATTGGCCCTGTTCGGGCATCTCGTCTACAGTTGCTCTCTCACAGACGCGCTGTCGCCTCCCTCTGTCTTTTTTACAAATACTCACATGGTAATTGCTCCAATGAGCTGCATTCGCTGGTTCCCAGATTTCATGAGTTCAAGCGCCCTACAAGGCCGGCATCCCACTCTCACCCTTTCACTGTCGAAACTCCTAAATGTAGCCGTCTCTTCTACTCCAATAGCTTCATACCTCGCACCTCTCGCCTGTGGAACACCCTTCCCAATTACTGTTTCCCTGATAGCTATGATCTCCAACTATTCAAATGTAATGTCAATCGACATCTCCAGTTACCCTGATCTACCCACTATCCTTCTCCTCATCCTTTCTTCTATCACTCCTATCTGCTCTCGCTTCAAATCTTCTGCAACCCCCTGCATCATAGTGCTCGGGGCGTAATGCTAAAAAAAAAAAAGAAAAAAAATGTTACTTGCCGTTTCCTTTCCATAAAAGTTGCTGATTTTCCAGTGCAGATTTTGGCTCACTCTCTCGTGCCTTGATTTATAATCAGTGGGTGCCAATACCTCGCAACCTGATACAAGATGCTTAATTGTTTCTGAATATTTATCACAGAATCTGCAATTTGGGCCACCACAACTTATCATTATTATTATTATTATTATTGTTGTTGTTGTTGTTGTTGTTGTTGCTGAATATATGATAAAACCCCTCAGGAAGAGGAAGTCCCTCAGGCCGGAAGTGAGTTAATAAATTAATTCCGAAAAAGGCATGAAACCTTCAATTTAGAATCGATTCTGCAAATCCAGAAGGTGGCCCAAATAGTTTGGCCTCTAGTGTATCTATAAATTTCATTCGCGTGTGAAACGAACTCCCTCTGTTCTAAAGCCCCGTATTGTAAAACGCTACGAACTTTTGTTACAGCCCAATATGTGTTTTGTATGTAAATACGAGCCGTTTGGCCTTCGGGAAGAAGAAAAAAAACGTTTCGCTGTTTCTGCACAAGATGGCTAATTTCATTAATCAAGCCAGGCCAATAGTTTGGCTTTCTGTAATGAAAATGGCGGGAAAGACTGTGGAACTTTCTTTGTATTTAATCATTTCAATCTCTCGTCCTCGTCCTTCTCCTCCTCTCTGAAACACACACATTCTCTCTCTCTCTTCCTCTCTCTCTCTTCTTCTATCTCTTCCTATCCCTCTGTCACTACACGTTTTTCTCTATCTGACCAAATATTTTTCTCATTCAATTCGGCCACCTATAAATCCTAATTACTGTTGTTGTTTTTCTTACTGTCGTCGTCGTCGTCGTCGTCATCTGACATGAAAATTTTAGTTTTGAACCGGATTAGTTGTTTTACTTTATCTTTCGTCCTGTTCTTATTATTCGTATAATTTCTTTCTTCATTTTTCTTCTTTCTATCATTATTATTATTATCATTATTATTATTATTATTATTATTATTATTATTATCATTATTATTATTATCATTATTATTATTATTATTATTATTATTATTTTTATTTTCTTTGCTTTCTGGCGTTTACACATTTCTTTCCGGGTCCCACCCAGGAACCTAAGGTTAGAAATGGCATCATGACCCTTTTCACTGACAAAAAAAAAATAAAAAAATAAAATTACATAGATAGAGCCCTTCGTAAAGTGTGGGCTGTACTTGTCAGAACAATTTTTTGTATCTCCTTGAGGCATGGGCTTCCAGGAATCCCTTCAATTAGTCTACTGGAATCTTTTCCAACCAGTCCTAGGGCTCCAACTACAACAGGGATTGTTGATGTTCCCATATGCCACATTTTCGAGACCTCTATTTCAAGGTCCTTGTATTTTGACAGCTTTTTGAATATCTTCAAAGATACATTGCAGTCAGCAGGGACTGCCATATCAATAAGGAGGCACCGTTTTTGTTTGTGGTCTTTAATAACAATATCTGGTCGGTTGGCCTTGATTGTTCTGTCAGTGTGAATTGTGTAGTCCCATAGAATTGTAACAGGTCCTATCTCCGTAACTGGGTCTGGGTGGTGTTGGTACCAGTTTCTTTCAGTTTCCTTCCCGTAGAAGTTGCAGATTTTCCAGTGCAGATATTGGCCCACTCTGTCATGTCGGGTTTTATATTCAGTGGGTGCCAACATCGTGCAACCTGATACAAGATGATCAATCGTTTCTGGATATTTATCACAGAATCTGCATTTTGGGCTGACACAATATTTTAGTATATGTGCTTGATAATTCCTAGTTAGCAAGCATTGGTCCTGCGCAGCAAGGATAAAACCTTCAGTTTCAACTTTATTATTATTATCATTATTATTATTATTATTATTATTATTATTATTATTATTATTATTATTATTATTATTATTAATGTTTCTTCTTTTTATTATTATTCGTATTTCGTATTTTTCTCATTTTCTTTTCCACCATTATTTTATTTCTTTTCCTTCTTCTTCTTCTTCTTCTTCTTCTTCTTCTTCTTCTTCTTCTTCTTACTTCTTCTTCTTATTATTATTATTATAATTATTTCTTCATTTTTCTTTTTTCTATTATTATTATTATTATTGTTGTTGTTGTTGTTGTTGCTGTTGTTGTTCGTCTTTTTCTTTTTTTAATTATTATTCGTATACTTTCTTCATTCCATTATTCTTCCAATTATTATTATTATTATTATTTCTTTTTATTATTATTCGTATTTTCTCCTTCTTCTTCTTCTTCTTGTTATTATTATTATTATAAGTAGTAGTAGTAGTTTCTTTCTCTACCTGTTGTTATTCTTGCTTTTTCTTCTTTTTAATCTTCGTATTTTAATAATTATTATTATTATTATTATAAGGTTGGTGGAAAAATAATGACGTAATAATGTCGTTTTTTGACGTATTTTTTCACGTCAAAAAACGACATTATTACGTCATTATTTTTGCACCAACCTAATATTATTATTATTATTATTATTATTATTATTATTATTATTATT
>OZ010596.1:89144235-89166735 GCA_963932145.1 Acanthosepion lycidas
TGAGAGGGGATAGATAGATAGATAGATAGATAGATAGATAGATAGATAGATAGATAGATAGATAGATAGATAGATAGATACGATCAGACTGAGAGGGGATAGATAGATAGATAGATAGATAGATAGATAGATAGATAGATAGATAGATAGATACGAAAACATTTAGATAGATATGAACAAACTGAGATAGGTACATAGATAATTAATTCATTGAGATATATATGAACAGATTGATATATATATATATATATATATATATATATATATATATATATATATATATATATATATATATATATAGATAGATAGATAGATAGATAGATATATAGATAGATAGATAGATATGAACAGACTGAAATAGATATGAACAGACTGAGATAGATAGATAGATAGATAGATAGATAGATAGATAGATAGATAGATAATGAACAATCTGAGATAGATAGATAGATAGATAGATAGATAGATAGATAGATAGATAGATAGATAATGAACAGACTGAAATAGATATGAACAGACTGAGATAGATAGATAGATAGATAGATAGATAGATAGATAGATAGATAATGAACAGTCTGAGATAGATAGATAGATAGATAGATAGATAGATAGATAGATAGATAGATAGATAGATAGATATGAACAGACTGAGATAGATAGATAGATAGATAATGAACAGTCTGAGATAGATAGATAGATAGATAGATAGATAGATAGATAGATAGATAGATAGATAATGAACAGTCTGAGATAGATAGATAGATAGATAGATAGATAGATAGATAGATAGATAGATAGATAGATAGATAGATATTAGGTTGTCCCGTATGAAATGAATTTCGTTGAATAACATAGAACTCTTTCATTTAATCAAAATTCGCTTTTATTTAATCAAAATAATATCCATTTTGTTACACAGTTTTCCTCTGCCGCAGTTACTACACGCTGTTTAAAAATCCTGTGAGCAGGAGGTGGCTGTCTTAACATTATGGGCATGCGCAAAAAAAGAGAGATGCCTTGCCTGAATTGCAGAAGACTAGCGTTTTCGAAGAAATATCAGGAACCCGTCTGGACGCTAATCTCCGCGTTATAAGAATGCAACACATAGCCTAGACAATATACCCACTCATTCTTAGTGAAGAAGTAAGTGTTCCTATATTTCTTTCTTCCTTTTAAAGGGACTAGCAGATCTTTTATGTGACGTGTTCTTTTAGGACGTAGGCAATCATGGCTCTCCACATTTTCTCTCCTTTGTAGACTTTAATAAATGTTGTCTTTTCTTATCTCTCCTAAAACTTGTTCCGTCTTCCGTTTACTAATGCTCTCTAAATTGGTTATGCGTTGTTTTCCCATGTCACTCTTGGCGTTAATCTGTCTTATGAGTATCCGATTTTCCAAGCCCTCTTTCCTCGTTACGTGTTCTAGAAATTTCAGCTCTGTATTCCTGATGTTCTTGATTTCATTTTCGTTTCCATTATCTCTAAAACTTCGTCGTTGCTCAGAAGACATGGTCGTTAGCAAAAGGGACAGCCCAACATGCAAATTACAAATTGGAGAGACCAAAAGAGAACAAGTACAAAAAATTAAATATCTAAGAGATGGTTTAACAGAGGACGGAAAGCGCGAAAATCTGAAGACGTATAAGAATAGCCAAAGATGCTTTCCAGAAGTTAAGCAGAGTATTAAGAGAGAGAAAAACTACTTTAGAAACAAAGAAAAAAGTACTGAACTGTTACGTGATATCTGAAATTCAATTAGGGATATTTATACCAAAAGTGAAAGCTCAAGAAAGTTGGTCAGAAATGACGCTAGATTGAGGTAGATACATAGATAATGAAAACATTGAGATAGATATGAACAGAATGAGATATTAGGTTGGTGCAAAAAATAATGACGTAATAATGTCGTTTTTTGACGTTATTACGTCATTATTTTTTGCACCAACCTAATAGATAGCTAAAGACACGTGCTGAAAGTATATTTCATGCCCGGCTTCGTAGAAGGCGAGATTTTACAGCATGAGTTAGTTCTATGCCATTGATGGCGTGAAACACAACCGAGACTGGCCGACCAAGGATCATGAAATATCGATCAGTTCGGAATATGGACAGAAATAAATACAAGAGTTTGACAGAAGAAACCACACAAAGTTGAAGTTTTCCAAGAGGAAAGTCTCATAGGATGGCAGCTCGTATCCGTGAAGATGGTGAAAAATTTCGACGTATCCCAGATCAGGTACACAGAAGCAGTAAGACATGCTCGAGAAAGTCACGCGAAATATTAGGGAATGTACAGTAACTTCTTGAAATAAATATTGCGTAATAAATTTTAAGCATTAATTTACATTGTTGTAACAAATAATATTCTTTATTCTCTTGGACAACGTAGTTGGGCTTAGTTTATATGAGGCAGCTGATAACTTTTACACGCCCATTTTTGAGATCATCTCGAATCTAGCGGATTTCGCCCAAACTCCTACAACAAAATATATCAACACAAAGGGGCCAATGATTCACACACACACACACACACACACACACACACACACACACACACACACACACACACATATATATATATATATATATATATATATATATATATATATATATATATAGTAGGTGAGATAAAGGTGAGATTAAGATGTAAAGAAAGAGAGGGGGCGAGAAAAACGGAGACAGAGACAAGAAGAGAATGAAAGAAAAAAATAAACATTAATGTAACAAACGAAGGAATACAAAGCTTTCAAAGGAATTTTGAAAATGCGTAGACGAAGACTCAAGAAAAGTAGTTCGAAAGTCAAACCATTTACAATGCATTTTTATTCTAAAATCATTTCCAATGCATTTTCATAGTAAAATCATTTGCAATGCATTTTCTTAGTAAAATCATTTGCAATGCATTTTCATAGTAAAACCATTTGTAATACATTTTCATAGTAAAACCATTTGTAATGCATTTTCAGAGTAAAATCATTTGCAATGCATTTTCATAGTAAAATCATTTCCAATGCATTTTCGTTGTTAAATCATTTATAATGCATTTTCATAGTAAAATCATTTGTAATGCATTTTCATTGTAAAATCATTTGAAATGCATTTTCATAGTAAAATCATTTGCAATGCATTTTCATTGTAAAATCATTTCCAATGCATTTTCATTGTGAAATCATTTCCAATGCATTTTCGTTGTTAAATCATTTATAATGCATTTTCATTGTAAAATCATTTGCAATGCATTTTCTTAGTAAAATCATTTGCAATGCATTTTCATAGTAAAACCATTTGTAATACATTTTCATAGTAAAACCATTTGTAATGCATTTTCAGAGTAAAATCATTTGCAATGCATTTTAATATTAAAATCATTTCCAATGCATTTGCATAATAAAATCATTAGTTATGCATTTTCATAGTAAAATCATTGACAATGCATATTCATATTAAAAATCATTTCCAATGCATTTCAATAGGAAAATTATTTCCAATGCATTTTCATAGTAAAATCATTTGCAATGCATTTTCATTGTAAAATCATTTATAATGCATTTTCATAGTAAAATCATTTGCAATGCATTTTCATTGTAAAATCATTTGTAATGCATTTTCATAGTAAAAATCATTTCCAATGCATTTCCATAGGAAAATTATTTCCAATGCATTTTCATAGTAAAATCATTTCCAATGCATTTCCATAGGAAAATTATTAAAAATGCCTTTTCATAGTAAACTCATAGCCAATGTATTTTGATAGTTAAATCATTTGCAATACATTTTCATAATAAAATTATTTTTAATGAGTTTCCATAATAAAATCATTTGTAATGCATTTTCATATTAAAACCATTAGCATTGCATTTTCCTAATCAAATCATTTCCAGCTGCTGGGTTGTGGTTAATGATGCTGCTTTAGATGGCCTATTATAAGTGTGTGGTAAATTCAATCTTCACTAGATATCTCAGACAAAATTTGACATCATGTAGTATGTTTAAACAAAGGAACTTAAATAAGCGTCTCATTACAAATCTTCATAGATATTTTTAGTAATTTTCAAGAAAAAGAAGTTAAAAGTGGATGGATTAGGCAATCCAATTAAACACGCCAAAATTAGAATAAAAGTAATCAGCGTACAAGATATGCCGTCAGGTTGATCTTCGGTAAACGTTGATAGAGTGAAATTTCCGTAAATCGCTGTGTAGAGTTCGACCTGGTGTAAGGGTTAATCTCAGGATTTTTAGCTCACAATACTGATTTATACCTATGTGTACCGTATAGGTTGACCCGCAAACATACGACAGGAGACCAGTGGCTCAAAACTTCGGCTTACCGGTAAATGAATTTAGGCTACGGTATAATCTATGAATACTACATAATGTCTCACCACTCACCTGTATGTTGAGACCCTGACCGTAATACCTTTCTATATATGTTCTGCAGAAATCAGCTTACAACACTGTTGTACCATAGCTACTGATGATAATGGGTATGTTCCCATTGAAATAAATACAGTAGTAAATACTGTATGTTAGTCTGCAATTGGAGATTCGTCTCCAGCTTTGCTTTTCAAACTCTCTGCCTCCGAGTAGAGAGGATCCCCAGACGAGGCTATGTCGGAGGACAGAGTCTCGTCTCGGGAAACAGCTACCCGACCCCGTTTTATACAAGGTCTACGAGAATCTTTGGCCGAGCCTACGGGTTCGGATACCTTACATTAAATTCGCCCTTGTGCCACATCTGACTGCGTGGGACAGTTGGTAGATATCCTGCAGTCGGAGATTCGTCTTCAGCTGCGCTGGTCAAACTCTCTGCTTCCGGGCAGGGAGGATCCCCAGACGAGGCTATGTCGAAGAGTAAGTGTCTCATCTCGGGAAACAGATACCCGAGCCCGTTTAATACGGGGTCTACGGGGAAATTTGGGCTGAGCCTACGGGCTCGGATACCCCACATTAAATTCAGCCTTGTGCCACATCTGACAGCGTGGGGTGGTTAGTTGATAACCTGCAGTTGGAGATTCATTGTGGAATTGACTTGACACACTTCTAGCAGTTGTCTACTTCTACGCGCGGCTGGCGAATCTTATATGTGTTGTTCTTGTCCGAAGTATTATCGTTCATTACCAACCTTCGTGTGATTATTCTATTCAGTAACCTTCCCTAGGTTACAACAAACACGTAGCTATCGTATATTGTGTTGGTATAATTTAGCGAACTTTCGTCAGGTCTATTGATAAACACATTAAAGTCAACATCAACTCCTATAAAATATTAATCAGGTAGATTACACATCACACCATGTAGGTTTTTGATAGTACACCTACGTATCATATGTTATGTGCAAAATACAGTATTATTCCTTCGCCATTTGCATTAGAGATTTAAACAAACAACCAATGAGATAGTCAGTGTTTACACTTAGTGTTTCAAATATTGGGCGCAATTTGTGACGTAGGGTTAATAAATTACTTTATATTAATTTCTGTGTTAATATGCCAAATATGTTCGGCAAACACAGGTTTTAGTGGGACATATTAGTGGTAGCGTGTTTGAGGTACGGTAAATAGCATACGGTAATTGTTTGCAGTTCTGTCCCTCTTGTTTAAAACTCGGCGGCAAATGTTTGCGTTTTATACTCGCTATATAAGTAGACTCCTAGTTTGGAAAGATTATTTTAGACTTGAAAACTCGACTTGTACGCCGCAATTCACGGTAAATTTGCCTGCCGACCTCTATCCAATTATTCTTAAATTAATTCATCTAGTGAAATGGCTAGTCGACCCAGTACTTTCTGAGCGACTGTTCGGTTATACTCTCATCCTACGGACGGGAGGAACCCGAAGGAGGCTACGCCGAAGGGCGGATTCTCCTTCGGGGAGGTAAACTGGCCCTGAACCAGTTTATACGGGTTCAATGGGCATATTTTTGGTCGAGCCCTCTACCATTCGTTCAAGTCTTGAACGACAGATCGGTTGAACTTTCCACCTTCGGGCGAGTAGGAACCCGAACGAGGCTACGCCGAGGGGCGGAGTCTCGTTCGGGGAGGTAAACCCACCCTGAACTCGTTTATACGGGTTCAATAGGCATATTTTTGGCCGAGCCCAAGGGCTCGGAGATCCCACGGGCTCGGAGATCCCACGTTAAAAAAGCCTTGTGCCACATGACGCCCTAGTGGGGGGGACCGAATATCGTCAGTAGTTCAAGTCGAGTCAAGAGTCGAGTCAAGAGTCGAGTCAGAGGCAGTCCGAAACAGAGTCGCGTTCAGACAATTACTGCAAGACATTGGAATAGTGATACTGGTTGAGACTACATTGTTCTCTCTACTAAACCTGATTGTTCATATTAACACTTTCTACTTCTCTGTATATATTCCTGTTTGTAATATATCTGTGTTATTCCATACCTGTGTTCGCGTTCTTCTTTATTGGTTCTACCTTGGACTATCACCGTGGTACAAGGAACCGGACCATAACAGGACATAAAGTTATAGATGACTAAATCGGAATACATTTCTACGTCAAATTGAGTATTGATCGAAAAAATAAAAAAACTTACAGTCTGTTGTTAACTGGAGGAATGGATGGCTTGTTAATTTTAACGCCTCCAAAACGAAACTGATCTCTATTAATCATTTGAGAAACTCCTTTTAGCATGGCTGATGCTAACCTCCAAGAGAGTGGCTTGTTGTATCTTCTCAAGCTAACATTCTCGTCTGACATGAACTGAAAAAACTATCTTACATATTTATAAGTCTACCATTCGTCCTTGCCTCGAATATTGCTGGTAAATATGGTCCAGTGCTCCTGCTTTATATTTAAAGATTCTTGATAAAATCCAAAGAAGAATCAGCAATATTATTGGTCCTAACCTGGCTCCAGTCACTTTCCCATCGCCGTAAAGTTGCTTCCCTCTGCCTTTTCTATAAATAGCTTCATGGTAATTGTTTAGATGAGTTCATTGCTATGTGCTATAGAGGAATAAAGTGTCGCTGCCGACACTTGAGTTTGAACATAGATCGCCAGTGAGCAAACACAGCCGATCCCATTAATAATTTAAGTAGACCACGTGACCATAGAGGACACGCATGAGGTAGCGTATGTCTAATTGATCGCCATTTCTATTCTATCCTCTATTACTATACCGATCACTATTTCTAGCCTATCCTCTATTACTATACTGACCGATGTTCTCTACTCTATTTCTCTATTTCTCTATAGTGACCATTATACGGATTACTATTCAGATCACTATTCGGTGGTTACTATTCAAGCGAGTATTATCGAGCAAGTACATTTAGTGCGAGTGTTATTCGAGTATTGTCCAACGGCGTACTATAGTTGTATCTGCGATTACAAAGTCTCTACTACAACGAGCATTACGAAAGTGACAACGAGTATTCATTGACATCACAAAACTATGGTACGTAGACTTTATGAATTTAAGCTCAGTACTGGATTGGCAGGAAGGTCCCACCGGTTTACAATTGAATTAGCAAGATTTAACCGTAATTTCTATGCTAACAGTTACTTTTCTCGCACTTCTAGCTTGTGGAACTCGCCCCCGGCTTATTGCTTTCTAGATAAATGCAAAGTCAATCATTATCTACTGTCTTACAGATTCCTTAAGGACACATGGCACAGTGGATAAAGGCGTTGGTTAGATTCAGTGTCAGAACCCTAAGAGTGTGAGTTCAATACCCGGTTAAGGAAGTGGAGAAATTGGAGAGGGAAATTAACAGGAGATAACTGATATCCATTAAACATGGCATGTGGAACTAGAACAGTCTACCCAGTGAGCGAAATAAAGGGTTCAGTTCGACATTCCCATCACCTGAAGAAGACCGGAGTGTACAACGGCAGAAACGTTGTAATAAATATGGCGACAAAGATGCGGACACTAGTCTGAATAATGTAAATAGTTTACTGATTACTCTTCTATTTTTCTCACTCCTCAACAATGCTTTTGTTTTCTCATTCTCTCGCGCCCTGTAACCCCTTGTGTCTTAGTGGCGTTACTGCCTTACATGGGGTGAATTCGATAAAACAAGCATACATACACATACATATGTCCACGCATAAAACACCCACTCAGTCATTTATCGATCCATACCAATATAAACGCCTGCACTTCCTGTGTACATAGAATAAATGTTTACATCCAGCGGAAGTTGCATAAATTCTTAAGGATTTGCTATTTTCAAGTATTCAAATATTTCTACGGAAAGAAAAACTTATCGAATTGTAGTTTATGGACACACCCGCGTTGCCCTTTGCCGCCTCGCGACTATTAAAAGAACCGCCATCGCAGAGAATGGCTTTTCTGCGGAAAGACTTCCGGAATCTAAAAGCATGTGATGCTTGACAAAGAAAATGGCGGCGACATTCATGTCAGACGACGCGCAAAATGAACCACTTCCCCCACGTGACCGATTGTCACGTGAAGGTAGGCAAACTCATACACACCGTCCCCGGCATAAGGTTACGCGTTATTAAGAATTCGCTTGCACAGAGAGGTTGTCGCACAGCAGCCGACTTCATGGTCGACAATTGCATCCGAGACGATCAATATCGTCGAGATACGAGATTAATCTGTCAGTCAGACGTACCATTTGTCACTGGCGGAATGGTGGTAGGGGTTTGGACGATTCCGAAATCGAGAGGCCGGCCTGTCAACCTTGAAAATCAGCTTTAGTGATGCTTCTTCCTCGGTCACGAAACACCGACTACAGATACTGCCATCAACAATCGAGCATTTTCATCGGTATTGGTATCCAGTAATTCTGGACTAACAATTCTTTACATTATTTACATTATTCGGACTATTGTCCTCATCTTTGTCGCCATATTTATTACAACGTTTCGGCCCTTTAGTATCTGTCTATATTTCTGAGATGAGGTATTTTGTACACTATTTACATTATTCGGACTATTGTCCTCATCTTTGTCGCCATATTTATTACAACGTTTCGGCCCTTTATTGTCTGTCTATATTTCTGAGATGAGGTATTATGTACACTATTTACATTATTCGGACTATTGTCCTCATCTTTGTCGCCATATTTATTACAAAGTTTCGTCCCTTTAATATCTGCCTATATTTCTGAGATGATGTATTATGTACACTCTTTACATTATTCGGACTATTGTCCTCATCTTTGTCGCCATATTTATCACAACGTTTCGGCCCTTTAGTATCTGTCTATATTTCTGAGATGAGGTATTATGTACACTCTTTACATTATTCGGACTATTGTCCTCATCTTTGTCGCCATATTTATCACAACGTTTCGGCCCTTTAGTATCTGTCTATATTTCTGAGATGAGGTATTATGTACACCATTTACATTATTCGGACTATTGTCCTCATCTTTGTCTCCATGTTTGTCACAACGTTTCGGCCGGTGTACGCTCCGGCCGTCTTCCGGTTGTTTGAATGTTGAACTGAACCCTTTATTTCGCTCGCTGGGGTAGTTCTCATGGACTCATGGCACAGTAGATTAAGGCGTTAGTTAGATCCAGTGACAGGACCCAACTAGCGTGGGTTCAATACCTAGTTTAGGCATTTGAGAACTTTCAGAGGGGAATTAACAGGAGGACTGCCATCCATTAGACATGGCACGTGGAACTCGAATACTCTCTTTTGACCCCAGTTTTGGAGTTCACTATTTTTCCATATCTGGGACCCTAACAGGTGCTACCACCATGGGTCAGCGTGGCACTGGGAACAACAGCAATTAAATCTCCAATCTCCCGATCAGCGGCATTGCTACCAGATGTACTTAGTCCACACAATGAGTGCCGTTGGTACAATGTAGTACATCACTATCTATTGCATGTGCGGCTCATCGGCGACTAAACCGGTTTCCCCATCAGGGCTTTTTGGTGAGGAATGTGGCTCAACGTACAACAGGTTTAAGAAAAAAACCGGTCAGAGATTGTAGATTGTAGGGCCACAGAGATTGGAAGATTGCAGTTTAAAGACAGTAAAATCGACCTTGGTAACCGAAGCGCCCTTCTGTGGCTCAATCGGTTAAGGCACGTCAGGCTATATGACGGTTCTGTTACAATTTTTGGATGCATTATGTACTAGTGAGTTAGCCCAAATGACTTGACTCACTTTATAGTCCACCAATAGAAGGTTAACCAATCAGAAGACGTAGAACATTCAATCCGTCGTGTATAAAGGCGGTCATTTTGTTTAGTCTACCAGAATGTTCAGTTCCAGCTTGTCAGGCGAAGAAAAAATAGAAGGACGAACTACGATCTGCTACTTATACCAAAATATCCACTGCTAACCCGAACAACGCTTTCCTACTGTCTTCAAAATATTCACTGCTAACCTCTGGATTCTATACTCAAAGACGACCGTCATCATGAACAACAGGTTCCGTATAAGATACAGGTTCGATTCCTGTCGGAGGACGAATATTTTCTATGTTTATTACATACAGAACATTTACTTAAATATTTGTGTCTATAAAAAGAACGTATAAACATAAAAATGTCTTAATATATATATATATATATATATATATATATATATATATATAGACTACCCACCAATTTCTAATCCCATTTTTTTTTTTTTTTTTTTTCTCATTTCGTTGTTGGAAGATTTACCTGATGATCCTGAATCCTTAAAAAAGGATTTAGGTGAAATAAATTATCGTAATGGTACATTAAAGTGATTTGTTTTTCATTATATATATATATATATATATATATATATATATATATATATATATTAATCATTTCACCACAAGCAAGTCAATAAAGACAAATAAATAAATAAATAAAAAGATCTTTATTTTTTTAAAAGCTAGAGACGCCAGTCACATGAACTCCATGTTTAATTAAATTCTTGTCATTTGATATTTTAAACTATGCTAAATTCCTTAATCTTTAAGAAGGAATAATCCTTTCTTTTTTATCTTCTTCAAGGTGTATCATATGTCTAACATTCAAACAATTGCCAAATCATTCCATATTAATGTGAATGTGAACATACCCATTATCTTCCCTAGGTATGTTACAACACTAACTTTTGACAGTCGAATACTTTATCTTATATTTTTATGCTGTGAAAAGCGAGAAATATGAAAAGCGTACAAATGGTTTTGGTTACCTGTTATAATAGCCGTCCGATGCCAGAACGCATTGAAGAATAATTACTTTTTTGCCCCGATCGCTAATGCGAGTGAAGGATCTGGATGATTTCAATTCTGTTTCAGTAATCGAAATGTTTAGTAAAGCGTATTGCCCATAAGGCATTTTATAAAGCTTCCTTTCGTCGCCATCTTGGTCTCGAACTTTCTCTCTTACAACTATGTTGTAAAAAGTAAATTTCTTATTTTTCAACTTATTACTGTTTCGGTGCAGTTTTTTTTTACATTTTATTTTAAAAATGGATTCATTTCCGTTCGGGATTGAATGAAAAATTACTTGTTTATACTCTTTATATATGTTCACGATTATCCCCATCTTTGGCGTTGTTATCACAACGTCTCGACCTTCATCAGGTATATATCAATCTGGTTAAGCGACACGAAATCCCGAACAGAACCCATTATTTAATCTACGTGAACAGACTGTTCTCGTTCCACTGCCCAGATACAACCGTATGTTCTATTCTTATAGTTCGTTTAAAAACGGTGAGATCTTTATCATTTAAACGGTGGGACCTAACAGCCAATCGAGATGCACGCTTAAATTCATGCAGTCGAGACGAAAGGGAACAAGAAGATTTTAGTTGACAAAAGTGAGGATAGGACAATAAAGGAAGAGGGTTCACGAAGGCAGAAGGTGGCGATTGACATTGCATTTAAGTTTTTGAAAATTGTACTTATCAATGAATAAGAAATCGGATGTGAGTTCCACAGGTGAGAAGTGCGAGAGAAGAAACTGTCAGAGTAGAAGTGGCGGTTGCGTCTGGCTAGTTCAAAAGTGACACTTAATTGCCAATCTACAGGGTGCCCAGTAAAAAAGCGGCAAATTTATTCTTCGTTCTTTTACACACACACACACACACACATATATATATATATATATATATATATATATATATATATATGTGAAGAAATATAGTTTTAAGGTGTGCTATATTTATGGGATAAAGTGCTCAATATCAGAGATAGAGCGTATGTAAATATAAATATAAAAGTGAACATTGTAGTCAACACTCAGAGGCGACAGGCTGTTTCATGCTGGACGCAATCGTCGTTCTTTTACACACACACACACACACACACACATATATATATATATATATATATATATATATATGTGAAGAAATATAGTTTTAAGGTGTGCTATATTTATGGGATAAAGTGCTCAATATCAGAGATAGAGCGTATGTAAATATAAATATAAAAGTGAACATTGTAGTCAACACTCAGAGGCGACAGGCTGTTTCATGCTGGACGCAATCGTCAGGCCGCCTGAGGATTTCGCCTAGCATGAAACAGCCTGTCGCCTCTGAGGGTTGACTACAATGTTCAATAAACTTGAATACATTTCTTTAATATTCATGACCTTGAATAAAGCTCCTTCTTTCTGGTTACCACGCTTTCAAGTTTGTGTTGAACTTTCAGGCAAACTTTTCGAAGATCTACGATGATTATTCAGTTTGGGCAGGAATCATGACAGCTAAAAAAATTTCTTCCTGAATTTACCGCTTTTTTTTACTGGACACCCTGTATATTTAATTCAAATAATGCATACGAAGAGAGTCTTGATTCTAAAGACAGGCTTTTAAGATGTTGTCATCGCATGTCTTTAAATTGATCTCCGTTTTTCATCCAGACATTGCTGACAATCTTCTTTCTAATTCTTGAGTTCCAACGCCTCCTTTTGAAAGATGCTATGAACATTTGTTGAATCCAATCTATGTATTCGGTGTCATATCAGAATGTCAAAAGAGCTAGGTGCCACATGAGTTAACCTCGAAGGTACCCCCATTGACACTAAGTATGGAGCCCGGCCTTAAATATGTCGACGTGCTCGCTGGAATAAAAAGAAATTAAACCCAGTCGAACTTAGGATATACACGGAGAAGAGAACCAATGATAGGAGAGAGGATAGAAATATACCCTCCATTCGGTTGACTGATATTTCAGAAATTAATAATTAATTTACATTTAGTTGCGTATTCTTAGCAGGCATTGCTAAAAGAAGATTGCAGTACAACTGCCCTCTCCTGGTTTTTAGGATGGTAGTACAACTGCCTTCTCCTCATTTTTAAAATGGCTGTACAACTGTCCTCTCTTCGTTTTTAAGACGGCAGCACAACTGTCTTCTCGTTTTTAAGATGACAGTAAAACTGTCTTCACCTCTTTTTAAAATGGCGGTACAACTGTCCTCTCTTCGTTTTTAAGACGGCGGTACAACTGTCTTCTCGTTTTTAAGATGACAGTAAAACTGTCTTCACCTCGTTTTTAAAATCGCGGTACAACTGTCCTCTCTTCGTTTTTAAGATGCCAATACAACTGCCTTTTCCTCGTTTTTATAATGGTTGCACAACTGCCATCTCCTCGTTTTTTTAAGAGTGTGAAATCAAGCCGGAAACTGATTCAAATATTTAAGAACAGAATTCTGAAGGCGATTGATATAAAATTAACAAAGGCAACATTTCAATCATTAGGATTGAGCCATATATTTTTGATTAACTATTATAACAATAGACTATGGCGCAAAAGGTTTATTCTAAAATCGGACATTATTTTCCGAACAACCTAACAAAATGGCCGTCCTATTTTACACAATTATAGTTATTTTCTTTTTACAGAAAATGACAGTTAATACTCATTATTCACAATCATGATTTTTTTCTTTCTCATATTGTACGAATTGCATGCTGGGTGAAATCAAGGAGAAAACTGATTTAAAATACGCAGTAAATAAATAAATAAAAAAACAAATAAAATATCTTCACAAAAAAGGAAAAGTCATAGTTGGTGGTTAACTTTTCGCTATGGATGTCCCGAAAATATAAAACCATATTTTTGTTTTCTCCTGCTTCTATTTAATTTTATCTCGGCGATTTTTATTATTTCCAGTTTTCCTGTTTTCTTTTTTGTTTTTTGCTTATACAATCCTTTATCAAGTCCTATTTGACGCCTGAAGTCAGGGAAATATTTCTTAGAAAGTTAGTGAACATATTGAGAAAGACTTTACGAGTGACGGAGAGTTGCTTATACGCAAAATATTCCTTCCTTAGTAACGCCCTACCATTACCTCAGATAAATAATAGACCTGTAACAGGGTTGATAGTTTGGATTGGTGTTGTAGTAATTGTTACTTGATATTATTTCATTGTTAAAGTAATTACCCCGTTGCTGTATGTATCTGTAGCATAGGAGGAATCCTTTTATATTCAAAACGAAATTAATTAAAACGTAAAACAATAATATAAACGATAAAAGCTTGAGACATATTTTGACACATTTTGCGATGTGAATTACAGAATGTTGGTACGGTGTATGTAAATATGTTCTCAGTGTGTCCTTTATTTAAAAGCCAGTGCTTACTTAGTTTGATTCCGAGAATTTCGTTTGTGAGGATGGCGTTTGACACCGTCTGTTTTTGATCTTCCCGAGCCCTGGCAAACGTGTTTCTACTGACTACTACTAATATTGTAATGGGTACCCTACTCTACACTATTCTACTGGCTCTCTTGTGGTGGAAGGGTTGTTTTTATAATGATGAGGGTTAGGATGATAAAATACCATTCTTTCCTATCATCACTGATGACAAAGTTATTTTTAGAATGATGAAATATCATCATCATTCTAGACCATAACAGACCATTCCTTTTGGGTTGCGCGGGAAGTCGAAAAAGACATATAAGAGAACCTGTTTAGTTGCAGCGAAAGAAAGAAAGAAACAAAGAAACAAAGAAGCAAACGCCCAACCGTTACTTCAGATAAGTAATGGACCATTTCTTTTTGGTTGCTCGGAAAGACGGAACAGGTATATCAAAGACACATAGTTAATGGGCGAAAATTATCTAACCCACCCCCAAAATTCTTCTCTTTGCGTAGCAACTTGATCACACCCTTGGTGAAGCGCTGAGGTATAGACCCCTGCTTCACCCTGTTATGGAAAATCAGTTCCAGCAAATGAACAAAAACGAGCAACTGCCTCAAGTAAACTTCGTACGGAAGACCATCTAATCCCGGAGATTTATCCCGGCCAACCTGATTCAACGCTTCCCAGATTTCCGACTCTGTGATGGGACCAACGCGCCTAGCCGCTTCAGCTGCCTGATGACAAGAGAAGTCAGCTAAATAGGCGTCAAAATTAGCAGGGCCCAGACCGGGCTCTCTGGTGAAAAGTTACTGAAAGTAATCACGAAAAGCCTCACATATGCCCGCGTTTGAAGTCACGGTCAGCTTATCTAGCAATGTGACGCACGCGATATGTCACCGAGATGTATCCCGAGACTCTTTTGTGCGCAACTCAGCGGCCATATTCGTCGCCTCAGAGGACATTCTTTTTAACCTAGCCCTAACTACTAGAGCTTGATCCTTCTTGATAAGCAAGGAAGACAACTCTGCCTTAGCTAAGGCTATTTCCCCACTATCACGGGATTTCACCGTACGATCTAGTTTCCGCTCACAAGCCGTGTGCACCTCTAATCTATCTAGGTTGAATCGACGACTAAAATCAGCAGCAAACGTTCTAATTTTGGATTTTAAATTATACACCAGGCATTCCCAAAAACCGACCCCGTCAATTCCCTCTGTATCATTAGTAGCAGCAATTAAATCTCCAATTTCCGGTTCAGCGGTCTTGCTACCGGATGTACTTAGTCCACACTACGAGTGCCATTGGTACAATGTAGTACATCACTATCTATTGCATGGGCGGGTCATCGCCGACTAAACCGGTTCCCCCATCAGGGCTTTTTGGTGAAGAATGTGGAAGATTCTAGTTTAAAGACAGTAAAATCGAGCTTGCTAACCGAACGCTCCTCTGTGGCCCAATCGGTTAATGGCACGTCAGGCTATGTGACGGTTCCTTATAGGATACAGGTTCGATTCCAGTCGGAGGATGAATATTTTCTATGAAAATTTCTCGAACATTCAGGCCGGTAAATGTTGTTTAATACTGTTTATTATAAACAGAGCATTTACCTAAATATTTGTATCTATAAAAAGAATTTATAAACTTAAAAATGTCTTAAAATAATTGTCGGACTTTGTCCATACCATAATATATATATATATATATATATATATATATATATATATATATATATATATATATATATATATATATATATGCAAACAAGTATATGTATTAAACAACGAAGTTTACAATGGACATGCACATTAACATTTCTGTGTGTGAATGTAAAGTGTTTGTATTTTGGTGAATGTTCGTACATACGTGTATGTGTGTATAATGTTCATGGCGTCTCCCACAAATGGGAAGACGCTATCTTCTAAGAGAGCTTACATTGTATATGTGTGTTCACTGAAATGAAGAAATGAAAAACAGAACGAGGCAAGAAGTGGCCCAGTATTTATAGTGTAGAGAGAGCGACCCCTAATGAACAATTATGAAATTAAGGAGCTAGCTCTGACATATCCATGGAAAATAGATGTCTTATTTTCTTTTGAGATATCTTATAGCTGTTTACACGTCCTGTTAAGTTCGCTGGTTAATGCGACCAGGGATAAACAAAATAGTAAGTGAGAGAAAGAGATAACTTGAAATATTCCTCTGTTGATATTTATTTCACCTGACTTATAGACTCCATTTATATGATTGAGCTGAAATGTTGTTTTCTATATCGATAAAATTGATAACAAAGGCTTATAACTTGTATATGTTTAAAGACTTTAAAATCCAGGAATGGGGTACACTATTAAATGGGGTACACTATTAATGGGGTACACTATTAAATGCCTTACAGTAATCTATCCAGGCAGCACTAGGATTTTTTCTTTTTATTGAAGCAGTTTTCCAAGATCGTCCTCTTAATAAGTAATTGGCATTTACATCCGTAAGAGATGCGTTTGCTCCCTTTTTGTTCAAGAGCTAGTAAGCCATTTTTTCTAGGAAGGAATATGTCATTTTTTCTAGGAAGGAATATGTCATTTTTCTAGGAAGGAATATGTCATTTTTCTAGTAAGGAATATGTCATTTTTTCTAGGAAGGAATATGTCATTTTTTTCTAGGAAGGAATATGTCATTTTTCTAGGAAGGAATATGTCATTTTTTTCTAGGAAGGAATATGTCATTTTTCTAGGAAGGAATATGTCATTTTTTTCTCGGAAAGAATATGTCATTTTTTGTCAGAATATATATCAGCAGGTAAGTAATGGGACAACATGTAATTGGTCAGTAGCTTTTAGGACAATTACGTCACCATTCTTGTGTAGAAGGGAGATAATTCATTTGGTTACCCACACTGGAATGTTAGTAGGATCATTAAACATAGCTTGAAATTCTTTGGCTAGTTTTTGTGTGCTGCATTTAGATAATAGAGTCAAAAGTTAGAAATTTTATCTATTCCTGGAATTTTCCGGTTCTGTGTTTATTGTTATTATTATTATTATTATTAGTAGTAGTAGTAGTAGTAGCAGTAGTAGTAGTAGTATTCCACTTCTTCTTCCTCTTTTCTTCTTCTTCTTCTTCTTCTTCCTCTTCCTCCCCTTCTTCTTCCTCCTCCTCTTCTTCTTATTATTATTCTTATTCTTCTTCTTATTATTATTTGTTTTAACTTATTAGTACATGGCGTCCATTTTTTTTCGAAAGGAGGCTACCTAAAATTTAAAATCCGCCTGCCTTAAAATTACGATTAGTCAACAATTCAGATAAGGCAAAAAGGGCAGACATTTTGAGAAAACTTTATGCAGTAATGGGTTAATTTCTCATCTTCTTCTTCTTCTTCTTCTTCTTCTTCTTCTTCTTCTTCTTCTTCTTCTTCTTATTATTATTATTATTATTATTATTATTATTATTATTATTATCTTTTGATTTCTGTTTAGTATGTCATTTCCTTGAAAGATTGCTTGATTGTTTAATTTTATTTAGCAGCAACACATCTATGGGTCATTTAATGCCGAAGTGTAAATAATTTGAACGCAATTGTATGTCTTTAACTACAGGTAAATATATATTGCTGTTCATATATATATATATATATATATATATATATATATATATATATATAATAAAAAGGCTTAAGCACTAATATTCCATGGTTATAATTTATTACATTGGAATCGTAATTACGATCCAAATCATAAGACCTATAAATTCAAAAATCTTTTTGAATTTGTAGGTCTGATGAATTGGATGAGCCTTTTATATTATATTCTTACTCTGTCCTAGACATTGAGTTCTACCTGGATTCTATCCTCTTGGAAATTATATATATATATATATATATATATATATATATATATATATATATATTAACCACTACTCACTCTGCAAGTATGATTTCCGTAGATCCATTTAGTTAATATTTTGACGCTATATCTCTTCAGAACGTAGGCGACCATGACTCTCCATGGATTTCTCTACTTTACACATCTGTGAATTGGTATGAATTTGTGCGAAAAATAGTGGAGTGAATTTCCTTCGTTTTTTTCTTCGATTTTAAGATCAGGTAGTCTTCCTTCTAAGCTGCTTGCCACAAAATGGATAGAAAAGCCCAGTCTCTTCTGCTATTTAACCCATAGCTGGAGGGACGAGATATATTTGTGCCTTTCTCCTGCTCATTGGCGCGAAATTAAACGCATCAGGCAAGACCGAAGATACTATTACTTTGAGCAAGAGAAGTATTAAGGGTACGGTCGACAGTTGAATTATGACCATATCAGCTGTTTCCCAGTTCTTTACACAATAATGATTTTCTAGATGGCTGAGGCAACAATGGCGCCATTGCATCATCAGACTGACTTCTACTTCAATTAGGTTTACATGATGTCCGTCTACTGTGTGTTTTATATTAAAATATACCCCCCAACCCTGGCGGGGATTTGAGGCTGCACAACTTTCGCTCAGTGTACGTCAGGTGATCAGAATATCGTTCCAAAATCTGGCGGTGCGTAGTGAGAAGGAGGTGCTGGGCGCGTGAATGTAGCGATCAAAGGAAAGTCAAAGATCAAATGTTGAATGGAAATCAATCGGTCTGGTTGATCTCGCGGGAGGAGAGACCGAAAACAGGCCGACTGCCGATCGGACAAGCGAAGCAAATTGCGTCGATATAAACATCTGCAATTAGGTTTACTAGCTGACCGAGAGAGTTGCGAATGCGCCGCGCCAGTTCGGGCTTGGTAAGATGGCCGGATGGGATGATGCTGATTTTGAATGCGACGCGACCTCCACTTTTAAAAGGTTGGCCCGGGACTGTTTTCTCTTTGTTGTTTCGTTCGATTTAAAAAAAATCGAAAAGTGCTTCAGTAATCTTCAAAAAGCTTTTTTTGCAACATTTTAGATACGCTTAGTTAAAAAAAGGAAAAAGAAAAGAAAATGCCATGCTGATAGCAAATAAAAATGTTTTCTTGATGCTAAAATTGTATATTAAATTCGCAAGATTTCACATAAATTTCTATTCTTAACATGACTGCAAAATAAATCATCTGTTTCTATTTAAGCGTAGTTAGAATTTGTGGGACAGAATATTTTAAATGAAGAGGATAAAGTATTAGGTTGGTGCAAAAATAATGAGGTAATAATGTCGTTTTTTGACGTTTAAAAATACGTCAAAAAACGACATTATTACGTCATTATTTTTGCACCAACCTAAGAATTGAAAATATTTGAACTTCCCCTCCAATACCCGAATTAGTTCGTATTCAACAGGAAACAAAAAGCTTGTAAAATATTTCAGTATAGAAAAGTGAACCATTGTGACAAAGCCAATGAATCGAAATATGTTCTTCTACCCTCCAATTCTATTACAACTATTATTAAAAGAACTCACATATCAATATCATAAAATTTATTACGACTACCCTCTAAAACAATTAAAGGCATAATATATCACAAAAAAACTAATAATACACTAAATCTTGCCGTCCCGGGTATGACGATAAACTACATCCGCGTCCCGGGTATGACGATAAACTACATCCACGTCCTGGGTATGATGATAAACTACATCCGCGTCCCGGGTATGATGATAAACTGCATCCGCTCCCGGGTATGACGATAAACTACATCCGCGTCCTGGGTATGACGATAAACTACATCCATGTCCCGGGTATGACGATAAACTACATCCACGTCCCGGGTATGACGATAAACTATATCCACGTCCAGAGTATGACGATAAATTAGATCCGTGTCCTGTGCAAGACGATAAACTACATTCGCGTCCCGGGTAGGACGATAAACTACAACCGCGTCCTGGGTATGACGATAAACTACATCCGCGTCCCGGGTAGGACGATAAACTATATCCGCGCCCTGGGTATGACGATAAACTACATCCACGTCCTGTGTATGATGATAAACTACGTCCGCGTCCTGAGTATGACGATAAACTACATCCGTGTCCCGGGTAGGACGATAAACTACATCCGCGTCCCGAGTATCACAATGAACTTCTTCAGCGTCCTGAATAAGACGATAAACTACATCCGCGCCCTGGGTATAATATAAACTACATACGCATCCTGAGCAAGACGATAAACTATATCCGCGTCCTGGGTAAGACGGTAAACTACATCCGCGTCCTGGGCATGACGATAGTCTAGAATCGCGTTCTGGGTATGAGGATAAACTACATCCGCGTCCTGAGTAAGACGATACACTACATCCGCGTCCTGGGTATATATATATAAATATATACAGATACTAAAGGGCCGAAACGCTGTAATAAATACGGCAACAAAAATGAGGACAATAGTCCGAATAATGTAAAGTGTATTATTTGGTTGTTTCGTATGAGACAACAATTCTGCACGGGATTTGCAAACAAAACCACACGAAGGTCATACTGAAGGGTTGATCGTCATAGGTGTTTCTTCAGTTTGTTTGGTTTTCAACAGCAAGTTGCAAACTCCTCTCTAGGGATCTTTGCAGCAATTAAATTGTATTTAAGTTTATCCTTGAAGCGTAACCAAGGACGGCCTACGTTACGCTTACTATGAAAAAGTCGGTTACACATTTTCTGCATCCAGTCATCACTCATTCTGATCCCATGACCAGCCTATCTGAACTGTGATTGCATCAGAAAGGATTCGATACCACTGATGCCACATTTGATGAAAAGATCAGGGTTAGAGATCTTGTCCTGCCCTGTATAACTGCATTTTGAACGAAGACAACGTTTATGAAAAGCATCAAGTTGATTGATGTGTGTCCTGTATGGCTTCCATGATTCTGACCCATAAAGAAGTGTGGAGAGAATGACTGCTCGATAAACAAAGATTTTCGTTTTCAGTAAAATCCCACGAACTTCCTATCAGGGATGCTTAAGCTTTACAAAGGCATTGGTTATATATATATATTGTCATAGAAAATATGCGTCCTCCGAAAGGAATCGAACCTGTATCCTATACGGATCCGTCATATAGCCTGACGTGCTTTTAACGATTTCGCCACAGAGGAGCGTTTCGGTTAGCAAGGTCGATTTTACTGTTTTTAAACTACAAGTTTCCATGATTTTTTACGTACATTCATATCCCCTCGATGCGTATCCAAATGTAAACAAATGACGCCATACATTATGAGGACGCATTTTTTCTATAACAATTTCTCGGACATTCAGGCCGGTAAATGTTGTTAATACTGTTTATTATAAACAGAGCATTTACTTAAATATTTGTATCTATAAAAAAGAATGTATAAACATAAAAATGTCTTTAAATAATTGTCGGACTTTTTCCATTTCATTATATATATATATATATATATATATATATATATATTTCAATTATAGGTGCAATTTTAATTTATAATTACATGAATCATTCATACAAAAAAACAAATATAGAGGTTAATGATTCAAATGGCGAGAATACATCTTCGCAAAGAATTTCAATAACATACACTAACCCCGAACCTGTATACGAATGATATGATCCCTGTTTATAAATTCCAGTTACATAAGGTCTTTTTAATTTTTTACAAGCTTTCGTCTATTCCAAGACATCATCAAGTATGGAAATAGATTTGTTCTCGTTTTTTACTTCTCGGTAATAAGAGGACAACGAAAATACAGATGTAATCCGAAAAAATGCTATGAGAAATATGTTATTGTTTTGGAACGTGCGGTCGCAACGCTGAGTTTGAATTTTAAATTTTAAGGTTGTGCGTTTTTGTACAAATATAGCAATAAGAGAATTCTGTTTTACTGGTAGGTTTTCCGTCAATGTGGCATGAACTATATTGTTCAATAATTACAGAAATGTCACATTTATTAACCGAAATTATTAATTGAAATTAAAATAACTGATCCAACGTGCAACTATCGGATAATAAGTGTGACATTACTGTAATTATTGAACAATATAGTTCGTGCCACATTTAAATCATTAAGAACA
>OZ010596.1:89171735-89199235 GCA_963932145.1 Acanthosepion lycidas
ATTGTCGTCCGTTGGTGTACAGTCTTCGCTTCATGATGCTCCAAAGGTTTTCGATTGGGTTCAAATCCGGAGAATTTGCTGGCCAATTCATTTTTTGAGGTCCATCGAAGCCTAACTGTTTCAAATACTCAGTAGTCTTGTGAGCAGCATGTGGGGGAGCATTATCTTGCATAAAAACAATGGCCCTTCTGAAGGCAACTCTTTACCTTTTCATCCACGGTTCAAGATGCTCCTTCATAAACACTATGTATGCATCAGCAGTCATTTTAACGCCATCTGGTACTCTCCATGAGCCCACCAATGTTTTTCCAATAATACCACCCCAGATCATTATGCCTCCACCGCCTTGTCGGTATCTCAAACGCTGATGGCGATTCTGTTCGTTCATTACCCAGGCTTTGCACCAACTATCTGGTCCATCAAGTGTTGCTCGAGTTTCGTCTGTGGACAAAACTTTAGAGAAGTCAATCTTCATATTGTTCTCGGCCCATTTCAATCGATTTTGAATGTGATTTCTCGTCAACGGAGGCTTCGATACAGGTTTGACTGTTGTTGCTATTTCCCTCAGATACCGACACCGAGTACTTTTAGACACAGTAGGATCCCCAATACGACTGAAAAGCTCTTGACTGGTAAGTCCAGGGTCCTTCGTGGCCTCTCGTTTAAGTCGTGACATGAGCCGACGTGAAATAACCTTCGGCTTGCCCTTTTGCGTACTTGTGTAGACCCGGTGAACTTATTTTTTGATGACACCTCCCTAGCATTTTACTTTTGAGAGTTCTGAGGTGATAGTTTTCTTTTCAGCATCACTCAAACTGCTTTTACGGCCCATCTTTTCACTAAATTCTTACACTTTTCTAATAATTTGGCACTCTCAAATCACTGTGCAGATAACAGATATGGCGCCAGTTTGTTTACATTGCGCAGATCAGTAGGAAAATTTCAGTGATTGCGCAGGTCTGCGTGGCGAAAATTGTGTGAAAATTGTATGTGAATTTATTGGACGGTATTTGAAATATTAGAAAAAAGTTATCTCGATAATAATTTGGCACGCAGTGTGTATATATACGTATATATATATATATATATATATATATATATATATATATATATATATATATATATATGTGTGTGTGTGTGTGTGTGTGTGTGTGTGCCTACGCACGTGTGTGTATGGTTTATGTATACGCGCGTGTGTTTGCGTGTGTGTATATGGTGTATATCTTCGGATAATGTTTAACTTTCCCTCTTTATATATATATATATATATATATATATATATATATATTTATATATATATATATATATATATATATATATAATGTCATCCACAAATATATATATATATATGTGTGTGTGTGTGTTTTCCAATACTTTCTAAATAGACAATAATTGGCATAAAATACATTCATTGTATGAAAAGAAGTTATTTGAATAATAAACGATGAAAGATTTTTTTCCATTTAGCAGCAAGAACTAAACACACGAAGACATTAAAACCTTGAACAACCTGTGTGCGAAATAGTTATATATATATATATATATATATATATATATATATATATATATATATATATATATATATATTGATGCATGTTTCATTTAATAATACAGACAGGTTTGTCTATATATTTTATGTAAATTCTCTTCATATCGTCTGATAAGCTTTATAACATTATCATTAAATGAACATCACAATATTGATACATATTTTTAATCCTATTTACGCTTTCGGCTTACATAAGCCATTATCAAGATGACAATTACATTACAATATATTAAACAATACACGGAAAAAAACAATAATGATAGTCTGTTTTTGTTTCCGTGGAAGATTTCCAAGCAACGACAAAGTCGTGCATACGAGACGCTGGAAGCGAAAATCACTCCGCAACTCACCGCTGACATCATCAGAAATTTCAACTATCTCTTTTTGTTGTCAAGTATAAGTGTCCTTTTTGTTTCCATTTTCGTTAAAAGTTCGTCGTTGCGCACATGTTCAGTCCATGGTATTCTCAGTATCCTTCTGTAGAACCACAAATTCTGTTGGAACTGGTCTTTTTCTCATCCCTGATGCGATTGTCCAGTATTCGCTACCAAGTCAGAAGGCCTATATTGCATAATAGCCCAGTACTGTTTTCTTTATTTCTAATGAAAATTTCCTGTTACTTTGCTTAGCTTTAAGAAGGCAACTTCCGCTATCGTAATACATCTTGGGATTTTTGTGTCACATTTTCCGTTCTCTGTTCAAAACACTTCGTAGATATTTAAAGTGTAATACTAACTTTAGTTTGTTCTCCACAGTCATTATCAAGAACTGGGTATTGTCATTATGCAGATAAGATTTTGTGGGGTACATTTTGACGTTTTCTAGGAATTGAAATTTATTCATATATACGAATATCGTTTTTGCGGTCTAAATCGGCTTTCCGCTCGAGTCAGGATTCGTATCATTGGTTTGCTTATGTGGCTTATTAAACGGATTGTCTGATGGAGCTTGCATACATTATCCATAAAGTAATCGCCATTAATTAACCCACCCTGCGTGAAACAACCAAAACGATCAAAAAATTATTTGCAATATATTTTCATAGCAAATTGATTTTCAATGTATTTTCAAAGTAAAATCATTTGTAATGCATTTTCATAGTAAAATCATTTGCAATGTATTTTCATAGTAAAATCATTTGTAAAGCATTTTCATATTAAAATCATTTGCAATGCATTTTCATAGTAAAATCATTTACAATGCATTTTCATATTAAAATCATTTGTAATGCATTTTCATAGTAAAATCCTTTCCAATGCATTTTCATAGTAAAATCATTTGTAATGCATTTTCATATTAAAATCATCTCCAATGCATTTTCATAGTAAAATCATTTCCAATGCATTTTCATAGTAAAATCATTTGTAATGCATTTTCATAGTAAAATCGTTTACAATGCATTTTCATAGTAAAATCATTTCCAATGCAATTTCATAGTAAAATCATTTACAATGCATTTTCATATTAAAATCATTTACAATGCATTTTCATAGTAAAATCATTTGTAATGCATTTTCATAGTAAAATCATTTGGAATTCATTTTCATATTAAAATCATTTACAATGCATTTTCATATTCAAATCATTTGTAATGCATTTTCATACTAAAATCATTCCAATGCATTTTCATAGTAAAATCATTTTCAATTAATTTTCATAGTAAAATCATTTGTAATGCATTTTCATATTAAAATCATTTCAAATACATTTTCATAGTAACATCAATGGTAATGCATTTTCATCGTAAAATCATTTGCAAAGCATTTTCATAGTAAAATCATTTGAAATGCATTTTCACATTGAAATCATTTACAATGCATTTTCATAGTAAAATCCTTTGCCATGCATTTTCATAGTAAAATCATTTGCAATGCATTTTCATAGTAAAATCATTTGTAATACATTTTCATATTAAAATCATTTGTAATGCATTTTCGTAGTAAAATCCTTTACAATTCATTTTCATAGTAAAATCATTTGCAATGCATTTTCATATTAAAATAATTTGTAAAGCATTTTCATATTAAAATTATTTCCAATGCATTTTCATAGTAAAATCATTTCCAATGCATTTTCATAGTTAAATCATTTGTAATGCATTTTCATAGTAATATCCTTTCCAATCCATTTTCATAGTAAAATCATTTGTAATGCATTTTCATAGTAAAATCATTTCCAATGCATTTTCATAGTAAAATCATTTGTAATGCATTTTCATAGTAAAATCATCTGTAATGCATTTTCATAGTAAAATCCTTTCCAATGCATTTTCCTAGTAAAATCATTTACAATGCATTTTCATAGTAAAATCATTTGTAATGCATTTTCATAGTAAAATCATTTGGAATTCATTTTCATAGTAAAATCATTTGGAATTTATTTTCATATTAAAATCATTTACAATGCATTTTCATATTCAAATCATTTGTAATGCATTTTCATACTAAAATCATTCCAATGCATTTTCATAGTAAAATCATTTTCAATTAATTTTCATAGTAAAATCATTTGTAATGCATTTTCATATTAAAATCATTTCAAATACATTTTCATAGTAACATCAATGGTAATGCATTTTCATCGTAAAATCATTTGCAAAGCATTTTCATAGTAAAATCATTTGAAATGCATTTTCATATTAAAATCATTTACAATGCATTTTCATAGTAAAATCATTTGTAATGCATTTTCATATTAAAATAATTTGCAATGCATTTTCATAGTAAAATCATTTGCAATGCATTTTCATAGTAAAATCCTTTGCAATGCATTTTCATATTAAAATCATTTGCAATGCATTTTCATGGTAAAATCATTTGTAATACATTTTCATATTAAAATCTTTTACAATGCATTTTCATAGTAAAATCATTTGTACTGCATTTTCATAGTAAAATCATTTACAATATATTTTCATAGTAAAATCATTTACAATGCATTTTCATAGTAAAATCATTTGTAATGCATTTTCATAGTAAAATCATTTGTAATGCATTTTCATAGTAAATCATTTGCGATGCAATTTCATAGTAAAATCATTTGTAATGCATTTTCATAGTAAAATCATTTGTAATACATTTTCATATTAAAATCTTTTACAATGCATTTTCATAGTAAAATCATTTGTAATGCATTTTCATAGTAAAATCATTTACAATATATTTTCATAGTAAAATCATTTACAATGCATTTTCATAATAAAATCATTTGTAATGCATTTTCATAGTAAAATCATTTGTAATGCATTTTCATAGTAAAATCATCTGCAATTCATTTTCATAGTAACATCATTTTCAGTGCATTTTTTCATGTTACGAATGTAATCAGAGAAAGAAATATACATTAAACATTAAAAATAAAGTGTAAGAACTTAAATTAATACCCATGACAAGAATTAATTTAGAACGTACCCGACGGCCGTTCCGAAATGAATTAACACCACCACCCCACCCCACCCCATATCTTCCTACTTTATCATGTTGGGCCATGACGTCAGTAACTGATGCAGATTATTCGGTGGTATCGTAGATTTATGATGTGTGGTCGATAGAAATTATACGTCTGTTTGTCTTAATGATGGATCCGTTTGTTTGTGTACGTCTGTTGGTTTTGTTCAAATCAAAAAACATTCAACATGGATTTTATTTCGTATCTTTTTTCGTAAATAATTTTTTTTTATTGGTTGAAATTATTCATTTTATTTCTATGTTGGGTTCATTTTTTACGTATCATGAGTCCTCGTTTAATATCGATCTACTATGAAAATCGATGACTTTTCTTTAGTCTACAAATCACAACGTTTCCGTCCATGTCGCCTAAAAGTCTATTAAAGATGTCAGTGCCAGAGGGGAATAAAAGATCAATAATTCTGTTTGGAAGCACGGGTTAATCCTCGACGCTAAGCCGATCAACATGTCCTAGATAAGCAAAGACGGATTATCACCATGACGACAATAAGATGACCTCTTATATCCACTGGTGGGTAGACAAATATTTTTTTTCTTTCGGTGGAAGTCATCACTGAGAGCAAAGCACTTCGGAAATTGTGTGAAATGGAATTCCATCTTACCATTAAGACAGATCGCAAGGGCTCCAAAATTTCTGTTTATGGATATGTGGTTAATGTAACGGTTAACAGAGTTCGAAATCCAGTTTAGTTCGTTACATTTAGTTTCACACAAATACCCTTATGAACGTAATGGGTGAGCTATGAAAAAAAAGGAGTAGTTTCCAAGTTTGCATTTCTTCCCCCTTATTGGTATAATTACAGACATGATATACGGAACGTAATAGATGAAATAAAAGGAATGACAAACATGTTTTGTTCTCAGAGAGTTTTATTCTTCATATTTACCCTGTTTCACGCAGAGAAATTATAACACATGTATACCACACAAGCAGTGTGGAAATGCGGAAACGGGAATTTGAGCTGCCGCTCTGGAGAAGCCGTATTTAGGGTTTCGAATGGAAATTGCAGCGGTCTGGATTTATCTTCTACGTCACTAGCTCGAACAGGAAACGGTGAGTTATGATTATTTCCAAACATGAAAACTGCGAGTCAGAGACAGTTTCTATATCGGGTGAAGATATATTCTCAAAGACAAATAGCGCCATGATCTTGTCGGCTGCCGATGTGGCAGATTTATCCTGGCTCGTACTGAAAAAGATTTAGCTTCCATTTTTGAAACATGGTTATTACTGTGTAGCGAAAAAAAACATATTTTAAATCAGTTCATCTATAATATCAATGCTCTGTAAATTTACATTGAGCACTATTTTGTAAAAATAAAAAATATCAATAAGAACACCGGATTATATATCTTACTGTTCTTTATTTGTATTTATCCACACACACACACACACACACACACACACACACACACATATATATATATATATATATATATATATATATATATATATATATATATATAAAAGTGAACTGAAATTAGCACTCAGAGGCGACAGACTATTTCATGCTAGACGCAATCGTGCGGCCTGACGATTACGTCCAGGATGAAATAGCGTGTTGACTTCAATGTTCACTTTTATATTTATATTTACATACGCTCTATCTCTGATATTGAACACTTTATCCCATAAATATAGCACACCTTAAAACTATATATATATATATATATATATATATATATATATATATTCAAATGGATCCTTTCATATCCACGGGCAAGCTTTTTGGTGTCATTAATAGGAAGAGAGAAAATTATTGTGTTGATATATATTATTTATTCCGAGTACTTTCGACATTAGCACACTGTCACCATCAGGGTGTTGTTTTTTTCAAGACAATTATAGTAGTGTTCGTCATTTTCAAAGACAAAATGAGTGTGTTCATCTGAAAGTTAATTTTTTTACTGGTGAAGTGAAGAACGCTGAGTTTAGTACAATTAGCAAAATAACGCTTCAGGGGAGGTAAGTAAGTTATTAGGTGGTGAGAAGTTTTTTTTATATACAATGGGTGGGGGATCAGATATTCGTACGCATACAAGTTTTTAATTTATTGTATTTACAACTAATGAATACACATACTTTTCATATAATTAACTACATACAGATGCATAATAACTAAATATGCATAGAAAACGAATACATAATCTTCATTTAATTCTTTGTAGAACAAACATTATTCATTTCTACAACAACCAACCTCTTCTTGTAGTTCTCAATGATTTGCAAATTTTAGTCAGTATTTTGTTCCATTTCTTCATCGCATATGGTCTTCAGATCCGAAATATTTGTTGGAGCTCTCGATTGGATTTGAATTTTCAAATAACGCCACAGATTCTCGATTGGGTTTCAATCTGGGGACTGACTTGTCAATTTCAGGATATTTACATTATTTTCAGCAACTCATTTCTTCGTAGATTTTTCAGTATGCTTAGGATCATTATCTTGTTGGAAGATTCAGTCTGGAGGAAGGTCAAGATTTTCAACTGAAATCATTATATTTGCTTCCAAAATATTTTGATATGCTGCAGCATTCATTCTACCATCTAATACTGATGTGTTGCCAGCACCTTTTGCAGAAAAACATCCCCAAACCATGATGCTGCCACCACCAAATTTCACTGTTGGAACTGTGTTCTTTTGTTTGAAGGCATCGCCATCTTTCTTCAATACATAATTTCTAGAATTACATTCAAACAACTCAATTTTGGTTTCGTCTGTCCACAGTACCCTTTCTTAATACGATTTTTATCCTTATGTTCACAAACTTGGGGTAAAAAAAACTACGGCGCCTTCCTTTATGAATGTCATCTTAACATCAAGAAACTGATTAGAGAACTGGAAGGGATCAGTATAGAAATAAGTAAACACAATATGCCTATATTATTCAATGAAACATATTTGAATATATATATATATATATATATATATATATATATATACGCATTTCTTGCAAGTGAGGTAGGTTGTTAGCAACTCTGTAGAATGAAAAATAACACCTATCAAAGGCGGAAGAACTATTGACCAGCTAAATAGAGGTAATGTCCCAATAAAATCACCGTGGAGAAGGCAACAGTAAACCACTCAACTATCAATCCCAAGTAAATTGGTGGCTTCTTAACTCACTCAATACAACACTCAACTTTCATACATGCTAGAGGATTACATACAACGGGACCCTCGCCCAGTCTGCTAACTACCGGCTAATGACATGTTGCGTCTCGATTATCGTTCACGTCGAAAACTGGAAAAGTCCCGCTGCACATTTGCAAAGAAAAAAAATTGGTTTCGTCTATCCATAATTCGCTTTCCCAATCCCATTTTTCCTCATCGTTATGTTCACGAACGACTTTCAAGCTGATATCTCTGTGTCTTTTCAATAATAATGAAGCTTTTCAAGGTGAGCGTGACTTTAGTTTGTTCCTATAAATTTCATTGCTTATTGTTCGTTTAGTGACACAGATTCCTGGTGAAAGCAAATCATTCTGCATCTCTTGACGAGTAACCATTTGATTTTGTTTAATTTGACACATTAATTTCCTCGAAGATGTTGAAGAAATCTTCCGTGGAGCACCTGTTCTTCTTTGGATTCCAACAGTTTTAAGGGTTTTTTATACCTTAATAAACTAATGGAAATGAAATATTCAGGTTGTCAGATTTTCCTGTAATTTTTACTTTCTTTCAAGAACTTAATATTCATTTCTTTTTGCGAATTTATCAGTTCTTTGCCTTTTTTTTTTCCTTTTCTAATTTTGACCATATCTGTCGTTCTCTTCCACCCTTACACCAACTTAAAACTACCCCTCAAAAATGTCTAAAAATAATACGTAAATTTAAAACCATTTTTTTATGCTTGGAAATGTGATCTGTAGAACCAGGAAAAGCCAACTTTCTAGGAAAATAAAATATAATCAATGGACCTTTAAGGTTGTCTGTTTTGAAATTTTAATTAAATTAATATTCGCTCTGGTTTAACATTGAGCTCTCTCGATTACATCCTCCTTGGTATTATCAATACGGATTAACAAACATTTCATTACCTAACTATATATATATATATATAAATAAATTTCCCAGAGGAGAGAATCCAGGTAGAACTCAATGTCCAGGACTGAGTAAGAATATAATATAAAAGGCTCAAACACTAATATTTCATGGTTATATTTTATTACATTAGAATCGTAATTACGATCCAATTCATCAGACCTACAAATTCGAAATTGTTTGGGTCAATCGAAATTGCTTGGGTTATATATATATATATATATATATATATATATATATATATATATATATATATATATAGAGAGAGAGAGAGAGAGAGAGATGGGGGAGTGATAGATAGCAAAAAATTGTATGATAAAATGGAAAAATTTTCTTGCGACGTATTTCGTCCTCCGGGAATTTATTAGACAAAATCGAAAGGACGAAACAGGTCACAAGAAAACTTACTTCTACATACATTTTTTCCCAATATTGTTCCTGATATAATAATATATATATCGTTATAAAAGTGAACATTGCAGGCAACACTCGGAGGCGACAGGCTGTTTCATGCTGGACCCAATCGTCAGGCTATTTATATATATGGGTCAGTGGTGCATTGTGGGTAATCTATTCTGGCAGTTATTTTGCGGGAGTGGCTTGTTTGTTTATTTATTTGTTTGGGTCAATATATTTTACTTGTTTTTTATATTATTTTGTTTATATTTATTTATTCTTTTCAGTTTTCCATTTTTAAGTAACGTAGTAAAAATTTGTTTTCATGTCTGCATTTTGAGATGGGCTCAGGTCATTTATTTAGTAATTTATTTTGGTCTAGGAAGGTAATAGTAGCTATTCTTTCCTCCAAGCAAAGTTTTCAGGTTGTTAATTGTTGTTTTTCATTTTCGTTTTGTATTATTTATTCTTCTCGTTTTTTGATGTTTTATTAACGTAATAAACAATTTGGGATGGGGATTTGCTTCGGTCACTTATTTAATAGTTTGTTTTAGTCTGGTAAGATAATTAAAGCTGTTTATTCGTCTAATGTTTGGATTGCTTGACATAGTCTATTCAGTTATTTTGGCGGGTAGACAGCTTTTAAGTTATTTATTTGGATTGATTATTTTTACTTGTTTTTGCTTATTTATGCTTATTTTTATTAGTTCTAACGGTTATTTTAGCGGGGGCGATTTGTTAATTTGCTTATTTATTTATTTGGATTAATTTTTATTAGTTTTTATTTTACTTATTTTGTATATTTTTATTTATTCTATTTGGTTTTCGATTTTTGAGTAATGTCGTGATGGTTTGTTTTTTTTATCGATGTATAGCAGTTACAGATATTTTTTCGTCCAAATTTTGGATTGGTTGTTGTAGATTATTCAAACAGTTATTTTGGTGGGATTTGTTTGTTAATTTGTTTATTATTATTTACTTTATTTACTTATTTGGGTTGTTTTTACTTGTTTTTTAAGTATTTTATTTTTTATTTTTTATTCTATTTTGTCTATTCTAACGGGAGTAGTTTGTTAATTTGTTTATTATTTGTTTGGGTTAATTTATTTTACTTGTTTTTTATATTGTTTTCCTTATACTTATTTATTCATTTCAGTTTTCCATTTTTAAGTAACGCAGTAAGAATTTGTTTTCATGTCTGCATTTTGAGATGGGCTCAGATCGTTTATTTAGTAATTTATTTTAGTCTGGAAAGATAATAATAGTTATTCTTTCCTCCAAGCAAAGTTTGCAGGTTTTTGATTGTTTATATTTTTATTTTTATTTTGAGGTTTTACTCTGTATAAAAATATGTATATATATTTAAAAAGAAAAAACATGTATTTGTTGAATTCGTTTATTTTGACAAATTTGCAACCGAATTCCTTTGAAGATATTTAGAAATAGACATGTTCCTTTCAGCTGAAAGAAAAGTATTAAAACAGCGACCTTTTTTTATATGGTAAAACTTTTCTCTTTTTTTTCTTTCCTTCTTCGTATTTTGATTATATTTTCCTCTTCTTCTTTTGCTTTCACTTACACATCAATCGCCCGTCTCGCTTCGTTCGATCTTCGATGAGGTAATTGTCTTTCCTTGCAAAGGCCCCTTACTTGCAATAAGGATACGTGAACAAATCAATGATGGCAATATATATAATGTTTCTAGAGCACCATAATTATCAATGAATAACACCGTAGTAGTAGATATTTGTACGATATATATATATATATATATATATATATATATATATATATATATGCACATTTCATTGAAAACGACAGAAAATGTGCTTTTATTTAGTTTTTTATACAATTTCTTATGCGATCTAATTTTTTCTTTTTTTTTCGGATGATAAATTATATAAAAACTGTCCGAATGTTCTTTTTATACGAGCGCTTTCGGCTATACATTTAGCCATTTTCAAGGATTATATTTTAAGTGTTAAACTAAGAAATAGTTTGTATTATGTATTTTTTATAAAATGTTTTCATTTTTTTTGTTTCAAAACACGGTCACGATATTATGTCCGTGTTCAAAGTTAATATTATGAAGTGTTAGTTTGTTTTTATCAATAAGGCTTCCATTATTTTTAGGCTTTTTAAAAAATAAATAACGGAAGCCTTACAAATTGCATAAAATGTATAAAAAAACCTAAATAAAAGCACCTTGTCTGTCGTTTACAAAGAAATGTGCACGAAAGAAGGATTGCTGCCTAAATACACAAATATATATATATATATACGGATATTCCTTGTTCAAATTTGACGTCGGTTCGTTTATTATTGGTAATAAGAACTCTCCGATTCATATCCGGGCATTTCGTTTGTCCATGTGCAAACAGACGTTTCGTCGTCAGATACGTCATACCTGTAAAAGATTGAAATAAGTTATTGATGAGAGAGAAAAACTTAAAAAAAGAAATAACTACATTTCCATATGTGGAGGAATTTGGCTATGGTTGGGTTTGGCTTATTTTGTTTTTACGTCTTATCAACCTCAAGATTTTTTAAGATAGATTCGTATAAATAGAGTATATATTCTTTGTATGAAATCAGTTTGTAAATGAGGGTTCATTGACGTATTTTTGTAAAGTGTTTTTTTTTTTTGTTTTTTGTCGAGAGTCAAATGTATTGCTGATAATAATTTTTTTTTCTATAAATGTATTGCTGGTATTTTCCCTATAAAAACTATTTTTTACACTTTCATAGTGTTTTGAGCCCGGTTTGGGAGTTTAACTAGCGCTCCTGAAAACTTCCTGATAAGAGGCCTTGCTGCCAGATGTAGTTTCTCGTCATACCCAGGACACAATTAGCTATGGTTAAATGTAATTGACAGAAATACCCAACAAACAAAAGTGACAAAATTTGCAATAAACAATAACAGAAGAAATTAAAAAGGAGAGCATGACAAAAAAAAAAATAAGGCAAAATAACAACAATAAGGCAAAATAACAATAGTAAGGCAAAAAACAGACAAAGAATGGTGTTAACTGTTATGGTGAAACACCCCTATTCTATAGTTAATAGACTCTCCCACCTAATATAAGTAGAAGTAGTAAGAGAAACGAGGGTCAGTCGATGTCGGACGACCGACTGAACGGTTGAACTCTCTGCCTTTGGGCGGGGAGGAACCCGAACGAGGCTACGCCGAAGGGCGGAATCTCGTTCGGGGAGGTAAACCGACCCTGAACCCGTTTATACGGGTTCAAAGGGTATATTTTTGGCTGAGCCCACGGGCTCGGAGATCCCACGTTAAACCGGCCTTGTGCCACATGATACCCTCGTGGGGGGGGTGACTAAATACTAGTCGATGTCGGACGACCGACTGAACGGTTGAACTCTCTGCCTTCGGGCGGGGAGGAACCCGAAGGAGGCTTCGCCGAAGGGCAGATTCTCTTTCGGGGAGGTAAACCGACTCTGAACCCGTTTATAGGGGTTCAATGGGCATATTTTGGGGCCGAGCTCACGGGCTCTGGCATCCCACAATAAATAACCGACCTTGTGTCACATGCTGTCCCAGTAGGAGGGTGACTGAATATCGTCGGACGGTCAGTCAGTCGATGTCGGACGACCGGCTGAACGGTTGAACTCTCTGACTTCGGGTGGAGAGGAACCCGAACGAGGCTACGCCGAAGGGCAGAATCTCGTTCGGGGAGGTAAACCGACCCTGAACCCGTTTATACGGGTTCAAAGGGTATATTTTTGGCAGAGCCTACGGGTTCGGAGATCCCACGTTAAATCGGCTTTGTGCCACATGATACCCTCGTGGGGGGGGGTGACTAAATACTAGTCGATGTCGGACGACAGTTAGTCGAATACGAGAGTCAGCGACCACAACAAGATTACTCTGCGTAATACCTATTATATCAAGTTCCTAACGTTTTGTACGTGGAACCTGTTTTAGGTCTGACTTAGTACAAATGCAAGCCTCCACTGCGGAATAACTGCACAACATTAACCCACATAAGGCGATACAGGCAATAGGTCGTAGCGTTCTTGTTTCAAGACAAGACAGAACAAAACTAAGATGTGACCAAGAAGCCTATCTTATTGGCTGGAAAGAAACATCAGCACGCATTTGTGTTTTGCCTATAATTTTGGCGAGGGGATGTCTTTGCAGTCATTTCACCTACGATTGTATAGGGAAAGGTTTTTAAAAATGTGAAAAAAAGAGATATTATGAACTGCAAACATTTTTGCATCATGAGGTGTTTCGTTGGTATCTTGTGAATATGTGGTATTGTGGTACATGCAGGATTGAAAGATGATGGACAAGTTCTTGTGGTGATTGAGCATATTGTATTAAATGAATGGGCTGTGATTGTTATTAACTAAGACTAGGATAGTTACTTTTCCTCTCTTCCCCTTTGGCCTTGTGCCAAACTTTCTGCACTTAATCAGAAATAAATAATCATTCCTACTGGGATTTATTAAAATCATTTTCATTGTTATATGAATTTTTATATATTTTTGTAAAAAAAAAAGGAAAAATACCCAAAAAAGATATAAATTTTTAGATCATGTGGTGTTTTGTGAATATGTGGTATTATGGTACATGTAGGATTGAAAGATGATGGACAAGTTCTTGTGGTGATTGAGTATATTGTATTTAATGAATGAGTCGTGATTGTGATTAACTAGGAATAAGATAGTCAGTGAAGACCAGCATTTCCCCACTTCCTCTTCGGCCTGGTGCCACAATTTTGTAAATTTTATAAAATAAATATGCATTCCACCCACGATTGGGACCCTCTATACGATATTCTTATCCAAAGGTATCACAACATTTATAAGGATGCATTCGTGGTTCCTCTTGTGCACAAATATCATATCAGGGCGGTTGCTCTCTAAGTTTTTGTCAGTCAAGATGGTCGTGTTTTATTTATAAATTTGGGAAAGGGAGGGGAGATTTTTTTGCAATCATTCTCACTTAGATTGGTACCAAAAACGTAAATTATGCTTCGATTAAATATTAATAATAAAGTGCCATGGGAAGACATCGGACTGTAAAGTATTATCAAACAGTATTAGATTTTCGAAGCTTTGTTGGTTACCTCTCTATTCAGATGTCATATCTTTACAGTTTATGTTGATTTTCATGTTTTGAATTGTCGTGTATCCATCGGTCAGTTCGAATTATGATTTGTAAAAGACGAAAGTTCTCAGACATTGGAAGATTTCTAGGTCAGCTGTTTCCGGAAACCAGTTAAATGAACCGAAATATAGAAAAATAAATAAAAATATTTCTTAACAAAGAACCTTTGCTGGACTTCAACCAAATGTGTGTGTATATATATATATATATATATATATATATATATATATATATATATATAATTATTTACTTAAAAATAGGATTCCAACACGCTACATAAGATGTCTCATGTTTCAAAACAAGAGCCAGAAACTTCAATATAATTATTTGAATTAAATTGAGTTAAAGTAAGCTCTGTTCCATCTTCAAGCGAATTTTTTTATTTTCTATATATTTTCACACACACACACACACACACACACACACACATATATATATATATATATATATATATATATATAATTGTCTGTCTAAGTCTATTCATATCTATCTCAGACTGTTATGTCTATTTATTTATCTCTGTTCATCTCTCTCTCTCTCTCTCTCTCTCTCTCTATATATATATATATATATATATATATATATATATATATATTTATAAATATTTATTTAAAAATATGATTACAACACGCTACATAAGAGTTCTCATGTTTCAAAACAAGAGCCGAAAACTTCAATATAGTTATTTGAATTAAATTGAATTAAAGTACTAAGCTCTGTTCCATCTTCAAGCGAATTTTTTTTTTTTTGATCGAGCACTATTTCTTAAAAATAATAAAGAACTCTGGATTATTTACCTAACGAGTTCTTTCCTATTTTCTATATATTTTCACACACACACACACACACACATATATATATATATATATATATATATATATATATATATATATATATATATATATATATATATATATATATATATATCTGTTTGGTCATATCTAACTATCTATCTATCTATTTATATGTCTTTCTGTCTGTCAGTCTGTTAAGTTTATTCATATCTACCTCTGTCTGTTCATGTCTATCTATCTATTTATCTCATTCTGTTCATATCTGTCTATGTCAGACTGTTAATATCTATTTATTTATCTTAGTCTGTACATATCTCTCTCTATGTGTGTGTGTGTGTGTGTGTGTGTATGAAGACTTAAGTTCTGCTATATTCAAGGGATAAAGTGCTCAATATCAAAGATAGAGCGTGTGTAAATATAAAAGTGAATATTGAAGTCAACACTTAGAGGCAACTGTATGTTTCGCGCTAGACGCAATCATCAGGCCATATATATATATATATATATATATATATATATATATATATATATATATATATATATATATAATGAGAGCAAATAGAGTCCAATTCCGACGTTCGTGACATTCAATTTAAAAGAGAGCTCATTACAAGAGTAGTTCAATATTCTTTATTTTAGGATATTACATCAAATGCTACACGAAAGCAATCATGTTTCGATGCGTATTAATGCATCTCATCGGGTGTTAGTAAATAACTGGTGAGTAAACAATTGATTAAGATTAAAAAACAAGACACACCCTCTTTTCACCAGAAAATGAAGAAAAGAAAAAGAGTAACAAAGAAAAGAGATATGTTTTTTTTTGTTTTTATTCTGATCAACCAATCCGAATTATTAAGATTATTAAACTTTATGATTTTTTTCGAGATTATTGGTGCAACTATAACTTAGTTTTAATGTATTTCTATTAAATATTTTACTAAGAGTGTAGCTTTTCGGAAAATGTTTAGCTATCAATTTGAGAAACTTATGGCCTAACTTAGTACTAACTAATTGATTAAATTGAGGTGTGTGACAGATGATCTTCCTATTCCTCATCATATTATCTAAACACTTATACCCGCTATTCTTTAAACTGCTATGTTTCCCAGACATTTTTTGTCCAATAAGTGGTTACTGATTCTACGTTCTACAGAGGAAGGAATATATTGGATTATTGATGGTGGGTGATTGGAATTGTGTATAAATAAAAAATTGAGTTATCATTATTTTTCATATAAGGCTGAAAATTGTCATTAACATGACATCGAGAAAATTTACTTGTTTAATTCTGTCGTTTATTTTAAACTTTAAGATCTAAACTTTTTAGTTCCTGTGAATATATTTTCTTAGATTATCTACCTTAATTTGCATGAAGTTTTTTTACATCGTCTCTATATGGCCCCATATTCTCTTGATTGATCTACTCAGCTGAATCTAATGATCCCATTGAAATATCAAAGTTATCATTAGAATTCTTGACCTATTAATCTTTATTGTCGATAAGAACAGATCTCCTACAGTTCATTATAGTGTTTATCTGTTCACTTGAGATGTTAGCAAATTTTACGTCCTTGGAGATGGAAGGGAAGAAATCGACGATATCACACTGGATAAAAGTGCAGGTGCTTTTGTTGCCGATGCTTCTAAACCAGTTAATGACTTCTGTGGTACCAATGCAATGAATAAGTCCATGGCGTTTTTGGATCTGTTTTTCTACACGTTCAATGATAACTTTGCTTATCCTTCCAATTTTCAGTCTGGTAGGGTTCATGATCCATGTAGGATGTTTGATCTAAAAGAGGTCGTATCTTGTTTTTAAATATCCAAAAATTGTCTACTTACCAGTTACCAACTAATGACTAATGAAGTGTGTTAATAATAAACATGATTGCATTTGTTTAAAGTTTTATCTATCTATCTATCCGTGCGAGTGTGCGTGTGTGTATTTAAAACGCTACATATATATATATATATATATATATATATATATATATATATATATATATATATATATATAGCCGATAAATAACGATTGCATTTGCGTAGCGTTTTATATATATATATGTGTGTGTGTGTATGTATATATATCGCTACTCATACGCACACACACACATATCTTACTTATTATAAAACGCAGATTGTGTGTGTGTGTGTGTGTGTGTGTGTATGTCTGTACGTTTATATATTGCATCGGATTTCCTACATTTTTCAACCGATTTTAACAAAACTTCACAGGACTGCGTAAACTACCTTGCGGTGGTTCTAGCAGCGCCTAAAAATTGGAAAAACTCAATTGTTTTTGCACGAAATCAATTTGAAAACACGATAAAACACGACTCTGACGCCAGAATGAAAGAGGGACAACTCATATCGAGTTATACTTATTATAAAACCCAGGTTGTTTTTGTGTGTGTGTGTGTGTGTGTGTGTGTTTGTTTATGGGATCGGATTTCCTACATTTTTCAACCGATTTCAACAAAACTTCACATTTGGCGGGGGGGGGGGCAGTGTTTCTTATTGTCTTGCACACTTTTATCTTTATTTTTACATTCAGAATGCTTTAAAAATTCCATTTACAAGACAATTGTTTATAATAAAATTCTATTCAATCGGTAGACTCATAACGATTGAAAACAATGTTTTTGTTTGAGTTTGAGTTTGACCAATTCGTAAAAAAAAAAATAATAATTAAGACATGCGTGTCCGTCAACCTTAAATAATAAACTTTGTCAATTTTATTTTTCAGTCTTTATGATGGTCGATACTTGATCTATCTCTTACTGTTACATCCCCGGGTAACGCCGGGCTCTAATGCTAGTATATATATATATATATATATATATATATATATATATATATATATATATATAGATAGATAGATAGATAGATAGATAGGTAGATAGATAGATAGATTGAGAGGTGCTTATTTAGAGCTCTCATGAAATGAAAATTATTACCTATGGTATTTTAAGTGTTTGATATTCATTAATTAACAATAATTTTGACCTTTCTTTTGACATCGGGCTCTGCTTTGATCTTTATCCTCCTGGAAATATGCATTACCATATTTTATCATTACTATATATGTATATATCAGAGATAGAGCGTATATAAAGATAAATAAAAAAAAGAACATTGAAGTCAACCCTCAGAGGCAACAGGCTGTTTCATGCTAGACACAATCGTCAGGCCGCCTTACGATTGCGTCTAGCATGAAACAGCCTGTCGCTTCTGAGGGTTGAGTTCAATGTTCCCTTATATATATATATATATATATATATATATATATATATATATATAGATAGATAGATAGATAGATAGAGAGAGAGAGATATCTAACTGTTTGTACATATCTATCTATCTATTGATCTCTTTCTGTCTGTTCATATCTATCTATTTATATAAATCTGTCCGTAGCTGTGAATCTGTAAATCCGAGCATTTCCATATCTATTTTTTAGTTTTGTATCTACTTAGTTCACACACACACACATATACATATATATATATATATATATATACAGTGTAACCCGGATATAAGAGAGTTGTCGGGACCGGAGAAGAAGTCTCTTATATCTGGGTTTCTCTTATATCCGGGTTTGGTCTATTATATAGACATTAACACAGGCTCTAATTTGGGACAAGAGAAAATCTCTCCTATATCCGGGTTTCTCTTATATCCGGGTTACACTGTGTGTATATATATATATATATATATTATTCCTCTATTTCAATGAATATATCTGGTTAGATTGCTGAAGATAAATAATTAGGACAATAAAAAATAGAAGACAACTTCAATACACGTACCATGATATTAATTTTTGAGCGCGTCGCCCTTCTATATTTCTTGGCGTTGGATCGCGCCTTCAGTTTTGATTAAGTGCACACAACTGTCGTCTGCTTTTATCCTCCTACCTCACGTCTTTGCTGAAGATGTCATGCGACATTTTTGTGCCAGGCTTTCAGCTGATTTTTCATCCCCCAACAATAACTGTATCGATTTCCATAAGAGTCGGTTCTTTTTGTCTGTTTTTTCTTTTTTGCGCCAAAATTACGCTTTTAGAGAAATTTTCGTCAGCAAAAGTCCGTCGGTGAAAATTGCAGACATATTTTGTATGCCTACAACTTTATTCGGTTTAAGCAAAAGTGAAACGTGAGAATAAAAAAAAAACAGAGAAAAGAGAGACGTACCCCATCTCGAAAAAAAAACAAAACAAAAAAAACAAAAAAAACAGAACTGTTAGACGGATGCAAAAGTCCATGGAACACGCTTTTAAGGAAATGAGCTGGAAACCATGTAAGTACTTTCAAACATACCTCATCACTCTAATTCTCTCTCTCTCTCTCTATGTCTTTCTCTCTATCTATAAACCTCTCTCTATATATAAATCCCTCTATCTATGTATCTCTCTATGTATCTGTCTCCCGCTTTTTCTCTTTCTCTCTATGTATTGCTCTTTATCTATAAATCTCTCTTTATATATATATATATATATATATATATATATATATATATATATATATATATCCCTCCTTCCGTCCCTCTCTCTATGTATGCCTCTCTCTCTCTATCTACTGTGCCATCTGTCCTTGAAGTTATGTCATTCCAACCATCTGAAGAAGGCCGGAGAGTACAACGGCCGAAACGTTGTAATAAATATAGCGACAAAGATGTGGAAAATAGTCCGAATAATGTAAATAGCGCAGAAATCTAAATATTTTGAACACCTTTAACTTCAGATAAAATGTATGGTTGGTAATTTTTACTATAAATATGCATTTTATACTTTCATAGTGTTTAGTTTTTGTTTGTATGGTTCACGATTTGCCCATAGCTGAGACCCTAATAGGTGCTACCACCCCGAGTCAGGGTGGACATGGCAATAATAGCAATTAAGAAGTTGTTCCACGCTCCAGTCTCCCAATCAGAGGCCTTGCTACCGGATGTAGTGATTATCGAATATAATATAGAATATAATATATAGAATTGAACATATACTAGGATATATATATATATATATATATATATATATATATATATATATATATATATATCCTAGTGTATGTTTAATTCTATATATTATATTCTCTCTCTCTCTCTATATATATATATCTATATATATATATATATATATATATATATATATATATATATATATATATATATATAATAGATTATAAATTATAATATATAGAATGTAGAAACGAAAAACAACTTACCAGGGTTTCTCCTGAAAAGATTCCTGTTGAAGAAAATGAAAAGAAATATGAATGGAACATTTGGAAGCCTATTAGCGAACTTACGTCACAGAGACACATGCACCCCAAACATGCGCAGACAGACACACACACGCAAACATGTACGCATATAGTCATACCGATACACACGCAAGCAAGCGCACAAACGCACTCGCAGATACATAGATGTGCACGCAAAGAGATACAGACATTAACCCTGTGTAACGAAAGTTACACAGGCTCACACACTAATCTCTCAATCATGTACGCACACCCAGAGGTACAGAGATACATTCAAACATGCAAACACCTTCCACACAGAAATAGCTACACAGACAAACATGCGCAGACACACACGGTCATAGTACACTGCCAACAACAGAGCACACAAGTACAGAATGCAGACTACATAGGCAAATACGCAGAAACAATGTATACTACAGAGAAACAAATACACACGGGCATACACACGCGTATATGGCCACGTAACCAGATAGCGATTCCACTCGAAAACTATTCAACAACGAACAGTACAAGGAGGAAGGAAAAAGAGACACCAAAGAAAAAGATGCTCGGATAACGTCGTCGAAGTTTTGCCCAGACTCAGGAGCTGGTAAGCAACCGGATCACGTGGAGGCATTTTGTTGAACAATTCCTGCGGTGTGTTATGGAATTGGAGGCGACAAAAGGAGAACTAGAAGGAGGAGGACACCCCCACGAAGAATACACTCTGACACACAGATATACCGTATCTATAAAATGTAGACTTAAATAAAAAAAAACTCACTAACTTTTAACTTTGTTGACAAGTATAAAACTATAGACTCAAGTATAAACCTGACTAATATTTACCTCAAGTATAAACCTGATCAATATTTATCTATAGACTCAAGTATAAGTCCGACCAATGTTTACTTACAGACTCAAGCATAAAACCTATTTTTACTTATAGACTCAAGTATAAACCTGACTAATATTTACCTCAAGTATAAACCTGATCAATATTTATCTATAGACTCAAGTATAAGTCCGACCAATGTTTACTTACAGACTCAAGCATAAAACCTATTTTTACTTATAGACTCAAGTATAAACCTGACTAATATTTACCACAAGTATAAACCCGATCGATATCTATCTACGAACAAAAGGACGAATCAGACCAATGTTTACTTATAGACTCAAGTATAAAACCGACATTTACCTATAGACTCAAGTATAAACCTGCATAATGCTTACCTATAAACTCAAGTATAAAGCTGACTAATGTTTACCTTTAGACGAAAGTTTTAAATCGGATTAATGCTTACCTATAGAGGCGGGTATAAACCCGACTAATGTTTACCTATAGACTCAAGTATAAACTCGACTTATAGACACAGGTATAAATCAAAGTAATGTTTACTTATAGACTCAGGTATAAGCCCGACTAACTTTTACGTAGTCTCAAGTATAAACCCCACTAAAGTTTATTTATAGATTCAAGTATAAACGCAATGTATTAACCTGACTAATACTTACCTATAAACACACTCATAAGCCCTGATAATATTTACCTATAAACTCAAGTATAAATTCAACAAATGTTTACCTATACTCAGGTACGAACAGGACTAATTAACCAATTAGATAATTAAATAACTGGTTAATTAACTAGTAAACTCAACTATAAACTAGATTATAGTTTATTTATAGACCTGAGTATAATTCTGACTAATGTTTACTAATCGATTCATGTATAAACTTAACTAATTTTTATCTATAGAATTAAGTACAATTTAAAAAAAAAATGATTTCGACTTTAAATAACAATCAATGTTTTATATGTCGTAAAATGCACCAACCCACTGTATCCCTAAGCGAACTTTAAAATATATGAAGTGTTTTACCTCAAGCGTTTCTGCTGTCCGTGATGGGTTGTGGAGGTCCATGGGTACTTGACGGCACCTTCCGATCAGTTCCTCCCGAAGAGCATTTGTGTTGCAGAAGTTTATTGGTGCAGCTGGCTTTTGTCTTGTCGTTTTCACCTCATCTAATGCCACGCTTCGAATAACTGTCCTTCGGCTGGACGTTGGGGACGACGATGACGCAGAAGAAAAGGGTGCATCCGCCGTTTTATTGTCTCTGGCACTGCAACTTACATTAGAGTCACTAATTACGCCCGTGAAACTGTTGCAGATGCTTGTTCGTTTCTCTTGGTCCTGGCTAGATCTTTTGGAGACCACTGAAGCACTCCCAGACGCACTTTCGTACCTGTCAGCATCACCTTTAATTACTCTTTCCATCAGTCCACTCTTCTGTTTTGCGTCCTTATCGATGTGATGGAAATGGTTAGCTAGTCGGTACTGACGCAGTGAGCCAGCTGAACTCGCACGGTCAGCATAACCGATGCAGACCTCCAAAGAAGACTGGGAAAGCGTGTCTTTATTTTTCGGCTTATATTTATCGTCCTGGACCGCCGACCGCAGGAAACTCCAGTCGCAAGAAATCGGACCCTGGTCGACGCTACGACTCGCCTCCAGTACCCTTACCTGGTCAGGTTCTTCTGAGATGTCACTGTTAACATTCAACGTGCCTATACTTCCCTGGCTTGTTGTCTCCCAATCACTGGACGCCGCCTCTGAATCAGAGCAGGACGTGGATGCTGACGAACCTGTTGAAGAAGACGTAGATGGGTTGAAGCGGCTGTCTTCGCCGTGCGTTTCCGATCTCCGGGGAGACAGACTTGAGGAGGCGGATCTGGATCTGTGCCGCTGCCTGTAGTGAGTGTGGACGGCTGCCGGATGAAGCGCGGAAGGCGGTGGTAGCTTTGTTAGATCGAGGTCTTGTTTGTGTCGGTGGCGGGGGTCGTGATGATGCTTTTTCTTCCCCGGTTTCTTCCGCCTCTCCTGGTTGTTGAAGTGGGATGAAGACGTCGGCAAAACGGAAGGCGCCACCGGGTCGACGATAGCCCGAGTTTGCAATTGCCGGATTCTGCTTCCGCGAGATACGACGCTCTCCGAGGAAACGCTCTCCGCGTAAGGGTCACGGAGTCGACTATTTTGACGATGTTCATCCTCGATAAGAAAATTCCTGAAAGAATATGGGATTTTTTTTTATATTTTAGAGATATAATACATTTTTAGTAATTCAACAGAAGAGCTATGCGGACAATTGAATTTATTCTTTGTACTGTCCCCCATCATGATCAACGCTTCGGCCGATCCATTCTACGGCATTCTTCATTGAAATTTGAAAAGAAAAAAGAATAATATTCTTTTCTATTTTAAGCAACATTTTACTACAGCCAGTACTGCAATTAGTATGACACGTACCCATGTGAATATTAACAATGTGCTTTTGCACTCCCAGAAAAAAAGTCTTCTTTTCCCTTAGAGATAGTACTACTGAAGAAGTCCGAAGAAGTGATCGACTGAAAAGTTGTGGGAACGGTATAAACAGCATAACATAAAGATCCTTTATCCACTGCGCCATGTGTCCTTGAGGCGTTTGTTAGATCCAGTGACAGGACCCAAAGAGTGTGAGTTCAATACCTGGTTAAGGCAGTGGAGAACTTTCAGAGGGAAATTAACAGGAGATAACTGATAACTGACATCCATTAGACGTGACACCTGGATTTAGAACAGTCTACTCCAGCGAGCGAAATAAAGGGTTCAGTTCGACATTTCACCACCTGAAGAAGGCCGGAGCGTACAACGGCCGAAACGTTGTGATAAATATAGCAACAAAGATGAGAACAATAGTCCAAATAATGTAATTAATATATATATATATATATATATATATATATATATATATATATATATATATATATATCCCTCTATTCAAGGCAATAAAGACACAAGAGGTGTGAAAGAATATAAGAAAAGAAAAAGGCATTATTATGGAATTAAAATAATAAAAGAATACGAATTAAGAAGATAAAAGATAACTATTGACATTGCATTTAAATATTTGAAGATCAAAGGCAATAAAGCCACTCAGATGCAAGAGGTCACTGAGTGTTAGAGAATATGAAAAAATCTACTATTGAGGAGAGAGGACAAAAAAGAACAAGAATTAAGAAGATAAAAGATAACTATTGACATTGCATTTAAATATTTGAAGATCCAACTTAACCGAAAAGCAAAAAGCTGGAAAGCCGTTCCCCAAGTCATAAATACGAGAAAAGAAAGTGTTTAATTTCTTTGTGAGGCATAGATTTAAGGTCAAGATTATAGTGATTGGGACAGCATCCTACAGGGAGTCTATTCCACAAAGCAGCAATTCCTGGGAAGAGGCTGCCAGAATAGAACTTACTCCTTACTCTTAACCTCGTCAAGTGTAAGGTATCTTTTCCTGCTCAACATGAACTTCAATTTTTGCCTTTTCTTGTTCATACAACACCACACAGCAACTGTCTACATTGAGTGGCTCTTGGGCCTTGTATTGAGTGAACATTAATATGCAAAAATATTGTTGTATATCTCCGTCATGGGAGTAGTCTTGGACGACAGTCTTGATTTGATTATAAAGGTGCACTCTTTTTTTCACAGCCAGTGATTGCTAGTCGGGTTTAGTTCGGAGACAAAAATACATCAACAAAAGGAATTTTAATCTTAGGTAGTTTATCAACGTCCATGTATATATTTTCTAACTAGCCAATGGGGTCGCTCTCTCTCTCTCTCTCTCTATCCCTCTCTCTCCCCTTTGTGGAGCAGTTCCCCACACGTTCAACTCAACTTCTTTCTGTCTATCGTTCTTAAGCTTGCTTCGTCAATCAAAATCGACTTCCTTTGTTTTGTCTTGTATCTGATCTCAAAGTTCAACCTCACGAAGTCGGAGCAGCGATACAATTTTCTAAAAAATAATAGTCTGATAAACAACGAGGCTCGGCTGAAAAGTTCATAGGCTGACCAAGATGCTCGCATACAGTGACGTTTATTTTTCAACATAGTCCCACACACTTCTTCCATCAGTTTGCATTACAGACAAACTTCTCGCCTATGTACCGCTCTTCATCAACGGACTTCTGTCGTTGACTCTAAAAGTAAACATTAGTCAGGTTTGTACTTGAGCCTATATATAAACATTGGTTGAATTTATACTTGAATCTGTGTTGGTAAACTTTTGCTTGGTCTATACACGAGTGTACGTGTTGCATATTTTCTCACTCGTCTTCTCCCGGAGAAATGTTTCTGGGCCCAGTATCACTGGGCCCAGAAACATTTCCCAGGGAGACATAAACAAAAAGAATTTTAATGTTAGCTAGTGGGGTTACTCTCTCACACCACTGGGAAGCCGCTTCCAGACTCGAGATGAAACACGCCTATATTGATTGACGGTTAAAACACGACTCCCCGAAAACTCTTTCTCTATTTATCGTTCACAGCCTAGCTCAGCTAATCAAAATCGACTTCCCTTGTTTAATGGAATGGAACTATGTAATTTTAGTTTCTATTTCGAAACATGGTAATTACTATGTAGCGATGGGACAATATTTTTAAAATTGTAAATAATTATATATATATATATATATATATATATATATATATATATATATATAGATGTCTATGCTCTAGTTCGTCGATTGAGCACTATGGAGAAAAGGGAATTTTTAACGGCGGCTGCTGCTGCTTTTAATTAATTGCTCTTCGTTAGAATTGAACGCTACGGCAGCAGTATGGCGTTTATATACCACGTATATAATGCATTAAAAATACCTTACAGATGTTTTTCTTTCTACTTTTTTGTATTAGTGACCATTCTATTTGTTCTCTGTCTCTCTTTCTTTCTTTACCCCCTCTCGCTTTCTTTCATTGTTTTTTTCTATCTTTCTATCTTTCTTTCGTTCTTTTCATTTGTTACCATCCTATTTCTTTCTTTCTTTCTTTCTTTCTTTCTTTGCATTTTTTACAATTCTATTTCTTTCATTCTCTTTCTTTCCCTCTGTCGCTTTCTTTCCTTCTTTTTCTAATATATATATATATATATATATATATATATATATATATATATATATATATATATGGATGACTATGCTCTCGTTCGCCGATTGAGCACTATGGAGAAAAGGGAATTTTTAACGGCTGCTGCTGCTGCTTTTAATTAATCGCTCTTCGTTAGAATTGAGTGCTACGGCAGCAGTATGGCGTTTATATACCACGTATATAATGCATTAAAAATACTTTAGAGATATTTATTCAAATGCTACATTTCCACGTGATTGTTTCACAGAATTCCGCTCGGCACATTTTCACTGGCCGGCTCTCCGCCTTCAAAAGAGGTTTCAAATTGTCCGCGAAGGTGGAAACGAGGCAGAACAATCATTGGCCGTTCTACTGAACAATCAGGGGACTCGTTACATGCTGGTTACAGCAATGCTGTGAAAGAGACCTCTAGACTGGCCATTTGCTTTATTTTCCTAAAAGGAGGCATTACAATATAATCAAGACTTTGACGTTCCACAGTACTTCGGAAAAAATGGTTAGAAAGGAAATTCCTGTCAATACTGGAAAGGGTTATAACAGTTTATAAAAACAAAATGTTTTAACGGAAGGATTTTATAAATTTCAACCGGAAGTAGTATTAGCTAGTCGGTGAATGGATGTCAATTTTTTCCTTATAAGGAAACGACTAATATAGATATTACCATGGAAAACAAGCGCGATTCTCTTCTTTGTGTAGCGTTCTGGTCGAAATGAATTTATATCTACTTTAAAAGAAGAAAGATAAGATAAGAGATCAAGGGAAGATAAGAGCGGCGTCCTGCATAATCGGAAGCTTACCGTATGACCCTGTTTCGTTTCTGGACATTCTCTAGTTGCCGTATGTCGTTCATGTGGAGGTCGTCGATGAGAAGGTCTTCAGTTTTCTGTAAAGCCATTTCGAGG
>OZ010596.1:89204235-89294235 GCA_963932145.1 Acanthosepion lycidas
CTTTTAGATTATTTAAAGCCTGCAGTTACCATGAAAGTATTTGTAAAAAAGACAGAGGGAGGTAACGGCACGTCTGTGAGAGAGCGACTGCAGACGAGATGCCAGATCAGTCCGTCTTGGGTATGACGATAAACTACGTCCGCATCCTGGGTAAGACGATAAACTACGTCCGCATCCTGGGTAAGACGATAAACTACGTAGGGTCAACCGTTATCTATCCTACATATGCTCATAATATTTACTTCATAATTTATCATTTTACGCCCTTACAGCAACCTTATTCAATACACTCTACCTGAGTGGCTCTTAGGCCATGTAGTGGGTGAACAATATTATAACAAATTAAGTTCCACGGCAGTTGACAAATATTATCTATAATCTCGACTTCTGTTTTATGCTCACCGTCTAACTGTATCTTCACATTCGCGCCCTTATCCATTTCGATCTTCGTTACTTTTTTTTATATAAATGCTATACAAACATGAATTTAATTCATATTCGAAAAAGAAATGTACAACGATTTTCTATGTCTAGGCAGCAAAAATTAATCGACACCATTTTTATTAAATTCAGCCGATAAACTCTGTTTAATTTTTTTTCATGGCTGTTTAAATTTATTGTTTTTATTTTCAAATCAGTTTTAAATAGGAATCAGTACTGTGGAGGGGTGGGAAATATCCACACTTCATGTTTTATTTTTTGTTCAAGATTCTCGGTTGATATGAAGGAGAAAGTTTATATTGAATCAATTGCTAGGTCTACTGCTAGGAAAGTTGGTTCACTGGGTTGTGGCAAACAATTTTTCTTATCAGAAACCATCTTGCACATTTATAAATCTACCATTCGTCCACGCTTTGAATATTACTGCCATATTTGGTCCGGTGCTCCCGCTGTATATTTAGAGATCCTTGATAAACTCCAAAGAAGAATCTGCAATATTATTGGTTCTGGTCTGACATCTCGGCTTCAGCCCTTTCCCACCGCCGTAAAGTTGCTTCCTGATGCCTTTTCTATATATAACTTCATGGTAATTGTTCTGATCAGCTTTCCACTGTGGTGCCTAGACCTTTATGAATTTAAGCGCAGTACTAGATTGGTAGTAAGGTCTCATCAATTTACAGTTGAATTGGCTAGATATAACAGTTAGTTCGACAGTTTCTTTTCTCACACTTCTCGTTTGTGGAACTCTTTCTGACTCCATGCTTTCCAGTTAATTTTAATCTTCAAAAATTTAAATGAAATGTCAATCGCTATCTACTGTGCTGATTACTCTCCTATTTTTCGCTTTCCCTAAAATTTTCCCTTTTTTTTTTTTTTTCTTCTTACACACTCAGTAATCTTAGTGTCTTAGTAGCTTTACTGCCGTGCATAGGGTGATAAGAATTTTTTTTTAAAAGTGCTTTCAACTGTCTATGTCATTATCAAAGGCTGGATGTTGTCAGACAAAATTTTGTTGGCTACATCATTTGCACATTTTTGAAACGCTGGAATTCAAATTTATCCAAAGTGACATAATGTGTAAAACGGTTACACGAAGCTAGACCACGTAAAAAAAAAGTCAGATTACTTACTGTACGTCCTGGTATATACTGCCAGGATGCCCAAGACATTTCTGCTTGCTGGATGGATAAGTGACAAGGTTTCGGTTAATGGCCGTAGTCAGATCAAGAATACTTCTAACTTGTCTGTTTAAATCTTGAGTTTTTTTGTCCAAACATTGTTTTACCTGAAATAATAATAATAATAATAATAATAATAATAATAATAATAATAATAATAATAATTGTGTTAGACCAAAATGCAGATTCTGTGATAAATATCCAGAAATAATTAAGTATCTTGTATCAGGTTGCGCGGTATTGGCAAGCCACTGAATATAAAACCCGGCATGACAGCGTGGGCCAATATCTGCACTGGAAAATTTGCAAATTATATGGAAAAGAAACTGCAAGAAATTTCTATGAACACCACCCAAATCCTGTTAAGGAGATAGGACCTGGAACAATTTTATTGGACTTCACAATACACAGGCAGAACAATCAAAGTTAATAACCCAGACATCGTGATTAGAGACCGTAAAGATAAAAAGTGCCTCCGTATTGAGATAGCCGTCCCAGCAGACTGCAATGCATCTTTGAAGATTTTCAAAAACTATCAACCTACAAGGACCTTGAGATTGAAATCTCAAAAAAGTGGCACATCTGAAACAACTGTTGCCATCTGCAAAACCAAAAACTGGAAAGCACCAGGAATAGACCGAATATCCAATTCTTGGATAAAAACCGATCTAGCACCCACCAAGACCTCCCACGGGCATGCAATGATATAATCCTAAACCCAGATAAAATGCCCCAAATAGCTCACACGGGGAGTAACATACCTACTCCCCAAAAGCAGAACAGACGCAGAACCTGAAAAACTATAGACCCATCACCTGCCTACCAACGATGTACGAAGTGCTCACTTCTAAGATAACCGAGAAACATAGAACTTTCTTGAGAAAACAATTTACTCCCAGCAGAATAGAAGGGATGCAACAGTAAGTTACAGGTGCAATGACCAATTACAGTATTTACATTATTCGGACTATTGTCCTCATCTTTTTCACCATATTTATTACAACGTTTCGGCCGTTGTATGCTCCGGCCTTCTTCAGTATCTGTCTATATTTCTGAAATGAGGTATTATTTACACTATTTACATTATTCGGACTATTCTCCTCATCTTTTTCGCCATATTTATTACAACGTTTCGGCCGTTGTACGCTCTGGCCTTCTTCAGGTGGTTGGAATGTCGAACTGAACCCTTTATTTCGCTCACTGGGGTAGACTGTTCTAGTTCCACGTGCCATTTTTAATTTAAAGAGTGTGAGTTCAATACTCGGTTAAGGCAGTGGAGAACTTGGAATTAACAGGAGATAACTGACATCCATTAAACAAACGAAAACTACAGATTTAGACCTTGATATCAACAACGATATTACGGAACTAGACCAAAATTTTACATACAAATATTTAGGAATTAATGGAGACGCAATAGAACATTCAATTATGAAGAAAAAGATCCGAAAAGATTATTACAGGAGAGTGCGTTTGATGCTAGAAAGCGAAGTTAATGGGACCAGTAAAATGAAAACTATCAACGCCTTAGCTAAACCAATAGGAACTTACAGATTCAACATTATTAAATGGAAGTTGAATGACATTAGAAGATTGGACGACAAGAGGAGAAACATGTTTACCCCAATGAGGATGCACAACCCGAAATCAGATGTTGATAGTCTGTACATATCAAGAGCTTTAGGAGGCCGACGTCTAATCCAACTTGAACTAACCCTAAAAACTACAATAATCGGATTGGAAGCCTTCCTTTCAAAAACCAATGACCCTCTTCTACAAATAGTAAAACACCAAATCCACTCTATCAACAAAGAAGCTGCACTCTTCAACAAACAGCTTAATATACCTGAAACCCTATCGTCAAAAAACGAAGCGAATACCATCTACGCCAAATGTTTAAAACAGAAAGCAAAACAACTTGGCCAAATGAAATTATAAAAAACTGGGAAGACAAGACGTTGCATGGAAAATACATAAAAAAGAACGAAAGAAGCAGATGTGGACCAAGAGAAAACACATCACGGGCTGAGGAGCACCGTTTTGAAAGCTGAAACATAAGGCTTAATTATTGCAGCTCAGGACCCAAACCTCGCAACCAGATCCTATCATTGTCACATAATCAAAGATGGAATTAACTCGAAATGCAGGATCTGCGTAAATATGCTGAAACTGTCAACCATATTATCTCAAGATGTCAGGAACTAGCATAAAATGAATTTATCCACAGATATAACATATCAAGGGAAAGTCAGGCAGAATAATAATAATAATAATAAAAATAATAAAATGGAAGTTGAATGACATTAAAAGATTGGACAACAAAACCAGAAAAATGTTTACCCAATGAGGATGCACAACCCGAAATCAGATGTTGATAGTATGTACGTATCAAGAGCTTTAGGAGGCCGAGGTAAAATCCAACTTGAATTAACTCTAAAAACTACAACAATCGGATTGGAATGCGTACCCCACAAAAACTAATGACCCTCTTCTACAAATAGTAAAACACCAAATCCACTCTATCAACAAAGAAGCTGCACTCTTCAACAAACAGCTTAATATACCTGAAACCCTACCGACAAAAAAACGAAGCGAATAGCATCTACGTCAAACGAGTAAAAGAAAGCAAAACAACTATACAAATTATAAAAAACTGGGAAGACAAGACGTTGCTTGGAAAATACATAAAAAGAACGAAAGAAGCAGATGTGGACCAACAAAAAACACATCAATGGCTGAGGAGCACCGGTTTGAAAGCTGAAACAGAAGGCCTAATTATTGCTGCTCAGGACCAAACCCTCGCAGCCAGATCCTATCATTGTCACATAATGAAGGATGGAACTAACCCGAAATGCAGAATCTGTGGAAAATATGATGAAACAGTTGACCATATTATCTCAAGATGTCAGGGACCTTCAAAAAATTAATATACCTACAGACATAACGAGGTAGCGACATATATGCACTGAAAGATAGGCAAGAAGCACAAAGCACAAAGATGGTATAAGCACCAAACAGAAACATTTACCCAAAATACCGATGTAACTATCCTCTGGGACATGCCAATTCAAATTGACAGGGAAATAAAAACCAACAGACCACGTAAGCACGCATTTTCGCTCCGCTCGGCACACCCGTGCACCTTGTTTATTCAAGGCTCAGGACACTTGTATGTCTCGTTTATTTTAGTCACCGGGTACATTTCCTGTTTATGCTATCACCAGTTCCGATTTCCACTCACACACTGATGCAGCGGAAGCAAGGCCAAAGGTCTTTCCTCAACCGATATCCAACACTGCAGAAATTTCTAGTTGTAACCATAAATTCTATGCTAATATTTTTTCTCACTCCTCACTTGTGAAAATCTCTTCTGGCTTCATGCTTTCTTGTCAACTAGGATCGTCAAGAATGTAAATGGAATGTTAGTCGTCATCTTCTGAATCTTTAATACTTGTTCTTTTATTGTCCCCTCTTCTTCTTTCACTCTCAGTAACCCTTTGAAACCCAGTGGCTTTTATTGCCTTGCTTGGGGCGAAATGATTACAATCACTACACTCTATACTTTTCTTTTAAGCTTCCTTTTCAGCCCTACCCCACCCAAATCTAAATAAATGGAGAAAGTTGTTACGTATGGCTTCGGCATCATTATATGCGCGTGAATAGTTTAAAGGAAAACCCGAAGCGGGGGCCAGTCTGATTGGGGAACCTAATCGCAAATGATAATAAATAACTTGGTGAACGAGTACACCTCACCCCGACGCAACATTCCACCTGACATCCTGTTGTTTTGTATATTTGTACTCAAAACCCGGGTACAATCGAAAATTGCACTTACCCTTTTTATAATGTAGTTTGTTGGTGTTGTTGTTGTTGTTGCTTTTGATTTTACAAGTTTCTTTTTGTTCTTTGATATTTTTCTCTCTTTCTTTCTTTCTTTCTTTAATTTATATGTTCCCTTATCATCTTTCTTTCGTTTTTATGCTTCACTATTCTTTCTTTCTTTCGTTTTATGACCTCTATCATTCCTTCTTTCTTTCTTTCTTTCTTTCTTTCGTTTTTTATATAACTCTGTAACTTATGTTCATTCCTATCTATCTATCTATCTATCTATCTATCTATCTATCTATCTCAGTCTGTCCATATCTATTTATGTCTGTCTGTCCATATCTATCTATCTATCTATCTATCTATCTATCTATCTCAGTCTGTTCATATCTATCTATGTCTGTCTATCCATATCTATCTATCTATTAGGTTGGTGCAAAAATAATGTCGTTAATGTTCATATCTATCTATTTGCATCTGTTCATATCGATCTCTAAGAGAAGCATCACGACTCTGCAGCAGGCACCCTATATTTATCATGTCCATCATAATCAAGAGCATGGTATCAGGTTGAGGCACCCAGTGAGTATCGAAATCCCTTTCATTGCTCCACGGCAGGTTTCCAGACTCTCCGTATGCGTACGTATACATTATATGCGTGTACATACTATGTATATGCATCATGTGTATGTGTGCATATACTATATGTCTACGTATTATTTGTATACGTAAACGTATTGTATGTGAACGTATTATGTGTACATATATCATACATGTGTGTACGTATTATGCTAATGTGTGTTTTATGCAAATGTATGTATGGTTATTTTCTAAGCGTAGCTTATAATGTGGCACAAGGCCGAAAGTATGAGGCACCTAGTGAGGATCGAACTCACGTTTTAGTCATAACTGATCTAACGAGACAAGCTTGTTGACCATTAGACCACGCCGAGGTGCCCTGATTTTTAAGCGTAGCTTAGATGTGGCACAAAATAAATGTATGTGTGTATATATATATATATATATATATATATATATATATATATATATATATATATATATATATATATATATATATATATATATGTGTGTGTGTATGTATGTATGTATGTATGTATGTGTGTGTGTGTGTGTACTTATTGCAGGTGTACGTATGTATTATGTGAAAGCGTGTACGTATTATTTGTATGCGTGTATGTATCATCTATATATGTATATGTATTATATGTGTGTAATATTTTTATGTGTGTTCGAATTATGTACATATGTCTATGTATTATGTGTCTGTGTGTATGTATTTTGTGTGAGCAGTGCATGTTTATGTGTCAGCATATGTGCGTGGAGGCGTGGTTGGTGCAATTAGGCGCGCCGAGTTCAATTTTCCCCCGATTCTCTTTCGTTCATTTCGCGCCTTGGGAAAAGCTATGGGATAATCTGCCTCCAGTTATGGGTTAAATATCAGCGTTCTCTTGCTATGAGACGGCAACCACTCTCGGGGAAGGGAAACTCTGAATTTAAAAAAAAAAAAAAAAACAGCCTGTAGAAGCTTAGGCTCTGATAGGTCATCTTGCCCAAGACACACCACTATAGGTTGCTTCTACGACCCTAATATGGTTACGGGACGCACACATACATATGTGTGCACATATAATTTATATGTGTGTACTTATTATGTGTGGCTGAGTGGTTAGAACGTTCGCAATCTGACCATGAGACCCGGGTTCAAATCTCACCAGGATCGATTTGTCTGGAGGGAAACTGTTATCTGACTGGAGGGGTTCGATAACAGCGTGCAGTACCTTTGGAAACTGCCTGAAAAGCATACTACGAGTTGACCCAAGCCTTGTAAGTAAAATTTGGTAAACGGGGCCTTCGAGAGCTGTGCTAGCACTAAGTCACAAGTCATCGTGGCCGAGGGTTTGCGCGTGCTGGCCTTGTTTAAATTGTTGATCACGATAGATAACACGCTCTTTCCCAGAAACTGTAAATAAGCTCTGCTCAGCATAGTTGCAGTATAAACCACAGGTGGGCTCTGTGGGTGTTGAATAAACTCAAATGCGCCTGAGCAAACGTCTGCAATAGGGATTGGCTAGCCACCCTAATAGACGGGTATCCTCGAATATGAGGGGTCAGCTATACATACATACATTATGAGTTTTTTTCATATTGTGTCTATCTGTGTAGGTGTTATATGTGGGTGTACATATAATATCTGTACGTATTATATGTACATGTGTGCTTATTAGAAATGATTTTTAAAAAGCAGGATTCTTTTTCTATGAAGAAGATAGATGAAGTGGCTTTCCCATTTTACCGACTGTATTTAATCGCAAAAAATACGAGTGGTATACAAGTTATCGGTCGGTAAAATGGTAATCAACAGGCCGATTTCAAATACCGCCTGTTATGTTCCCTTTCCATCAGCATGTTACGGGTTACCATTGCAGAGTAAGGGTCGTTATCCACTGTGTTTTGAAGAAAGTCTGCGCTATAGATATGTGGAGCGAAGACGGAAATAAACACCAGTCATCAAATGACGAAAAATGGTGTCTGTGTCGAGGAATTTGCACATCTTTCCTGTTAATAAATTAATCCTTTGAAAATGAATATGTAACATTTTCTAACCAATAGGTCGCATTCCCGCCAACAATAATAAAAAAAAAATGCTTCGTGATTCCTTTGAAGGGTATATAAGCAAAATTTATAGACTAATAAGGAGATAAATGCGACAACAGTTCACGGCAGCGGCTTAAATGTGATTTCTTTACTCATTCACACTTTTCCTCACCTAGCTACGCGACACTTACACTTCACTTTCTCTTTTTTTTCTCAAACATAGACACGAAGAAATTACATTCTTTTCAAGCAGCTAAAAACAAGGATTTAAAGTACTGTAATATTCATACACGTGAAGAACAGTTTAGTTGTCAAAACAGTAAAATAAAAATAATTTATATTTTTTATTTAAAAACCTTTATCGCAATTTTTCTTTGTTGTGGGTTGATTTAAATCCGCAACAAATGTAACCGCAAGTTCTATTCTAATAATTTCCTCTCTTGCATTTGGAACTCTGTTCCGATTTTTCGCTTCTTTATCACCTGCGATCCTCAACAGCCATCTTCTGTCTCTTTGAAACTTGTTCCTTTATTGTCCTTTCTGCTCTCTGAAGTCTTCTCATTTTTTTTTCACAATCAGTAAGCCCTTGAAGCTTAGTGGCATTATCGCCTTGCTCGGAGTGAAATGATTAAAAAATTGGTCAACTGAAGAAATTCAATAAAGATAAAAAAATTTAATTGCACGAATTGTCTCCCTTTGAATAATATAAATCTTCATTTTTGTTCAATGAAAAATAGTCTTTAAAAAAATTGTGTGTAAATTCCTCTCGAGGAGTTTGTAGCACATTATTTATCATCTCATATGCGTCTTTCAACAGAGTGCACTCAGGAGTAACTCCGTCAAAGGACAGAGTCGCAACTGAGGAAAATTATGCTGAGAGGTGTCCAGCCCTGAAGAACAGCTGCCCGAGGCTGCGCCCTCTCATTGCACCAGAGAGAGGGATCTGTTCTCGAACCGAGGACAGCGCAGCCGACGGTTACGGGGGCTCGGGATTTTTGTTCCTAGCCCGGGTGTACGCGCTCGGGCTCCCGACATTAAACCGACCTTATGTCACAACCTGACCTTGTGGGGGTTGAGTAAATGCAAATTACTCTCTCGAGTAGTTTGTAACACATTATTTATTACACCAGAGAGAGGGGTCGGTGCTCGCTCCGAGGCCAGCGCAACCGACTTTGGGTGGGGGCTGCGGGTAATTTTTTTTTTTCCTTGTCCGGGTGTCACAACTCGTCATAGTAGGTAGACAGATTAAATATTTGTTATGAATCATATGTGCTAAAGCCAGTGCGCTTGTCTGTGTAGATGTGTGCCTTCGGTGTGTATGTGCATATATGTACGTATGTGTATATGTGTGCGTGCATGCTCGTGTGTGTGTGTGTGTGTTGGACGTGTGTGTACTATATCTGTACATGTCTATGTGTGAACAAGCCTGTATTCGTATGCGTGTGCGTAGGCACATGTATATGTGTGGATGTGTGCGTGCTTCTGCCTGCGTGTGTACATGCAAGTTCGTGTGCGCATGTATGTGTGTAGGTATGCGCATGTATGCGTGTGTATGTGTGCGCAAACGTGTTCATGCGTGTGTGTGTGTGCGCGCGTGCGTGTGTGTGTGTGAAGCTGCGGTAAAAAGATTGAGATGTGAAAACCTCGCCCTAGATTGTTTCTCGTAGAGGAGATTGTGGCCACGCGGTCAAAATAAACAGCGCCGGCTCAAGGCATTTGCAATTCGGGTAAGTCACCCAGGCCGCCATCAAGGCCGAGGCCGCTATCATACCGCCAAGTCATGTGTTTGGGATCTCCCAAAAATAAAGCTAATAAAAACTTTTGAATTCAGAGTTGTCCTTCTCCTACACCATCTGCCATCCAAGGCTATAGAACCCAGTCTGTCCTGCTATTTACCCATAGCTGGAGGGAGAAGAAGAGGAGTCATACCTTTCCCAAGGGTATTAGCATGTAAGTGAATGTAGTGGATTCAACTGGAATTCGAACTCGGCTCTCCGATTCCTGAATCCAAGCCGCTTCCTTTATATATATATATATATATATATATATATGAATTTAAATGTCCATTAAGGAATTGTATTCTCGATCAATCAAAATTCGTAAATAATTATATAGGCCATACTACAACATGTTTGACACGCAGACTCACTGTACATCTTTCTGACCATAGCTCAATTAGATCTCATTTAAATATTCATGGAGACCTACCGGACCCTATTCGTAACACTTGTTGACAACACTAATATAATAGCATCATCTACATGCAAAATAAAGGCTAAAAATAATGGAAGCCTTATTAATAAAACTAAAAAAAAAACAACACTCAGTAATATCAACTATGAACATGGACACAATATTTTGACCGTGTTTTGAAAATGAAAACATTATATAAATATATACAACAATCCATTTCTTGTTAATAGTTAATATATTTCAACCTTGAAAATGGCTAAATGTATAGCCGAAATCGCTTGGATAGAAATTACAATTGGACAGTTTTTATATAATTTATCCTCCGAAAAGAAAAAATATTTAAATGCATAAGAAATTGTATTAAAAACTAAATAAAAGCACCGTCTCAGTCGTATTCAATGAAATGTGCATGAAAGAAAGATTGCTGCCTAAATACACAAATATATATATGTGTGTGTGTGTGTAGAAATACGTAACCCTAATTGAACCGAATAAAAAAAATCAAATTAATTATCTACTATAAAATAATTAAGACAAAAATAACAACATACCAGTTAAGTCAAAATTACAAAGAACGAACATTATCTATGAGTTCAAATGTCCCTTCAAACCGAACTCATAAATAATTACATCGGTTACACAACTACATGCTTATCCAGACGTCTTACGTTACACCGATCTGATCACAGCTCCATTAGAACCCATTTAAACACACACACAAATTTACTAGATTCCATTAGAAACATACTAGTAGAAAACACAAATATATTAACTGCATCTACCTGCAAAAAAAGAATCAAAATAATGGAAGCTTTAATAATAAAAAAGAAAAAGGCAACTCTTAACAATATTAACTACGAACAAGGCCACAATGTGCTAACCGTATTCGGAAATTAAAAACATCTCTACCACACACTAAGACATACACATAATGCATACACTCAATTAAGCTGAAAATTGAATCATCCTTGATAATGACTGAACGTATAGTCGAAAGCGCTCGGGACTATAAAACATTTAGAGAGTTTTACACTCTTTGTCTAGAAAACAAAACTTTTGTTAGAACGCAAGGAAAATTAAATAAAAAGCTTAACCGTAGTACCTCGCCTGTCGTTTTTATTGAAACATGCATAAACGAAGGATTGTTGCCTATATATATATATATATATATATATATATATATATAGATAGATAGATAGATAGATATATATATTAGGTTGGTGCAAAAATAATGACGGTTTTTGACGTTAAAAAATACGTCAAAAACCGTCATAATTTTTGCACCAACCTAATATATATATATATATATATATATATATATAGTGAGAGAGAGAGAGAGAGTTTTTATTTCCTCAACTCTTCTCTTATCCGCTAAATTCCTTAATGTTTACTTTTCTTCCAAGTCTGTATTTGGTTTGCCCTTTCGATCAAACGCTAAACGCACATCTAACCTAACCTATCAGTTAATAATACCGAACAAGGATTCCATAGCATTTTGCCGATAAAAATAAATCCCAAAACTGATATTCATCCCAGTGGGTGAGGGTGGAATATGCATTTTTGTCTTCAATTTCCTCCCCACTTTAATATTCAGACCAGCTTTCTCACCTTGCTTGTATTCATCGCAATTATTAGCGGACAAAGTGTTGTGCGACAAGGGCGTTCCGACAAAGGCGGCAAGTTGGTAGGACCGACCTTTAAGTGATTTAGTATTAAGAAGCAGCATACAAAATTAGTTGTACCTTTTTTTTTCTCTCTCTCTCTCCGCATGTGACATTTTTGCTTAAATTCACTTTATGGTTAAGTAAAGAAAGAGAGAAGAAAGGACTAACGGCCAATTGCAAGAAGACTAAATGCATGGTTGCTAGCAAAAGGAACAGTCCAACGTTCAAATTACAAATCGGGGACACCAAAATCAAGCAAGCACAAAAATTTAAATATCTGGAAAATGTTTAAACAGAGGCCGGAAAGTGCGACACTGAAAACCGAAAGCGTATTCGGATGACCAAAGGTGCCTTCTAAAATCTAAGCAGAGTATGAAGAAACAGAAAAATTTCGTTAGAAACAAAAAAATGAGTACTGAAGAGTCACGTGATATCTGTCCTCTTATATGGCAGTAAATGCTGGAATATCCCCTTAACAATACATAATACCTCATCTCAGAAATATAGACAGATACTAAAGGACCGAAACGTTGTAATAAATATGGCGACAAAGATGAGGACAATAGTCCGAATAATGTAAATAGTGTACATAATACCTCATCTCAGAAATATAGACAGATACTAAAGGACCGAAACGTTGTGATAAATATGGCGACAAAGATGAGGACAATAGTCCGAATAATGTAAATAGTGTACATAATACCTCATCTCAGAAATATAGACAGATACTAAAGGACCGAAACGTTGTGATAAATATGGCGACAAAGATGAGGACAATAGTCCGAATAATGTAAATAGTGTACATAATACCTCATCTCAGAAATATAGACAGATACTAAAGGGCCGAAACGTTGTAATAAATATGGCTACAAAGATGAGGACAATAGTCCGAATAATGTAAATAGTGTACATAATACCTCATCTCAGAAATATAGACAGATACTGAATCTTTCTTTCACTCTACGGAGATAGACTGTTCTCACTCTGCTTTCCACACTTAGAGGAGATAACTCACATCGGTTAATACACACCAGTCTTGGTTGATTGTTTCGTTTTTTACGGCTTATCAGCCCTCTACAGGAAAAATAATTTTAGATTGTAAGACTTATTTTTTTTTTTTTTAGATAATAATGATTTTAGTCATACAAGGGTTAACTCGGGCAGGGAGAATAGGTAGATTGTAAGATTTTTTTTTTTTTTTTTGATAGTAATGGTTTTCACGGTGGAGTAATGGATAGCGGGTCAGATTGAGAAATCGGCGAGCCATTACATTCACTTACGTGTTAATACCCTTGAGAAAGTTATGAATCCTCTTCTTCTGCCGCTGCTTGATTTTGGTGTCTCCCTGAGGAGAGAAGAAGAGGATTCAAGCTGTAGCCTTGGATGGCAACTGGTCTGCCGCAGAATGAAATGGCAAAAAATTCTGCCTCGTCGGTCATGTATCGAAAGATACATGATCGCTTAAGTTTGTATCTCGCATGGCGCATAACTAACTGACTGATAAACCTCTTACAAATCAACAATTCACTCCTAGCTGGGGGAGAGAAGACATGGATTCACGCTTAATTACAATTCTATAAACAAACAAGAAATTATAATGTGTTTATAAAGTGGGGGATCAATTCTATATTACAATCAACCTAAAAACTGATCCCTCATTTTTGGCTACTGTAGTTTCTATATATTTATATTCTAGAGACTGTAAATAAATCTAAAAGACATATTTGTGTACCTAATTAGTATTTTATTGTATAATTAATTCGTTTTCTACGGTTTATCAACGCATTGCAGGTTATTTAAAGCCAGAAATCATTTCTAGATTGTAAGATTTTTTTCGATAATAATGATTTTAGTTATGCAAATCTTAATAATTAACCCTTAACTGGGGGGAGAAGTGGTGGATTCATACCTTTCCCAGGTGTATCTGCGCGTAAGTGAATATAACGAACACATCTGGAATTAGAACTCTGCTCTTCGATTAAGAATTCCGAGTCATTATCCACTACACCACCTGAACGCTTACAGCACGTGGTATTCCCAAGCGATCGACCTACTACAGCCTGTCTGAAGTTATTATGCAAATCGAATAAACCGTAATAACACAAAAAGTTCTGAATCAATATTTCTCAAATTTAAATTAGTAAAATATTTAATTAAATTTTCTACCATTTTTAATGATTGGTTTTTGAGATGTTTGGAATTTACGAAAATAGACTGACTGAAGTTAATATGCAAATTAAACTATTACTAGCTTAATATCTCTGAAATCTAATATAAACTTCTTTTTGTCTGCAATATATCTTGAAACGTGTGAAGGGAAGGATCTAACAATTGTTGAAAAACAGAAAAATAATTGAGTGAAGGAATGTCCAAGTTGAAGATATCAAAGGAGCTTTGCAGAGATTATCGAACGATAAAGAAGGCTGTTGAAAATATAAGTTGAGAACTTGAAGTAAAGGAAAAGACTTTAAGAACTTTCTTCCTTGAGATGAACATAAACTAAAGCGAGTTATAGCGAAACAACCACTTTTGACCAGTGCTCAGATCTTTGAGAAAGCTGGAATTGATAGAGTTAAGAAGGACAAAAGGAGCAGAATACTTTGTGAATTGGGATCTGTAAAAAATCTCCTAGGCCACTTCCTCTCACTAAAGCAAATATTTATAATAAAAAAATTGAGCCAAGAAATACGTGAAAATTGACAAAGGATGGATATTATACAATTCAGACGTTTCTGTGACTTTAAGAAGGTAACAAGGTACTCTTTTTTTTTTCAAACCAAATATGATATATTGAAGTGTATATGATTTGTTTATAACTTTAGACAGTAGCCGGGCATAATTTTAAATCATAGCTCTATTAAATCTTTATGAATTACTTTAAGGATTTCTAGTTTTTATGGGTTCATGTTAATAATAAAGATATATATAATTGCTCTAGCCGTTACCATAGAAATTTTGATTTCAATAATGGATATGCTTATAAAACGCGTAAATTTCAGAAATAAGTTATTCCAAAAAAATTTCGCTTGAAGATGGAACAGAGCTTAGTACTTTAATTCAATTTAATTCAGATAGTTATATTTAAGTTTTCGGCTCTTGTTTTGAAACATGAAAACTCTTATGTAGCGTGTTGGAATCATATTTTTAAATAAATTATTATATATATATATATATATATATATATATTGGCCTGACGATTGCGTATAACATGAAATAGACTGTTGCCTCTAAGTTTTGACTTCAATGTTCATTTTTATATTTACACACGCTCTATCTCTGATATTGAGCACTTTATCCTGTAAATATAGCACACCTTGAGACTATATTTCTTCATATATATATATATATATATATATATATATATATATATATGTATGTATGTATGTATGTATGTATATATATATATATATATATATATATATATATATATATATATATATATATATATATATGTATAATCAGCATATAATGTCAGTTATTCTGCAATTAGCCATGACTATGAATTAAACCTTTTTCTAAAATGATCGAATTAATGACTTTGAAAATGTGGGGTAAGACAAGACTTGGGCCGAAGCGATCAACTCTACGACCAGCTGGGGTTATTGAACTTGAATATGCAGTGGCTGGAGTAGACATCACAGTAGAATATTTTGCGAAGTGACAAAATTGAGCTAAGAAATACTAAAGTGATTTTCATGGATGAATCTCAAGTGACATTTGATGGATGGATCAAAGGATGAATTTTATCTAATTCAGACATGCTTGTGGCTAAAAGAAAGCAACAAGGAGTATTGTTATGATATGGGATGGAATTGCTGGCCAAACCATTATTGAACAATTACAAGTCGATGAAGGAGTTAAACTGAACAGTGCTAACTATTGCAATTTTATGAACATGACTTTCTTTGCATGGTACAAGTTCCAGTCTTGCGGTTTCAAAGTGAAGTGTCCATTTATGCAAGACAATGCTCTTTCTCGTGTATCTAAGCTTACACTTGAATTATTTGATCATAAAAGATCTACAAGAGAGAAGATAATAGAACGGTTAACCATTAAGTTCTGATCTGAATCCGACCACAAATCTATGGCCAATTGTGAAGATGAAATTATATGAAGGTAGCAAACAATATAACAGAAATGAAGATCTATTGGAAGCAATAAAAACTACCATGTTTATTGGATTAATGCCGTTTCTCATGTATCTAAACTTATCCATGAATTCGTTGAGCATCAAAAGACTTACAGGAAAGAAGATGGATGATAGATTTCTGGCTTTTATTGAGAAGAAGGGTCACTATATTAAAATGTACAGGATTCAAAGATTTATATGATTTGTTTTTTATTTTTTATTTTATAGATGTTGATTAATTTTTCATGATTTTATTACCGTTTTATGTAAAATGTGATTATTTGGTTTTGCTTAATAACTTCAGACGACAATCAAATAACTTCAATAAAACATTGATTGTTGCAGTTTTTTGCGTATATATATCTACTAGTGAGTTAGCCCAAATGACTTGACTCACTTTATAGTCCACCAATAGAAGGTTAACCAATCAGAAGACCTAGAGCATTCAATCCGTCGTGTATTAAGGTGGCCATTTTGTCTACTGTACCCGAATATCCAGTCCAGCTTGTCAGGCGAAGAGATAACAAGGACGAACTACGCTCTGCTACTTTTACCAAAATATCCACTGCTAACCTGAACAACGCTTTTCTACTGTCTTCGAAATATTCACTGCTAACCACTGGATTCTATAGTCGAAGACGACCGCCATTAGGAACAACATTAATACTACCTAAAATTTTAACTCAGGCTGTATTCTGACATCCAAATTGATCGTTTAAAATTTGAAAAATTTTAGTCAAAGCAAATTTGAATTATTAAAGTTTATATGATTTGCTTAATAAATTCAGATGGTGTAGGTACTGACCAGACTCGACGTTGCTTAACTTCGGTGATCGTACGGGAATCGGTGTTTCAACGTGATATGGCCTTCGCTAAAAACTCAGATACCGAATATTTTATAAACCTAGCTTGGTATGAGGTAGCGTGTAAAGTTCAAACGTTAGTGGATTATCGACGGGAAACTATCATTCACTTAGCAAGCATTCAATGGCGGTGATAAATGGATCTAGATATGATATATTAGAAAACACAGACACGCACACACACACACACACATATATATATATATATATATATATATATATATATATATATATATATATATATATATATGGATTTGTTTTTTTACGGTTTATCAACTAATCGTCGGTAGTTTAAAGCTGAAACATGTTGCAGATTGTAGGAGGTATCGATTATAGTACCCGGTGTCCCCTAAAGGAACACCATCTAAATATTGACCATGTTCAACATTGCTTAACTTCAAGGATTGAGCGAGGACCAGTGTTTTCAGCGTCATTTGACTGTTCTCTATATCGATATACATGGACTTGAATAGATAGATAGATAGATAGATAGATAGATAGATAGATAGATATGAACAAACAGTGATAGATAGATAAATACATATGAACAGACAGTGATAGATAGATAGATAGATAGATAGATAGATAGATAGATATGAACAGACAGTAACAGATAGATATGAACAGGCAGTGTTATATATATATATATATATATATATATATATATATATATATATATTGAGAGAGAGAGAGATAGATAGATAGATAGATAGATAGATAGATAGATAGATAGATAGATAGATAGATAGATATGAACAGACAGTAACAGATAGATATGAACAGGCAGTGTTATATATATATATATATATATATATATATATATATATATATATTGAGAGAGAGAGAGATAGATAGATAGATAGATAGATAGATAGATAGATAGATAGATAGATAATCAACAGACTAGTATAGATATATATATTTCTAGATTTCTATCGTTCATTTAAGATTGTTATTGTAAGGCTTACCTTTACCATTTCTGATCGAACAAACTCCAGTTGGGTTGTTATTCTGAAAGAAAATGAAATCATCAAAAAACAAAATTGCAAAGAAAACGTATAAATATGATGTTAGAAAACAGCACGCGATCCCCCCCCAAAAAAAATTGAAGCATTAGAAATTCTTTTGTCGCCTCACACAAATAATTTCATGTCCCTGACAGATAAGGCTTCATGTTTCTTTATTTTATATTTTAACATTTTGATCGGTTGGATGCTTTTTATTTCACAACGATCATTTGGGAATATCTGTACTAGTGATAATGGTGTAATGGCATATGAGTGCATCTCTAAAAATCTAGATCAGTGGTTGTCAGCCGGGATGCATATGGAACCTGTGCTGTCCATGTAATGTTACTGGTGGGGGGGGGGGTCTACACACACAAAGAGTAGCAAATTGTGGGGCTACGGTAATATTTTAGTGGTCCATAGTGCAATTTCATTTTCGGAACGGCTGTTACAATTGAGAACTGGAATTTCTACAGTAATCTACGCCATATCAAAATCCTAAAAAATAGAAAAAACACTCTCTGAAACCAGCAGAAGACAAGATGTAAGTTAGCCTCCCTTTTTCTCTACCGGCTGTTTTGATTGTAAAATTTAAATAAAAACTGAAACATATATATATATATATATATATATATATATATATATATATATATATATATATATATATATATATATGTATGTGTGTGTGTGTGTGAAAAGTGTGTGTATATAAATATAAATAAATATATATATATATAATTATTTATATATCATTTATATATATATATATATACACTTTATATATCCTTCTCATTTATGCCCTTCGTTTTTAGTTCCCCCCTTTTTTTCCTCTCTCTCTCTCTCTCTGGTTTTTAAGTTTAGATCCTATCGTTTTTTTATTGTGTGGAGTGTCACCACAAATGTATACAAACGTTTCCGGTGTCTGCTTTTTAAATTTTGATTTAGGTCAGCGTTTCGGTAGCGAATTATGTATCGGAAAATAATTCATATTTATCTGTATCTCACTCATTTAAAACGTTATTTAACCCCTCTCTTTAAAACTTCTCTCTGTTTTTAATCCCCACCTTCACTTTTAGGCCTTCCAGTTATTCTTTCTTCTGTTACACCCTCTCTCTAGATCTTTCATACATTTCCCTCTCACACTTGTTTCCCACTCCCACACATACACTCTAAGTAAAATTTTATTTTTTATACCCGGAGTTATATTTTCCGATTTCTTTTTGAATTTGTAGGTCTGATGAATTGGATCGTGTAAATGTAATAAATTATAACCATGGCATATTAGTGTTTGAGCCTTTTTTATTATATATATATATATATATATATATATATATATATATATATATATATATATATATATATATACACCTAGTGAGCCAGACAAACCTAGCTAGATTTCACCTAAACGGATCCCTGACGATCCGTTTAGGTGAAACCTAGGTAGGTTTGTCTGGCTCACTAGGTGTATCTAGGTCTGCTCTACGGATGTATTGAGCTCTTTTGTTAGTTAGTTGTTTACTCGTATCGGGTTTTTTCTTTGGCCTTCAGACCTGCATCTGTGCGATTTTTTTCGATATTTTACTCACTACAAAGATGCAACTTGGTTTCAGTGCATTTCAACTGCACTTCGACGGGTGAGAATCGAAAAAAAATTTCGATTCCTTGTTTGTTTACCAAATTCTAATTAGATAAAAAAAAATACCTCTTCTAACTCCCACTATGGGTTTATTAATAGGACTTATATCACTAAAACAAGTATTATTAAAAGAAAAAAAAAACAAAAAAACAATTCATATAATCAAAAAAATATTTTCTGGCTTTAAATAACCTGACCTGATAAGCCGTAGGAAATGAATCAATTAAACGATTAATGAAACCATTTCTAACTTACCTTTCAATTAAAGACCCATAATTACACAATTCCCTAAGTAGGACGTGGCTCAGTTCGGTGACGGTTAAATAGTTCCAGCAATCAAAATGTCCTGTCGACAGCGCCACCTGGGAGGGTTTCATGCCTTCATGATTGACTGCCGTAATATCTGCAGCACTTTCCACTAAAGCCTAACAAAGGAGGAATAAAAAGAATACATTTTATTGAACAGAGATTCATTGATTTCAATATATTGAAGAATATATTCTTCATATTATTTAAACAATAATTTTCGCAATTCGATCTGTTGATTGGTTGATTTTGTTTTACAGCATATCAACCTCTATGGCTTATTTAATGCTGAAATCTAAATATATTGAACACAATTTTATGGCTTCAACTACAGATAAAATAAATTGTTGGTAATTTGCTACAAAATGTATTGTTCGTAATTTTACTATAAAATTTATTGGTCATTTTTAGTATCTGTTTATATTTCTGAAATGAGGTATTAGGTACACTACATTATTCGGACTATTGTCCTCATCTTTGTCGCCATATTTATTACAACGTTTCGGCCCTTTAGTATCTGTCTATATTTCTGAGATGAGGTATTATGTACACTATTTACATTAATCAGACTATTGTCCTCATCTTTGTCGCCATATTTATTACAACGTTTCGGCCCGTCAGTGTCTGTCTATATTTCTGAGATGAGATATTATGTACACTATTTATATTATTCGGAATATTGTCCTCATCTTTGTCGCCATATTTATTACAACGTTTCGGCTGTTGTACGCTCCGGCGTCAAGGACACGCGGCACAGTGGATGTCCTCAAGATTACATGGCAGAGTGGATAAAGGCGTTAGTTAGATCCAGTGACAGGACCCAAAGAGTGTGAGTTCAATACCCGGTTAAGGCAGTGGAGAACTTTCAGATGGGAATTAACAGGAGATAACTGATAACTGACATCTTTGCGTGGTAAACAGTCAAGTAGAACATTCTGTAAATTCCTCCAGCTACTGGTTACATAGAATCACTGTCTGGATTCTCCTGCCTTGCGTGGTAACCGGTCAAGGAGAACATTCTGTAAATTCCGCGAGCTACTGTCTAAATAGAAGCACAGAGCGAGCTATCTTGCCTTGTGTGGTAGCCATTCTAGGAGAATTAATATTCTGTAAATACCCCCGGCACTTGTTGAATGGAGGGTTCTCTTGCCTTGTTTGTTAGCCAGTCTAGAACGAACATAATCTAAATAATAGGCAAGAAAGTTTAGGAGATGAAAAATTCTGATTTCAAAACCTGAAAAATACGTGCTCCGCCGATCTTTCTTACCTTAGCCACACCCATTAATTACTGTCACAGCTGCAGTACATACCGCGTCCCTGCAATTGTAATGGGTATTTTTGACCGCGATTGCAAAGTTACAGTGATAATTACTTCCTTGAGATCTCAAGATAATGATCGCTCGCGCTTTTTATTTTTCTATTTTAGTCGAAAGCCCAGCCATAAAAAATATACCGGAATCTGTACAAGTACAATGAAAATTGATGTTACACACAACGAAATTAGTAAAGCTAATATTTTTTTTTTGGGGGGGGGATCAAAAAACAAATGCCAGGCCATAAATAAAAAGCTTGGCGTAACTCTCCTTACTCTCTCCGCTCTGCTTCCAGGTTTCGATAATCTAAGACAATATCCGACAGCTTGCTTTATACATCAGTGACAATACTGGGAACTGCTGTCAGTTGTAATTACAGATAGAGTTGTGACAATAAAAAATGACACATGTTATTCCCACGCTATTAACTTTTATTCCAGTGCCGTTTTTTTTTGTTTTGTTTTGTTTGTTTTAATTAAATATTTACCAGAATTAAACGGACAAATCAGAATATTTTCTTACCTGGAGACATTGAAGATGGCCCATATAAGCCGCGGAATGTGCCGTTGTGCTTCCGGTTTCTGTGAGTTTTAAATCCCGACATGACATGCAAACGCTGGACAGTCGATTTTCAGTTGTTGCTGTTGTTTTCCGCTAAAATATAGAACACACTTCATGACGTTTGTAATAGACGCTCGGAGAGTTGACCGGCTGATTTAAAATTATTTAAAATTATAGTAGTCCCCTTATTATTTTGTTTCTTTGTTATATATTTAAAGTGGGTTACATGGTTTCAGGGAGAGGCGGTACTTTTAGCAGGGCGGTTCGTCATGTCCTTTTCAGGGCAGCTCGTCTGCCACTGTTCCTCAGCTGTCACCCAGCTCTCACCTGTGGCTCCTTGAAGCTGTCGCACGCAACTGGGGTCACCCCGGAGCAACGGCTTTGGCGGGCCGGCCAAACTAGGTGAGGTTAGCCGACGGGTCTGAAAACCCCGGTGAGTTAAGCTTGGGCCGTGTCAGATATAGTGCATGCGAAGACTGACACTAGGCGAAACGATTGAAAGAGCTCACCTGTGGATCCAACGGTTGTGAAAGCGGTTGCAGCAAGTGTTGTTTTTTGACCTCAACTGCCCTATTTTGGGCGGGGTTGCCAATGTTTAATACAGGGCCCCCAATATTCTGATGCCTAACCGGCACTAAAATGCGACACTCTGTTAGCTTCTTTTCACTAAACAGATACGCGTAAGACTCGCTCACCTTTTGCCTAATTCTGATGGGGAGAGTCGCCGCTTTCCGTTCTGATATTGACTTAAAGAATGGATAAAAATTAACTTTAGGGCACAAAAAAGAAGTAAGACGTACAAAAGGAAAACCAAAAGAATTAAGCAAAAAGATAAGATATAGGAAAAAATAAAATTTAAAAACTTAAGTTTACGAAAGGAGTCTGAAAAATAAATAAAAAAATTAAAATTAAAATACGATATACATAAAAAATAAATCAATAGGCTAGTGAAAGTAGATGTTACGAAAAAAAAAAAAAAAAGAAAAGACTGGGAAGAAACTTAAAAAAAAAAACTTCCACAAAAAACAAAAAAATACTGTCAGTCAAAAGAAAAAAAAACGTAAAAGAAAAAAGTAAACTTAACATAGAATATAACAGTTCTTCGAACATAAAAATATAAGTTCCAATCGGTTAGCGACAAAAGAAAGTCATATGCGTGGCGGAAATAGAAGCGAACCGGTCTGAGTAAGATGGCTTTTTTTTTACTTGAAATTTATCTTTAACTTTGGAAGATCGACCCAACCTATTCTTGACATTTTCACTCTTTTTTTGTAAACTGATCGCTTGTCCACTTGGTGCAAAAATAATGACGTATTAATGTGACGTTAAAAATACGTCAACAAACGACATTATTACGTCATTATTTTTGCACCAACCTAATACATTTTTTTTCAATAAATATTTATAGGTAATCGCCGCAGCTAAAATAATTCCATCCAGTCAGTACCGAATAAGTTTGTAGCATTTTTAACGCATCAGCCTTAGCTTTTTACACACGTTGCGGAATGAGCCGTTAAAAAGCCCTTTCGCCACAAAGAAATAATTTCACACCTTACACGCCACGTATGATTTTCGAAGTTCTTTGTAATATGGGTTTTTCGTTTGCTTTTTATGTGGCTTTGTTGATTACTTTGATATCACTACTAGTGTCTAGATACATTTTTACATCCACTTTATTAATTTACACATACACAAATTTTCTTTGGTTTTCTGTAATTATTTTTTTCTGTGAGAACCTTTCCTTGATTTAGTTTTACAGTATCATTTTTTATGCCCTACTTTTCCACATTTGTAATACTTTGAATTTTAATTTTAATTATGCCCTACTTTTCCACATTTGTACCACTTTGAATTTGAATTTTTACTCCGAGATGTAAACTTCCTCATCGGAAACATCGATTAATTTTTCTTTTTCAACACGTTTCTTTAGTTTGTATGTATGCACATTCTTTTTCGTCAATTTCTTTGCGTCTCAGATTTACGACTCTGACATTCGTCCAATATTGCTTGTAATGTTAGTTTTTTATTCTGTTCAAGTTTCGTTGGAATCCTCTCACGTATATCTTTTTCGCCTTTAACGAAAATTAACGTCCTGGGTATGACGATAAACTACATCCAACAATAAGGCTTCAGATAATGTTTTTTGGAAAAAATAATGTTGCCAGCTATACGTTTTTTGGAAACAATAATGTTGCCAGCTATACGTTTTTGAAACAATAATGTTGCCAGCTATGTTTTTGAAACAACAATGTTGCCAGCTATACGTTTTTTGGAAAAAAATAGTGTTGCCAGCTATACGTTTTTTTGGAAAGAATGTTGCCAGCTATACGTGTTTGGAAGCAATAATGTTGCCAGCTATGCGTTTTTGAAACAATAATTTTGCCAGCTATATGTTTGATAGTACTGTGTATATATATATATATATATATATATATATATATATATATATATATATATATATATATATATACCTTAATTTGGCATTAAATGACCCACAGTGGTTGATATGCCATAAAACCCAACCAACCAACTTTAACGAAAATTAACCCTTTAAACACATCTGGAGTCAGTTCGTTTAATTTGAATCTTTCACACGCTTTGTTAACGATTCCAGCATATATAACAAAATCTTTGTCTTCTTTTTTCCTCGGATTCATACACTTTCAATGTGTATCGAATAACAAACTTTTCTCGCTAAAAATTTTAGTCAGAATATTTACCGTTTCTTCAAAGCAAATTTATCTTGTTTTTTTTTTTGTTTTTCGATACTACACAATTAGATTATTTATTATTTATTTATTTTTATTCGGACTGTTATTTACATCTTCATTGACATTATACACAACGTTTCGGCCGTTGTACGCTCCGGCCTTCTTCAGGTGATTGAAATTTCGAACCAAACGTTTTATTTTGTCCACCGGGGTAGATTGTTCCACTTCCACGTGCCATGCCTTTTCCGGGTGTCTCATTTATTTCTCTTTAACTCAACTATTCAAGTTTTTGGTTCACTACTGATGCAGCTTTGGTAAGATCTAACTAACGGCTTTATCCACAGTGGTTCTCCATTGTGCCATGTGTCCTCAAGGCGTTAGCTAGATCCAGTGACAGGACCCAAAGGGTGTGATTTCAATACCTGGTTAAGACAGTGGAAAACTTGGAGGGGTGAATTAACAGGAGATAACTGATAACCGACATCCATTAGAGATGGCATGTGGAACTAGAACAGTCTACCCCAGTGAGCGAAATAAAGGGTTCAGTTCGACATTCCAACCACCCGAAGAGGGCCGAAACGTTGTACAAATATGGTGACAAAGATAAGGACAATAGTCCGAATAATGTAAATAGTGTACATAATACCTCATCTCAGAAATATAGACAGATACTGAAGGGCCGAAACGTTGTAATAAATATGGCGACAAAGATGAGGACAATAGTCTGAATAATGAAAATTGTTTACATAATACCTCATCTTAGAAATATAGACAGATACTAAAGGGCCGAAACGTTGTAATAAATATCGCGACAAAGATGAGTACAATAGTCCAAATAATGTAAATAGTGTACATAATACCTCATCTCAGAAATATAGACAGATACTAAAGAGCCGGAACGTTGTAATAAATATGGTGACAAAGATGAGGACAATAGTCTGAATAATGTAAATTGTTTACATAATACCTCATCTTAGAAATATAGACAGATACTAAAGGGCCGAAACGTTGTAATAAACATCGCGACAAAGATGAGTACAATAGTCCAAATAATGTAAATAGTGTACATAATACCTCATCTCAGAAATATAGACAGATACATTTATTCAGTTTAAGAAGTTATGTTTTAAACATGATACTTAATAAATGACTTTTATTTGCTTTTAAAAGATGGGGGAAAATCTTTCATAGTTTGCATGTCGTTGAATCGGCAATGAGAAGTCTGGGGTGAGGGGTCGTCTGGCAAAAGCCATTAGTAAGCAAAAATACGTTTTTAGTATTTGATGACTACTGCTGACCTCGTAACATTCTGCGTTCTTGTTCGATATTCTGTCTCCCATTCTTATCATCTTGGGGGTTACCTTCATTTGCATATCGTTGATTTAATTTGCATATCGTTCGTTGGTTGCTGACTGCGAAAGCAAGAGTGAGAAATAATATCGAAAGGCGGATTTTAAACACAACAAACTCGAGACAAAACGAAAACAAAAGGAACGGAATCGACATTATCTATTCGAAGACCTGAATTACATTTCGACAAAACTCATTGCACAGTTAAAAGACTTTTCTTTCCATCTTGAGTGCATAAATTAAATTCAGTTCAATGTCTTTCCTTTATATTTTCTTTGGTGGAATATAATATTCTGTGGGTGGGAGTTTATTCGCTTTGATATACCCCACCTTAATTGCAACTGTAATTTTCTAGTTAAACATTAACTCCGCTTTGTTTAGTCTGACACAAGGCTACAAGGAGTTTGATGTAAGAATCGTACATATTTATAAGTCTATCAATCATCAAAGCTCTGAATATTGCTACAACATCTTTTTTTTTTGTACGCCATGTCCTTTCAGGATGTCGGCAATCATGGCTCTCCACCTTCCTCTATCCCTTGCAGCTATCCCTTCCCTATACTTCCTCCCCCAGAACACGTTCTGTCATTCACTTGCTTAAGCCCGCCAGGTATGTCACACATTGTTTTCCCTTGTCTCTCTTTGTCCTCTATTCGACCCGTGAGTATCAGATTTTCCAGGCCCTCCTTCCTCATTATGTGTCCTAGAAACTTCAGCTGCCTCTTCCTGATATTAAGTATAAGCCTCCTCCTTGTTTGCAACCTCTCTAACGTTCGGTCCATGATATCCTTAGCATCCTTCTGTAGAACCACATCTCCATCGCCTCGAGTCTCTTCTTCATCTTTGAGGAAATCATCCAACATTCACTGCCATAATGAAAGAGAGATGTCACGTAACAGCTCAGTATTCTTTTCTTTGTGACCAAAGAAATCCTCCTGTCTCGCAATACTTTGCGTAACCTTTGGAATGGGTCCTTGGCCAACGCAATACGTCTACAGATCTCAGTGTCGCACTTACCGCCCTCCGTCAAAACACTTCCCAGATATTTAAATTTCCGCACCTGCTTGATTTTAGTGTCCCCGACCTGCGAATCGCATTTCGGGCTCATCCTGTTACTGATGACCATTCATTCTGTATTCTTGTACTTTATGCTTAGTCCCTTCTTCTCACTCTCCGTCGCTTCCTTCTGTAGGAGATAGGTATTTTTACAGATAGGTTCACCCTGTACAAGGCCTGAGCGCCACTCGTGTTAGAGGATTACAGAGAAATAAAAACAGTTTATGCGGATATGTGGGGAAGATAACGATTAACCTTAAACTTGAACTGGTTAAGATTGTAGTGATCGAGAAAGTGTTATGGAGTGATTTCACAGTGGAGGCTTGTATTTGTACTAAGTCGGTCCTAAAATAGGTTCGACGTAAAAAACGTTAGGAACTTGATACAATAAGTATTACGCAGAGTAATCTAGTTGTGGTCGCTGATACTTTCGTATTCGACTAACTGTCGTCCGACATCGACTGACTCACCACTCACTGAGCGACACCCTTGTTACTCTTACTACTCCTACTTATTATAGGTGGGAGAGTCTATTAACTATAGAATAGGTGTGTTCCACTATAACAGAAAGCATCCTCTTGGGAGTCGGCTCTGCAGAGCAATGGTTCGTGGGAAGAAGCTGTTCGAGTGGAATTTGCTTCTCACCAAGGGAATTCGGACAGAATAAGGGTGGTTGGCTAAAATGCACGTAGAATGACGGGTCCTAGCCGTGAAAGTTAGTGCTGGAGGAGTAAAGGAATGCTGTTCATCTGAACACTTTCCGTGGAAATAGTGTTAGAGCAGTGAGAGTCTTGCGGCGTTTCGGCTTTCAGAGAGGGGTGGAAAATAATTTTTCACCCACAAGAACGCAGAGACGCTTTTGAACTCTATCGAAACCGGAGAGTAAGGACTGGGCGGCACCCGCCAAAATATGATAGTAGTCCTTTAGGCCAGATCGAGGATAGCTTGATGATTCGGAAACTTACTGTAGAAAGCTGTGGAAAAATACCAAATTATTAAAGAATATAAAAAGAAAACATTTAACATCGGCCAACTCACTTAGGAAGTGAAAAAATTTCTTACTGAGAAAAAGAAAAAGATACTGTCTAAATGAATAATAAAAAAAAAAAAAAAACATTCTAAAATCTCCAGCAGTCCTCGTTCAAGCGGGTGTGTAGTCGCACCAACATAACAAATTTAATCTGATAAAGTCCGAAAAGAACAAAACGCGTTGCACTTTGTCATACAATTTCACCTATCTATCTATCTATCTATCTATCTATCTATCTATCTATCTCTTTCTTATTTTCATTTCTATGTCTGAATGTATGTCTTCCTTTTTCTTATCTATCTGTCTATCTATCTATCTATCTATTTTGGTCTGCTCGTATCTATCTATTTTGCTCCCCTCGTATCTGTCTCAGTCTAGTCATGTCATATCTATCTATCTCGGTCTTCTCGTATCTATCTATCTATCTATCTATCTATCTATCTATCTATCTATCTATCTATCTATCTATCTATTTTGGTCTGCTCGTATCTATCTATCTATCTATCTCGGTCTGCTCGTATCTATCTATCTATCTATCTATCTATTTTGGTCTGCTCGTATCTATCTATCTATCTATCTATCTATTTTGCTCTCCTCGAATCTGTCTCAGTCTAGTCATGTCATATCTATGTATCTATCTCGGTCTGCTCGTATCTATCTATCTATCTATCTATCTATCTATTTTGATCTGATCGCATCTATCTATCTATCTATCTATCTATCTATCTATATATATATATATATATATATATATATGTATCTATCTAACTTTTCTTATATAGGGTATTTCAGAAAATGTATACACATTTTGAGGCTGTCTCAAGAAATAATTCAAACAACTAGAACCAAATCTAATTTAAATAATGCCTATGAATCTATTATTTATTATAAATTAAACGGTCTTAAGATTTTGTCATCGCATCTTTTCAGAATAATGTCAGTTATGATCCAAGACATTTTCTAACAACGCGAGATAACAGAATCCAAAGCAGAAATTCACATTTCGGTAAGTTTCCTTGTCTTACGTGGAAATTGCCACTTATAATCTTTACAAATTTAAATTCGACGCCAACCGTCATTTGCTGACTTCTTGAATCCTCTTCCTTTGTCATTGTTTCTCATCATTCTCTTTCACTCCCATGAAACATTTGCGTCTTAGAGGCTTTGTCGCCTTTCTTGGGTTGAAATCTTTAAAAACAAATGATAAATAATAATCCCGGAAAATAAGTTTCAGGAATATTCGTATATATTCGTCTGCGAGTTATATAGAAATAATCCTAAATATTAGCAAATTATTCGCAACAATTTCGCATTGTCTCGAGTCCAAAGCGCGAAAATGGAGATTATCGCCACGTGGAATCGGTGCGAGAGTATGAATTATTCATACACGGATACGGGCGCCGATAATTCTGTTTACAGGCGTCTTTTTCTTCCTATTTAGAATGGTTTCGTATGCACATTATTTAATCAAAATACAAAGAAAAACAAAGAATAATCGTTGGGAATGCAAAATCAGAGAGACGAGTACGAAGAGGCATATATATATATATATATATATATATATATATATATATATATATATATATAAGGCAGGATGTGTGTGTGCGTGTGTGTGTGTGTGTAACGAATGCACGGCCGCAATTTTCGACGGATTTGCACCAAAATTTACATGCACATGCACATGCTCCAAGTTAGCGAGAAGGCCGTGAGCGACCTTGCATTTCCCAACTCCCATCGATAGTGGAAATAATTGATTTTTTCATGCTTCTACGGAAGTTTTCATGTAGTTTGCGGCCATTTTCTACTGGCCAGAGTGAGAGCCTATAGCTGGCTGCCACGAATAGGCTGGAAGATTCTATTGGCCAGCATGAGAGCCAACAACTAACTGACACGAATGTTAACTAGCATGCTAGCATGAAAAATAAATCGATAGCTGCATTCGTCACAAGTGGGAAAAATTTAAATCTGCATGGCACTTTACTCCAATTGGCTCATTCGCTTGCTTAAACTCAATGTTAACAATTCTGATTCCGCAGAACTGGCTTGGGTGTGAAAAAGTATTTGTTAACATTCTTTTTTTCATTCGGTTTTTCAAGTTACGAGTCCTTTTTTAAAGCTGATCGTTTTGTGTTCATTTTGTTTAGTTCTTTTTTCGTAATAGATTTAATGTTTAGTATAGAGCTTAGAAAAAAAAATTCGCAGTGTGAGATAGGCAAGAAGTAAGGCATGTAGCAACATCAGCACGGCGAAGGGCACTCGCTTAAAGGCAAGGAAGGGCAAAAATATTTTAAGTTAAGTGATAGAGATTGCTGTATGAGTTGTACGATTTTTGAATCAAGCACGGGCAACACCGGGCCATGCTGCTAGTATATATATATATATATATATATATATATATATATATATATATATATATCAAGCATCATACCGTAACGGTCTGGGTTAAATTCTTGGTAGTGGATGCGCACTACTGATGAATCCCCAAAATAGGAAGAAACGTCCGTCCAGTGATTTCTGCGTTCTGTTGAGGATTTCTTCTACACACGATGAATTACTATTATGATTATTCAAATCCCCCTAATAATATATATCCCCCTAATAATAATAATGATAATAATAATAATAATAATAACATATATATATATATATATATATATATATATATATATATATATATTGTAATGTTTCCTCGAGACAAATATCCTTTTAATCTTAAATATGTTTCGGATTTAGATAACCCATAATGGGTTGATAAGCCATAAAAACACTCTATAAAAGAGATAACCACAATTAATAGCAATAATTAATTCCTAGTGTTAATGGACTTCTCACGTTAAACATTTTTTAAATATATTTCCCGTTATTATGTTACTATGTGGTATGAGGCTCTACAGAAGGATACTGAGAATTCCAAGGATAGAGCTAGTAAACAATGGAGAAATCTTAAAGAAAATGTCAACAAAAAAGTATGTTTACACTCAGAATCGAGAAGAGACAGCTGCAATTATTTGTACAAATGATGAGGAAGGAGAGCTTGGAAAACTTAATCCTCACAGGACGTATTGGGGGCAAGAGAGATAGAGAAAAGAATCAAAATACCTACCTGAAGAGCATGTGCGAATGAATGGCGGAAAAAGGGAGAAAAACTGCTACGGTTTGGTTTGGTTTGGTTTATTTTGTTTTACGGCATATCAATCTCAATGGGTTATTTAATGCCGACAAAATTTTTAGGATAGATTCGTATGAATAGAATATTCATTCATTGGTTTAGATTGGTTTGGTTTATTTTGTTTTACGGCATATCAAGCTCAATGGGTTATTTAATGCCGACAACATTTTTAGGATAGATTCGTATGAATAGAATATGTATTCTTTGGTTTAGATTGGTTTGGTTTATTTTGTTTTACGGCATATCAACCTCAATGGGTTATTTAATACCGACAACATTTTTAGGATAGATTCGTATGAATAGAATATGTATTCTTTGGTTTAGATTGGTTTGGTTTATTTTGTTTTACGGCATATCAACCTCAATGGGTTATTTAATACCGACAACATTTTTAGGATAGATTCGTATGAATAGAATATGTATTCTTTGGTTTAGATTGGTTTGGTTTATTTTGTTTTACGGCATATCAACCTCAATGGGTTATTTAATACCGACAACATTTTTAGGATAGATTCGTATGAATAGAATATTCATTCATTGGTTTAGATTGGTTTGGTTTATTTTGTTTTACGGCATATCAACCTCAATGTGTTATTTAATGCCGACAACCTTTTTTATTGCTGGTAATATTTTGTTTAGTCAAAAATCTATTTCTGGTAATATTTTTTTCCTCAGAAATGTATAACTGGTAACATTATTTTCAAAAATATATTGCTGGTAATATTTTTTTCCTTCAAAAAATTATTTCTGATAATAATTTTTTACAAAGTATTTCTAGTATTAAAATCTATTGTTACACTTTTATAATGATTTTTATCTCAGTTTCGGGGTTAACTATTTCCCCATAGCTGCGACTCTAACAGGTGCTACCACCCCGGGTCAGGGTCGACCTGGAAACACTAGCAATTAAGAGGTGGTTCCACGCTTCTCAAAGCCTCCTGATCAGACGCCTTGCTGTTGGACGTAGTTTATCGTCATACCCACGACAGAAACTGTTAAGGGTCACACTGGATAGGAAGTTTTGGAGAGCCATGATCGGTCATGCTCAGAAGGGACGCAGCACAACAGAGAAGAAAAAGTTTCGAGGTGGAGTCTGTTCAATATCTAATAATAACTGAAGACCGGTACCCCACTTTATATACAGTAGAAACTAATAATAATAATAGTTTTTGCTTCCTGTTAATAACAAGGCATGCAGAAATGTTTGGTAATATCAAGTCTTTTATATGGCAGTAAATGCTGAAAATCTCCCCACATATGCAGATGAGACTTGAGATAACAGAAATGTGGTTCTACAGAAGGATACTGAGAATATTATGAAGTGTACATGTCAGTAGCGAGGAAGCTTTAAGGAAAATGTAAAAGAGAAAAGACTCTTAGAATCGGAAATAGTGTTGAAATGTCTAAGACACTTAATGAGAAAAGAAGGCTTAGAGAATTAGATACTCGCACGATATATTGAAAGCAAGAGAGGCAAAGAGAACGGCGATTAACCTACTTAACGACGGATGACAGAAGGTAAATATTGCCAAGAGCTACAAGTGATAAGAAAAGAAATAAATCATAGTGGAGAGCCATGACCGACCACGGCCTGTAGTGACAACGCACATAGAATAATAAGAGAATGTTGTTTTATAATGACAAGGATATTCGATATCTGTCTATATTTCTGAGATGAGGTATTATGTACACTATTTATATTATTCGGACTATTGTCCTCATCTTTGTCGCCATATTTATTACAACGTTTCGGCCCTTTAGTATCTGTCTATATTTCTGAGATGAGGTATTATGTACATTATTTACATTATTCGGACTATTGTCCTCATCTTTGTCGCCATATTTATTACAACGTTTCGGCCCTTTAGTATCTGTCTATATTTCTGAGATGAGGTATTATGTACATTATTTACATTATTCGGACTATTGTCCTCATCTTTTTCGCCATATTTATTACAACGTTTCGGCCCTTTAGTATCTGTCAATATTTCTGAGATGAGGTATTATGTACACTATTTATATTATTCGGACTATTGTCCTCATCTTTGTCGCCATATTTATTACAACGTTTCGGCCCTTTAGTATCTGTCTATATTTCTGAGATGAGGTATTATGTACATTATTTACATTATTCGGACTATTGTCCTCATCTTTGTCGCCATATTTATTACAACGTTTCGTCCCTTTAGTATCTGTCTATATTTCTGAGATGAGGCATTATGTACACTATTTACATTATTCGGACTATTGTCCTCATCTTTGTCGCCATATTTATTACAACGTTTCGGCCCTTCAGTATCTGTCTATATTTCTGAGATGAGGTATTATGTACACTATTTACATTATTCGGACTATTGTCCTCATCTTTGTCGCCATATTTATTACAACGTTTCGGCCCTTCAGTATCTGTCTATATTTCTGAGATGAGGTATTATGTACACTATTTACATTATTCGGACTATTGTCCTCATCTTTGTCGCCATATTTATTACAACGTTTCGGCCCTTCAGTATCTGTCTATATTTCTGAGATGAGGTATTATGTACACTATTTACATTATTCGGACTATTGTCCTCATCTTTGTCGCCATATTTATTACAACGTTTCGGCCCTTCAGTATCTGTCTATATTTCTGAGATGAGGTATTATGTACACGATTTACATTATTCGGACTATTGTCCTCATCTTTGTCGCCATATTTATTACAACGTTTCGGCCCTTCAGTATCTGTCAATATTTCTGAGATGAGGTATTATGTACACTATTTATATTATTCGGACTATTGTCCTCATCTTTGTCGCCATATTTATTACAACGTTTCGGCCCTTTAGTATCTGTCTATATTTCTGAGATGAGGTATTATGTACATTATTTAAATTATTCGGACTATTGTCCTCATCTTTGTCGCCATATTTATTACAACATTTCGGCCCTTTAGTATCTGTCTATATTTCTGAGATGAGGCATTATGTACACTATTTACATTATTCGGACTATTGTCCTCATCTTTGTCGCCATATTTATTACAACGTTTCGGCCCTTCAGTATCTGTCTATATTTCTGAGATGAGGTATTATGTACACTATTTACATTATTCGGACTATTGTCCTCATCTTTGTCGCCATATTTATTACAACGTTTCGGCCCTTCAGTATCTGTCTATATTTCTGAGATGAGGCATTATGTACACTATTTACATTATTCGGACTATTGTCCTCATCTTTGTCGCCATATTTATTACAACGTTTCGGCCCTTCAGTATCTGTCTATATTTCTGAGATGAGGTATTATGTACACTATTTACATTATTCGGACTATTGTCCTCATCTTTGTCGCCATATTTATTACAACGTTTCGGCCCTTCAGTATCTGTCTATATTTCTGAGATGAGGTATTATGTACACGATTTACATTATTCGGACTATTGTCCTCATCTTTGTCGCCATATTTATTACAACGTTTCGGCCCTTCAGTATCTGTCAATATTTCTGAGATGAGGTATTATGTACACTATTTATATTATTCGGACTATTGTCCTCATCTTTGTCGCCATATTTATTACAACGTTTCGGCCCTTTAGTATCTGTCTATATTTCTGAGATGAGGTATTATGTACATTATTTAAATTATTCGGACTATTGTCCTCATCTTTGTCGCCATATTTATTACAACATTTCGGCCCTTTAGTATCTGTCTATATTTCTGAGATGAGGCATTATGTACACTATTTACATTATTCGGACTATTGTCCTCATCTTTGTCGCCATATTTATTACAACGTTTCGGCCCTTCAGTATCTGTCAATATTTCTGAGATGAGGTATTATGTACACTATTTATATTATTCGGACTATTGTCCTCATCTTTGTCGCCATATTTATTACAACGTTTCGGCCCTTTAGTATCTGTCTATATTTCTGAGATGAGGTATTATGTACACTATTTACATTATTCGGACTATTGTCCTCATCTTTGTCGCCATATTTATTACAACGTTTCGGCCCTTTAGTATCTGTCTATATTTCTGAGATGAGGTATTATGTACATTATTTACATTATTCGGACTATTGTCGTCATCTTTGTCACCATATTTATTACAACGTTTCGGCCCTTTAGTATCTGTCTATATTTCTGAGATGAGGTATTATGTACATTATTTACATTATTCGGACTATTGTCCTCATCTTTGTCGCCATATTTATTACAACGTTTCGGCCCTTTAGTATCTGTCTATATTTCTGAGATGAGGTATTATGTACACTATTTACATTATTCGGACTATTGTCCTCATCTTTGTCGCCATATTTATTACAACGTTTCGGCCCTTTAGTATCTGTCTATATTTCTGAGATGAGGTATTATGTACACTATTTACATTATTCGGACTATTGTCCTCATCTTTCTCGCCATATTTATTACAACGTTTCGGCCCTTCAGTATCTGTCTATATTTCTGAGATGAGGTATTATGTACATTATTTACATTATTCGGACTATTGTCCTCATCTTTGTCTCCATATTTATTACAACGTTTCGGCCCTTTAGCATCTGTCTATATTTCTGAGATGAGGTATTATGTACATTATTTACATTATTCGGACTATTGTCCTCATCTTTGTCGCCATATTTATTACAACGTTTCGGCTCTTTAGTATCTGTCTATATTTCTGAGATGAGGCATTATGTACACTATTTACATTATTCGGACTATTGTCCTCATCTTTGTCGCCATATTTATTACAACGTTTCGGCCCTTCAGTATCTGTCTATATTTCTGAGATGAGGTATTATGTACACTATTTACATTATTCGGACTATTGTCCTCATCTTTGTCGCCATATTTATTACAACGTTTCGGCCCTTCAGTATCTGTCTATATTTCTGAGATGAGGTATTATGTACACTATTTACATTATTCGGACTATTGTCCTCATCTTTGTCGCCATATTTATTACAACGTTTCGGCCCTTCAGTATCTGTCTATATTTCTGAGATGAGGTATTATGTACACTATTTACATTATTCGGACTATTGTCCTCATCTTTGTCGCCATATTTATTACAACGTTTCGGCCCTTCAGTATCTGTCTATATTTCTGAGATGAGGTATTATGTACACTATTTACATTATTCGGACTATTGTCCTCATCTTTGTCGCCATATTTATTACAAGGTTTCGGCCCTTCAGTATCTGTCTATATTTCTGAGATGAGGTATTATGTACACTATTTACATTATTCGGACTATTGTCCTCATCTTTGTCGCCATATTTATTACAACGTTTCGGCCCTTCAGTATCTGTCTATATTTCTGAGATGAGGTATTATGTACATTATTTACATTATTCGGACTATTGTCCTCATCTTTGTCGCCATATTTATTACAACGTTTCGGCCCTTCAGTATCTGTCTATATTTCTGAGATGAGGTATTATGTACACTATTTACATTATTCGGACTATTGTCCTCATCTTTGTCGCCATATTTATTACAACGTTTCGGCCCTTCAGTATCTGTCTATATTTCTGAGATGAGGTATTATGTACACTATTTACATTATTCGGACTATTGTCCTCATCTTTGTCTCCATATTTATTACAACGTTTCGGCCCTTTAGCATCTGTCTATATTTCTGAGATGAGATATTATGTACATTATTTACTTTATTCGGACTATTGTCCTCATCTTTGTCGCCATATTTATTACAACGTTTCGGCCCTTCAGTATCTGTCTATATTTCTGAGAAGAGGTATTATGTACACTATTTACATTATTCGGACTATTGTCCTCATCTTTGTCGCCATATTTATTACAACGTTTCGGCCCTTCAGTATCTGTCTATATTTCTGAGATGAGGTATTATGTACACTATTTACATTATTCGGACTATTGTCCTCATCTTTGTCGCCATATTTATTACAACGTTTCGGCCCTTCAGTATCTGTCTATATTTCTGAGATGAGGTATTATGTACACTATTTACATTATTCGGACTATTGTCCTCATCTTTGTCGCCATATTTATTACAACGTTTCGGCCCTTTAGTATCTGTCTATATTTCTGAGATGAGGTATTATGTACATTATTTACATTATTCGGACTATTGTCCTCATCTTTGTCTCCATATTTATTACAAGGTTTCGGCCCTTTAGCATCTGTCTATATTTCTGAGATGAGGTATTATGTACATTATTTACATTATTCGGACTATTGTCCTCATCTTTGTCGCCATATTTATTACAACGTTTCGGCCCTTCAGTATCTGTCTATATTTCTGAGATGAGGTATTATGTACACTATTTACATTATTCGGACTATTGTCCTCATCTTTGTCGCCATATTTATTACAACGTTTCGGCCCTTCAGTATCTGTCTATATTTCTGAGATGAGGTATTATGTACACTATTTACATTATTCGGACTATTGTCCTCATCTTTGTCGCCATATTTATTACAACGTTTCGGCCCTTCAGTATCTGTCTATATTTCTGAGATGAGGTATTATGTACATTATTTACATTATTCGGACTATTGTCCTCATCTTTGTCGCCATATTTATTACAACGTTTCGGCCCTTCAGTATCTGTCTATATTTCTTAGATGAGGTATTATGTACACTATTTACATTATTCGGACTATTGTCCTCATCTTTGTCGCCATATTTATTACAACGTTTCGGCCCTTCAGTATCTGTCTATATTTCTGAGATGAGGTATTATGTACACTATTTACATTATTCGGACTATTGTCCTCATCTTTGTCGCCATATTTATTACAACGTTTCGGCCCTTCAGTATCTGTCTATATTTCTGAGATGAGGTATTATGTACACTATTTACATTATTCGGACTATTGTCCTCATCTTTTTCGCCATATTTATTACAACGTTTCGGCCCTTCAGTATCTGCCTATATTTCTGAGATGAGGTATTATGTACACTATTTACATTATTCGGACTATTGTCCTCATCTTTGTCGCCATATTTATTACAATGTTTCGGCCCTTCAGTATCTGTCTATATTTCTGAGATGAGGTATTATGTACACTATTTACATTATTCGGACTATTGTCCTCATCTTTGTCGCCATATTTATTACAACGTTTCGGCCCTTTAGCATCTGTCTATATTTCTGAGATGAGGTATTATGTACATTATTTACATTATTCGGACTATTGTCCTCATCTTTGTCGCCATATTTATTACAACGTTTCGGCCCTTCAGTATCTGTCTATATTTCTGAGATGAGGTATTATGTACACTATTTACATTATTCGGACTATTGTCCTCATCTTTGTCGCCATATTTATTACAACGTTTCGGCCCTTCAGTATCTGTCTATATTTCTGAGATGAGGTATTATGTACACTATTTACATTATTCGGACTATTGTCCTCATCTTTGTCGCCATATTTATTACAACGTTTCGGCCCTTCAGTGTCTGTCTATATTTCTGAGATGAGGTATCATGTACACTATTTACATTATTCGGACTATTGTCCTCATCTTTGTCGCCATATTTATTACAACGTTTCGGCCCTTCAGTATCTGTCTATATTTCTGAGATGAGGTATTATTTACACTATTTACATTATTCGGACTATTGTCCTCATCTTTGTCGCCATATTTATTACAACGTTTCGGCCCTTTAGCATCTGTCTATATTTCTGAGATGAGGTATTATGTACATTATTTACATTATTCGGACTATTGTCCTCATCTTTGTCGCCATATTTATTACAACGTTTCGGCCTTTCAGTATCTGTCTATATTTCTGAGATGAGGTTTTATGTACACTATTTACATTATTCGGACTATTGTCCTCATCTTTGTCGCCATATTTATTACAACGTTTCGGCCCTTCAGTATCTGTCTATATTTCTGAGATGAGGTATTATGTACACTATTTACATTATTCGGACTATTGTCCTCATCTTTGTCGCCATATTTATTACAACGTTTCGGCCCTTCAGTATCTGTCTATATTTCTGAGATGAGGTATTATGTACATTATTTACATTATTCGGACTATTGTCCTCATCTTTGTCGCCATATTTATTACAACGTTTCGGCCCTTCAGTATCTGTCTATATTTCTGAGATGAGGTATTATGTACACTATTTACATTATTCGGACTATTGTCCTCATCTTTGTCGCCATATTTATTACAACGTTTCGGCCCTTCAGTATCTGTCTATATTTCTGAGATGAGGTATTATGTACACTATTTACATTATTCGGACTATTGTCCTCATCTTTGTCTCCATATTTATTACAACGTTTCGGCCCTTTTGCATCTGTCTATATTTCTGAGATGAGGTATTATGTACATTATTTACTTTATTCGGACTATTGTCCTCATCTTTGTCGCCATATTTATTACAACGTTTCGGCCCATCAGTATCTGTCTATATTTCTGAGAAGAGGTATTATGTACACTATTTACATTATTCGGACTATTGTCCTCATCTTTGTCCCTATATTTATTACAACGTTTCGGCCCTTCAGTATCTGTCTATATTTCTGAGATGAGGTATTATGTACACTATTTACATTATTCGGACTATTGTCCTCATCTTTGTCGCCATATTTATTACAACGTTTCGGCCCTTCAGTATCTGTCTATATTTCTGAGATGAGGTATTATGTACACTATTTACATTATTCGGACTATTGTCCTCATCTTTGTCGCCATATTTATTACAACGTTTCGGCCCTTCAGTATCTGTCTATATTTCTGAGATGAGGTATTATGTACACTATTTACATTATTCGGACTATTGTCCTCATCTTTTTCGCCATATTTATTACAACGTTTCGGCCCTTCAGTATCTGTCTATATTTCTGAGATGAGGTATTATGTACACTATTTACATTATTCGGACTATTGTCCTCATCTTTTTCGCCATATTTATTACAACGTTTCGGCCCTTCAGTATCTGCCTATATTTCTGAGATGAGGTATTATGTACACTATTTACATTATTCGGACTATTGTCCTCATCTTTGTCGCCATATTTATTACAATGTTTCGGCCCTTCAGTATCTGTCTATATTTCTGAGATGAGGTATTATGTACACTATTTACATTATTCGGACTATTGTCCTCATCTTTGTCGCCATATTTATTACAACGTTTCGGCCCTTTAGCATCTGTCTATATTTCTGAGATGAGGTATTATGTACATTATTTACATTATTCGGACTATTGTCCTCATCTTTGTCGCCATATTTATTACAACGTTTCGGCCCTTCAGTATCTGTCTATATTTCTGAGATGAGGTATTATGTACACTATTTACATTATTCGGACTATTGTCCTCATCTTTGTCGCCATATTTATTACAACGTTTCGGCCCTTCAGTATCTGTCTATATTTCTGAGATGAGGTATTATGTACACTATTTACATTATTCGGACTATTGTCCTCATCTTTGTCGCCATATTTATTACAACGTTTCGGCCCTTCAGTGTCTGTCTATATTTCTGAGATGAGGTATCATGTACACTATTTACATTATTCGGACTATTGTCCTCATCTTTGTCGCCATATTTATTACAACGTTTCGGCCCTTCAGTATCTGTCTATATTTCTGAGATGAGGTATTATTTACACTATTTACATTATTCGGACTATTGTCCTCATCTTTGTCGCCATATTTATTACAACGTTTCGGCCCTTTAGCATCTGTCTATATTTCTGAGATGAGGTATTATGTACATTATTTACATTATTCGGACTATTGTCCTCATCTTTGTCGCCATATTTATTACAACGTTTCGGCCCTTCAGTATCTGTCTATATTTCTGAGATGAGGTTTTATGTACACTATTTACATTATTCGGACTATTGTCCTCATCTTTGTCGCCATATTTATTACAACGTTTCGGCCCTTCAGTATCTGTCTATATTTCTGAGATGAGGTATTATGTACACTATTTACATTATTCGGACTATTGTCCTCATCTTTGTCGCCATATTTATTACAACGTTTCGGCCCTTCAGTATCTGTCTATATTTCTGAGATGAGGTATTATGTACATTATTTACATTATTCGGACTATTGTCCTCATCTTTGTCGCCATATTTATTACAACGTTTCGGCCCTTCAGTATCTGTCTATATTTCTGAGATGAGGTATTATGTACACTATTTACATTATTCGGACTATTGTCCTCATCTTTGTCGCCATATTTATTACAACGTTTCGGCCCTTCAGTATCTGTCTATATTTCTGAGATGAGGTATTATGTACACTATTTACATTATTCGGACTATTGTCCTCATCTTTGTCTCCATATTTATTACAACGTTTCGGCCCTTTTGCATCTGTCTATATTTCTGAGATGAGGTATTATGTACATTATTTACTTTATTCGGACTATTGTCCTCATCTTTGTCGCCATATTTATTACAACGTTTCGGCCCTTCAGTATCTGTCTATATTTCTGAGAAGAGGTATTATGTACACTATTTACATTATTCGGACTATTGTCCTCATCTTTGTCGCTATATTTATTACAACGTTTCGGCCCTTCAGTATCTGTCTATATTTCTGAGATGAGGTATTATGTACACTATTTACATTATTCGGACTATTGTCCTCATCTTTGTCGCCATATTTATTACAACGTTTCGGCCCTTCAGTATCTGTCTATATTTCTGAGATGAGGTATTATGTACACTATTTACATTATTCGGACTATTGTCCTCATCTTTGTCGCCATATTTATTACAACGTTTCGGCCCTTCAGTATCTGTCTATATTTCTGAGATGAGGTATTATGTACACTATTTACATTATTCGGACTATTGTCCTCATCTTTTTCGCCATATTTATTACAACGTTTCGGCCCTTCAGTATCTGTCTATATTTCTGAGATGAGGTATTATGTACACTATTTACATTATTCGGACTATTGTCCTCATCTTTGTCGCCATATTTATTACAACGTTTCGGCCCTTCAGTATCTGTCTATATTTCTGAGATGAGGTATTATGTACACTATTTACATTATTCGGACTATTGTCCTCATCTTTGTCGCCATATTTATTACAACGTTTCGGCCCTTTAGCATCTGTCTATATTTCTGAAATGAGGTATTATGTACATTATTTACATTATTCGGACTATTGTCCTCATCTTTGTCGCCATATTTATTACAACGTTTCGGCCCTTCAGTATCTGTCTATATTTCTGAGATGAGGTATTATGTACACTATTTACATTATTCGGACTATTGTCCTCATCTTTGTCGCCATATTTATTACAACGTTTCGGCCCTTCAGTATCTGTCTATATTTCTGAGATGAGGTATTATGTACACTATTTACATTATTCGGACTATTGTCCTCATCTTTGTCGCCATATTTATTACAACGTTTCGGCCCTTCAGTGTCTGTCTATATTTCTGAGATGAGGTATCATGTACACTATTTACATTATTCGGACTATTGTCCTCATCTTTGTCGCCATATTTATTACAACGTTTCGGCCCTTCAGTATCTGTCTATATTTCTGAGATGAGGTATTATTTACACTATTTACATTATTCGGACTATTGTCCTCATCTTTGTCGCCATATTTATTACAACGTTTCGGCCCTTTAGCATCTGTCTATATTTCTGAGATGAGGTATTATGTACATTATTTACATTATTCGGACTATTGTCCTCATCTTTGTCGCCATATTTATTACAACGTTTCGGCCCTTCAGTATCTGTCTATATTTCTGAGATGAGGTATTATGTACACTATTTACATTATTCGGACTATTGTCCTCATCTTTGTCGCCATATTTATTACAACATTTCGGCCCTTCAGTATCTGTCTATATTTCTGAGATGAGGTATTATGTACACTATTTACATTATTCGGACTATTGTCCTCTTCTTTGTCGCCATATTTATTACAACGTTTCGGCCCTTCAGTATCTGTCTATATTTCTGAGATGAGGTATTATGTACACTATTTACATTATTCGGACTATTGTCCTCATCTTTGTCGCCATATTTATTACAACGTTTCGGCCCTTCAGTATCTGTCTATATTTCTGAGATGAGGTATTATGTACACTATTTACATTATTCGGACTATTGTCCTCATCTTTGTCGCCATATTTATTACAACATTTCGGCCCTTCAGTATCTATCTATATTTCTGAGATGAGGTATTATGTACACTATTTACATTATTCGGACTATTGTCCTCATCTTTGTCTCCATATTTATTACAACGTTTCGGCCCTTTAGCATCTGTCTATATTTCTGAGATGAGGTATTATGTACATTATTTACATTATTCGGACTATTGTCCTCATCTTTGTCGCCATATTTATTACAACGTTTCGGCCCTTCAGTATCTGTCTATATTTCTGAGATGAGGTATTATATACACTATTTACATTATTCGGACTATTGTCCTCATCTTTGTCGCCATATTTATTACAACGTTTTGGCCCTTCAGTATCTGTCTATATTTCTGAGATGAGGTATTATGTACACTATTTACATTATTCGGACTATTGTCCTCATCTTTGTCGCCATATTTATTACAACGTTTCGGCCCTTCAGTATCTGTCTATATTTCTGAGATGAGGTATTATTTACACTATTTACATTATTCGGACTATTGTCCTCATCTTTGTCGCCATATTTATTACAACGTTTCGGCCCTTTAGTATCTGTCTATATTTCTGAGATGAGGTATTATGTACACTATTTACATTATTCGGACTATTGTCCTCATCTTTGTCAACATATTTATTACAACGTTTCGGCCCTTTAGTATCTGTATATATTTCTGAGATGAGGTATTATGTACATTATTTACATTGTTCGGAATATTGTCCTCATCTTTGTCAACATATTTATTACATCGTTTCGGCCGTTGTACTCCCCGGCCTTCTTCAGGTGGTTGGAATGTCGAACTGAACCCTTTATTTCGCTCACTGAGGTAGACTCTTCTAGTTCCACGTGCCATGTTTAATAGATGTCAGTTATCAGTTTTCTGCTGTTAATTCCCCTCTGAAAGTTCTACACTGCCTTAACCGGGTATTGAACGCACGCTCTTTGGGTAAGCCTTCAAGAACACCAGAAAGCTGTAACACGAGGGGAAGAGGAAAACCAAGCGTGGCTGACCACATAAGGAGAGAGAAGGGAGATCACCGCCATCAGTGGGATCAGGTTGAGATCATAGAAAAGGAACACCATTGGAAAATTCGAAAAACTTAAGGAATTGGCACATATGCTAGGCCACAAAAATCTCCTGAGCCGACCAAGCATAGAAATAAATACAATATGGGAACCAGTAACAAGGAGTGCCACAGAAAAGCGATAACAGCAATGGTTGCTGCGTACATTAGGTTTATAATACCCAGAACTTCACACACTGATGAGTTCAAGGACACATGGCCCAGTGGATAAAGACATTGGTTAGATCCAGTGACATGACCCAAACAGTGTGCGTTCAATACCCGGTTAAGACAGTGGAGAACTTTCAGAGGTCAAATTAACAGGAGATAACTGATAACTGACATCCATTAAACATGGCACGTGGAACTAGAACAGACTACCCCAGTGAGCAAAATAAAGTTTGACATTCCAACCACTTGAAGAAGGCCGGTGCGTAAAACGGCTGAAACGTTTTAATAAATATGGCGACAAAGATGAGGATAATAGTCCGAATACTGTAAATAAGAATATTCGACAAGAAACCTTTTGAAACAGGATCTGATTGGAAAGTTACTTACGCCCTTGGCCGAATCCCTTAAAGCCTTCCGCAAAACCCGATGGCCAACTATTCCAGACAGGCCCGTTCGTTGCAATTTTAAGTTCCCAATCGGCGCTTTATCCGGCGCCAGTGTCCGTGCCTTAATCAACCGCAGATCAATGTGGTCCTCGTTCGAGTCCCCGTTGCGTAAACATGATTTCAGACCGTCTCTTGGAGGTTCTACGTTCGCAAAATTCTCTTTCGACCACAGATCCGAAACACCCGGGTTCTTTTTTTCTAAGAAAATCGAATCGGAGGCAGCGTTCGACCTGCAATGCGACAAGGAATCGATTCTTTGGTTATCGCCTGATTCCTGCAGCACCCGACATCGCCTGAGCGGAACTTTGGCCTTCGCTTGACTGGCGGAATCAAAACAGGTTCCAGTCGTCCGGAGGTCGTCGAACGAGAAGGATTTCTTCGACAAGACGCTCTGTTTACCCCTTCTTCGAAATAAATTTGTCCCACCTTTCAGTCTTCGGTTTTCAAGAAGTTTCTTTTCAATGTTATTCACGGCTTCTGATACTTTGTTCGAAGTATCTTTTTCATTTTTCTGTTTCAACCTTTTGGCTGCTTTCAAATTATCCTGGAGAAGAAAAAAAAGAGGGGATTTTAATTCCTTGATTGTTGGCGAAAGAAAGAATAAATGTATCTTTTGTTTCAAAAAATTCATAACTTTTATTTCATTTGTCGATAAACCTAACTTCAAACGAAGACTAAAAAAACAAGCAGCTTTTTAAGAAGGATAGAGGTAAGATTCAAAATAGAATTCTTTTTTAACTACTTTTTCATTTTATCTAATTGATTATGCAAAGTTTCGATCCTAGTCCGGTTCATATATATATATGTATATATATATATATATAATTAAGCTCTTAAAATATTTTTTTTAATTGAGCATTGTTAAGTACTGTTGAGAGACAGCCTAATTCTACAAACACCAGCCTATTACGCTAAAACGCAAAGCTCTTCAGTAAAATACATTCGCGAAAACAATACGCTAGAATTAGCAGGTTCTCTCTGATGTTTTAGGTGTAGAAACTCCGACTGACATCACATCGATTGGGTTTCGGTCCTGGCTTGAAGTTTTCGGACGTCTAATCGCACCAATGAGGAGCTGTGAAACAATACTGTCTGCGAATGACACACATATATATGTGTGTGGAAAAATCGGAAAGAATACTTTAGGTGAATAATCTCGAGTTCTTTAGTACTTTTGTTTTTATTTTTTAAAAACTATGCTCCATACAGAAGTAGATCTTAAATTATAATTATTTAAAAAAAAATATGATTCCTTCGTTACATAAGAGTTCCCATGTTTCAAAAACGAGAGCCAAAACCCTCAATATAATTATTAAAATTAAATTTAATTAAAGTATCAAGCCCTGTTTCATCCTCAAGCGAAAATTTAGGAATAACCAATCTTGAAATTTACGCATCTTTATAAGTATGTTCATTCATTACTATAGAAACGGCTGGGGTGACCATTTTTGATAAGAGGCCTAAGAGTTAATTTTTATCCACGTATCAGTCACCTTCAGAGAGATGTCAAGCTGAGGAAAGGTGGGGTGTCTATTTCAAAGTGAATGATGGCATTCATGTACTCACGTAAACCTCATGTACTTTATATATATATATATATATATATATATATATATATATATATATATATATATATATATATATATATATATATATATATATATATTGGATTGAGGAATCGGAGAGCCGAGTTCGAATTCCAGTCGAATCCATTACATTCACTTACGTGCTACGGAGGGTCGTTTGGGAACCTTGTGGCATTCGGTGCACCAGGTCTCTGTATTCGTCCCTCCAAAAAGTGTGGATGGTCCTGCACGAGGTCTTCACCACTGTAATCAAATCTCATATGCCGGTGTCGGGCTGTCGGTTTCCTGGAAACTGATCTGCCTGACCCTCATACGTCGAATCTCGACGGGTGAGTCGATCGTATATATATATATATATATATATATATATATATATATATATATATATATATATATATGTTTAGGCACCATATTTTCATTCAATCTTGTTTGGTTAAATGATTTAAATAAATTGAACGATCAAAGTTAAATCACAGAATATTAAAAAAATATATATAACACTCATGCCTACATTCACGATTTAGACAGATATTAGTCAAAAATACATCAATGCTTCAGCAAAATAAAAATAAGCAAAATAATAATAAGCAAAATAATAATAAGCAAAAACTGGATTCTGTTAAAAATAAAGTCAAATTTGAGTAGAGCAACAATATTTTTAAATGTTTGGCGCAGCAAAATATTATATAAAAAATACTAAATTAAAATACTACAATTTAAAAAAATCTTTTTAAAATAACATAAGTTACTTCCCTTGCATAGAGGTAAAAATATTTTGAATTTACGGTGTTAACACATCTATTGATATGCAACCCCCGAAGATGGTTTTAGGTTATATTGAAAGTACTTGGGAAAATGAAAATTATTTGAAACAAAATTTTGGAATTTGTCTTAATGAATTTTCTACAGCCACCAAGAAATTAATTCATGGACATAATACGTCTAAATTATTAATGCAAAAATGCTTGAATATATATATATATATATATATATATATATATATATATATATATATATACAGTGTAACCCGGATATAAGAGACCCCGATATAAGAGAAACCTGGATATAAGAGAGATTTTATATGGTCCCAAATTAGAGCCTGTGTTAATGTATATAAATTAGACCAAACCCAGATATAAGATAAACCCGGATATAAGAGACGTCTACTCCGATCCCGACAACTCTCTTATATCCGGGTTACACTGTATATATATATGTGTGTGTGTGTGTGTGTGTGTGTGTGTGTGTGTATATGTATATATATATATAAATAACGTGTGTGTGTGTGTGTATAGATAAATAGATAGATAGGGGACATAAACACAAGTATTATTGCTTGTGAGAAATTTTTCAATGCATTTACCCTATAAATAGCCTATATATACATATATATATATATATATTATGTAGTGTTACATTAGAACATGCACATATCCACTACAAAATTGTACATTTTCGTTTCAACGTCAAAAAAGGAAAACGTTTTTTAAACATCTCATCAGGTGGGGAATCACGATGTTACTAAAAACTTTTATTCAGAAATACAGTTATCAAAGTAAATATCACCTACTTCCATCGTTTGGAAATTTTTTAGTAACATCGTGATTTCCCACCTGATGAGAAATTTAAAAAAGGTTTTCCTTTTTTGACGTTGAAACGAAAATGTACAATTTAAATATTTACGGCTCTACTTTTTCTATTGAGCACTATTTTTAAATTAATGCTTTGAACGCGGAGATCTTACTGTTCGTTCTCGTACACTCTGATATATATATATATATATATATATATATATATATATATATATATATATATATATATATTTAAAAGAAAAACAGACCAATTTAAGGTACCATTATAATAATTTATTTCACCAGAGTCCTTTTAATGGACGCCGGATCATCAGATAGCACTTCCAAAAATGAAATGAAACGAAAAATGAAATTAAAATTGATGGGTAGTGTAAGTTTTCGTAATTTAACAGAGAGTGTAAGAGGGATAGTTAAAGAGACAAGGTAGAGTATAGGGAGGGATTAATTTCATATCTCTCTCAATCATACTTTGTATTGGGGGAGGAGAAGTGACCAGACCTTGACCTATTTAGACGGTTAACTTAACGGAAGTGATATATAGAAATTGGTGGGGCGTAGGGAGAACAGAAAAAGGAAAAAGGAAAAACTTATTGATGCTGATATTAAATTCATTAAGGAAGACGCCACATTTTTTTTTTTTTTTTTTTTTTTTTGACAAGTAATTTCATTCTCATCCAAGGTCATCTTCAGGGGTGAATTACAAAGCCAAGAAATTTATGTAATTAAAAGTTGTGATTTTTTTGTAAATGCGCATGAACGCGCTCCGTTATAAAATAATTCAATTGTAATTTTAAAAAAAATAGTCATATAAATTAAATTTAGCTCCCTTAGATAAAACATTAAAAAACATAATAGCTGTAACAGTTAACTTTTAGATTAATTATAATAAATTGTTCCGATTAAATAATGGTTAGAAAATATTAAGTCCAATAATTTAAACCGATTACGTCGACTAGTGTTTCGCGCGCCAACCCCGCAGAATATTACCATTGTCATGAGCCTGGTGCCTTACAAACATGGTCTTGTGCCTGATTAAACTCTTTTGTTTGATTTTTTTCTTGTTTTTTTTATTATTATTATTCTTTCTATCGCCATTGCTGTGGGTCCGGGGCTGTGGACGTTTGTTGCGGTTTTGAATTCAGAGATGTCATTCTCCTAGACTAGTTGCCATCACAGCATGAGAGGCTAGTCCGCCCTACTATTTAACCCATAGATACAGGAAGAAAAGATGGATTCAATGCGGGTATTTGCGCGTAAGTGAATGTAATGAATTTGACTGGATTTCGAATTCAGTTCTACGATTTCTCGTTCTATGACGCTATCAGTTACACCACCTGCACAGCGAAGCTATGTCTTCGATTAAAAACAATTAATAGTGATGTCTTTTATATATATTTTTTGAATTTATTTTTTGATATCGAGATTCAATTTGATAATCCATAATTGATTGTCTAGTCTTTAACGTGAGCTACAATTGGATCATAGTTTGGGATTACGAATGCTTTGTGGAGGCCGGATATTGTCTGTGAATAGACAATCTCTTAGACAAGGAATTATGGTAAATTGTTCCAATTTCCTTCGAAGAGATCGTTAAACACGGGGTCTGTTTGACCTTAAATCCGTCTTCGAGAGAACATGGAATGTTGTTGCAGACATCCTGACTTTGTATCGAATTTTGGAACATGAATAATGGGAGATAATCACCCACGCACACCGACACTCACATACACACACAAAAACTTACTCACGCACACACACAGAGACTCACGTACACACAGAGAGACTCACACACATACACTGATTCCCATACACACGCACAAAATTACACACACACAGACAGGTACACAGAGACTCACGTACACGCACAGAGACTCATGTACACACTGAGAGACTCACACACATACACTGATTTACATACACACGAACAAACTTACACAATCACACTCACAGACACACAGACCCGCACACAGAGACACATGCGCACACACAGAGACTCATGTACACACAGAGAGACTCACACACATACACTGATTCACATACCCACGCACAACTTTTCACACACACACACACACACACTCACAGACACAGACACACACACAGAGACTCACACACAGAGAGACTCGCACACATACACTGATTCACATACACACGCACAAACTTACACACACACACTCACAGACACACATATAGAGACTCACGTACACACATAGAGACTCACACACAGAGAGAATCACACACATACACTGACTCACAGACACACACATAGAGACGCACAAACTCTCACACACAGGCACACACACAGAATCACATACAGACACAGAGACTCACGTACATACAGAGAGACTTACACCCACACAAGCTCACAAACATATACAGATTCACACACACACACACACAAACTGACACGCACACAAACTCTCACACATACACAGACTCACAGACACCCAAACACACACAGACACACACGGAGACACACAAACTCACACACACAAACTCAAACACAGACTCAGAGACACGCAGATTCACACACAGACTCACGCATACACACACAGACACACACAGACACACACACACAGAATTACATATAAACACACAAACTCACACGCACACACATACGCATACAAACCAGACTAGCTTATTAAACATTACATTAGAACGAGGAATCCTCTGCACGTTGAAGTATATATATATATATATATATATATATATATATATATATACAAAAAATATTGGACGACGAAATGTAAAAGCAAAACATGACAATTATAAGCTTGATTCGTACCTTTCCCAAGTGCATTAGTGCGAAGGGAAAACTAGAGAATTAACCAGAATTTGTACCCTAAACATCGAGCCTAATTTCCAAGCTGGTAATAATTATATTTCTATCAAATGTACGCATATATATATATATATATATATATATATATATATATATATATATATATATATATATATATTATAGATTAAGTGATATAAAATATGTTTTTTCGCTACACAGTAATAACCATGTTTCAAAAATGGAAGCTAAAAACTTCAAATTTAATTTTAAAATTAAATCAAAAGCATTAGTTCCATTCCATCTTTACATTGAGCACTGTTTTTGTAAAAATAAAAATAAAAATAAAAAATATCAGTAAGAACACCGGATTATATATCTTACTGTACTTCCTTATATATATATATATATATATATATATATATATATATAAATAAATAATTTAGTTATAAGGAACTTGGTAAACCGAATTGTAAATCCAAAGAGGATGAAATCCTGAGAGCTCAATGTTAGGACAGAGCTAATATGTAATGAAAAACAAACCACTTTAAAGTACCATTACGATAATTTATTTCACCTAAATCCTTTTTTAAGGATTCAGGATCATCAGGTAAAACTTCCAACAACGATTTGAGAAAAAAAATTCGTTGTTGGAAATTTTACCTGATGATCCTGAATCCATAAAAAAGGATTTAGGTGAAATAAATTATCGTAATGGTACTTTAAAGTGGTTTGTTTTTCATTATATATATATATATATATATATATATATATATATATATATATATGCATTCATATATATATATATATCCATCGCACCATATATATATATATATATATATATATATATATATATTTATATTTATATATATATGCATACATACATATATATATATATATATATATATATATATATATATATATGGTGCGATGGATAAATTGTGGCGCATACGCGTTGTTTGTTTTTGATTTTGTCGACTTTACAGTATAGTTGGGCACCGTTTTTGGAGAAAATTCAATTCACTCCGCCATAAATTTGGAAACAGCATGCTCTACTGCTTAGCATTCGCACCGGAAGCTGCATTAGGAACATTTCAGGGGGTTACATCTGCTCATCTAATTCCCCAGATTGCAACTCTTTTGAATATTATGTGTAGGGCGCAGTGGAGCAAGCGACAAACAAAATGACTTGTAATACCAGAGATGACCTGAAGGCAAGGAATATGGCAGCATTCACCAAATTAAATAAGGAAACCGTCCAGAATAGTTGCAGGAGATTCTGAAGTTGTGTGGACGCCGAGGTTGATTCCAATGGCGATTATGTTGAATAAATTTACTCTTCAGTATTTCAAGAAATTTTTGTGTAATTTTGGTAAATATATCTGTTAAAATGATATGTCAGTATTAATTTCATTTTTGCGCAATTTAGACGACAATTTATCCATAGCATTCTGCATATGTATGTATGTATGTATGTGTGTGTGATAAAAATATAGTTTTAAGGCAGGCTATATTTATGCGTGAAAGTGCCCAATATCAAGAATATTGCGTATGCAAATATAAAAGTGGACACTGAGGTCTAAACCGAGCGGCGACAGTCTGTTTGATGCTTGAACACAATCTTCAGGCTAATATCCTGTTAATTCCCCTCTGAAAGTTCTCCACTGCCTTAACCGGGTATTGAACTCACTCTCTTTGGGTCCTGTCACTGGATGTAACCAACGCCTTTATTCACTGTGCCATGTGTCCTTGAGAACAGTCTACCCCAGTGAGCGAAATAAAGGGTTCAGTTCGACATTCCAACCACCTGAAGAAGGCCGGAACGTACAACAGCCGAAACGTTGTAATAAATATGGCGACAAAGATGAGGACAATAGTCCGAATAATGTAAATAATGTAATTAATGTTTTGGAATTGATAATCGGAGAACCGTGTTCTAATTCCAGTTGGGTTCGTTATATTCACTTAGGCGTTAATACCTTTGAGAAAGGTAGGAATTCACCTCTTATCTCCTCCCAGATATGGGTTAATTAGTAAGATAAACTGCAGTTATTGATTTATTTGTTTTCTACGGCTTATCAAAACCGTAGAAAACAAATAAATCAATAACTGATTAGCGGCATAGACATTTCCTTTAGATTTATTTAGTCTCTGGCATATAATGGGTAAAATCTACGTTGACCACAAAGTGAGAGTTCGGTTTATATATTGATTGTAATATAGAATTGATCCCCCACTTTATAGCCACATTATAAGTTGTTTGTTCATCAAATTATGATTAGATATAAATCCACCTCTTCTCCCCCAGCTATGGGTTAATTAGAAAGACTTGTATCACTAAACCATTAATATCTCCAAAAGAATTCTTACAATCTAAAAATATTTTCTGGCTGTAAATTGTTGACAGGTCGTAAAAAACAAATCCATCAATCAAAACTTAACTATATTTGGAATCTTTAATTAAGAACGTGTGAAGATATTCTTTGGTAAAAATATTAATACCTTTTCTTTTTTATTTTTTGTTTCTTTTCTTCTTTTGTTTTTGGTGCTAACAATCAGAAAAAACATAACAATTGAAATTTTAAGGACACGTCGTAAGAAAAGAAGACTTAGCAAGTTTAACACACTCAAAGTAAATCGAAGGCAAGATGAGTAAAATAAGCGATCAACAAGTAAATGGATGGAGTGACAAATAAGAAAAAGAGAGTCCCTAAAAAGCAAGTACCTGCTGAGAATCAGAAAAGAGGGGAAAGTGTGGAGAGACATGTTTTCCTGTCCTAGAGAGACATGGCACTCTGTCTGAAGTTATTAAGCAACTCATATAAACTTCGATAATTCAACTTTGATTTGAAATAAATTTTCAAAAGCAATCAATTTAGATGTCAAAAAGAAAGTCTGAGATAAAGTTTTAGGTAGAACCAATATATATTATAGAAGTTATCTCTATCTATAAAAGGCAGGATGTGTGTGTGTGTGTGTGTGTGTGTGTGTGTGTGTGTGTGTGTGTAACGAATGCACGGCCGCGATTTTCGACGGATTTGCACCAAAATTTACATGCACATGCTCCAAGTTAGCGAGAAGGCCAAGACCGACTTTGCATTTCCCAACTCCCATCGATAGTGGAAATAATCGATTTTTTCATGCTTCTACGGTAGTTTTCATGTAGTTTCTGGCCATTTTCTACTGGCCAGAGTGAGACCCTATAGCTGGCTGCCACGAATAGGCAGGAAGATTCTATTGGCCAGTGTGAGAGCCAACAGCTGACTGACACGAATGCTAACTAGCATGCTAACATGCAAAAAAAAATCGACAGCTTCATTCGTCACAAGTGGGAAAAATTTAAATCTGCATGGCACTTTACTCCAATTGGCTCATTCGCTTGCTTAAATTCAACGTTGATTCTGATTCCTCAGAACTGGGTTGGGTGCGAAAAAGTATTTGTTGTTAACATTCTTTTTTCATTCGGTCTTTCCAGTTACGAGTCCTTTTTTAAAACTGATCGTTTTGTGTTCATTTTGTTTAGTTCTTTTTTTGTAACAGATTTAATGTTTAGTGTAGAGAGTAGAAAAAATTCGCAGTGTGAGATAGACAAGAAGTAAGGCATGTAGCAACATCAGCATGGCAAAGGGCACTCGTTTAAAGGCAAGGAAGGGCAAAAATATTTTAAGTCAAGTGATAGCGATTGCTGTATGAGTTGTACGTTTTATGAATCAAGCACGGGCAACGCCGGGCCATGCTGCTAGTTTGATATATTCTAAAAAAAAAAAAAAAAAAAACTGCCGTCTGAATTTTTTTGTTTGTTTTGTTTTGTTTTGTTTTGAGTGCTACCTCTGGAATCATGGCGTCTCTTATCGTCTGTCTATCGCAGAAATATAAATGGCATCCAGGCGTAAAAATTTCGATTTTCGATGATGTCGAAATGCCAGCATTTCGTGGTATGATCGTAACAAATCGATTTGACAATAAAGGATTGTCAGATATCAATGACAGAATGTTAGCTTCCTTTTCGATATGAGTCGATGACAAGTCCGACTGCACACCTGAGTAGGTCGTCGGTGGAAGCTTGATATTTAAAGATAAAAAATATATATATACCTATGTTCATTTCTTTTGCTTTGACAGTGTTTCATTCGACCATTTTTACATTTATTCCTTCCAGAATCCTCTTGACTAACAACCAAACTTACCTGAATTCGAATTTGACATATAAAAATAATAGTACTAAATTATATATATATATATTAAGGCATTTTTATACATTCTTTTTTTTTATACATACAAATATTTAAGTAAATGCTCTGTTTATAATAAACAGTATTAAACGACATTTACCGGCCTGAATGTCCGAAAAATTTTCATAGAAAATATTCGTCCTCCAACAGAAATTGAACCTGTATCCTATACGAGACAGTCATATAGCCGGACGTGCTTTTACCGATTGAGCCACAGAGGAGAGTTTCGGTTACCAAGGTCGATTTTACTGTTTTTAAACTACAATTCTCCATAATTTTCTCTCATTCATTCATATCTGCTCGATGCGTATCCAAATGTAAACAAATGACGTCACACATTATGAAATGGACAAAGTCCGACAATTATTTTAAGACATTTTTATGTTTAACATTCTTTTTATAGATACAAATATTTAAGTAAATGCTCTGTTTATAATAAACAGTATTAACAACATTTTCATCATGTGTGATGTCATATATATATATATATATATATATATATATTCATGAATTATTCATACATAAAACAAATACAAAGGTTAATGATTAAATGGCGTGAAATCCATCTTCGCGAATAATTCAATAAGATACAAAAACCCCGAATCTGTTTATGAATGAAAAGATCATGTTTTATAAATTTCCGTCGCATTAGATCTTTTTATTTTACAAGCTTTCGTCTGTTCCTACAGATATCCTCAGGTATGAAATATTCTGTTCTTGTTTATACTTTCAGTAATAAGTGGACAAACGAAAACAAGGTTGTAATCCGAAAAATGCTATGAGAAATGTGTGTTATAGTTTTGGAGCGTGCAGTCGCAACGCTGAGTTTGAATTTAAATTTTAAGGTTAAAATTCTGCGTTTATGTACAAATGTAGTGATAGAGAATTATTTTTAACTGGTAAATTTCGGATTTAATTGCAGAAGTTGTTCGCCGGAAGAAGTAACTTGAATACAGGTTGTTAAATTAAATTCTCACGCGTATAAAACAAGATTATCACCGACAAAAAAAAAATTACAAAAAAAAAAAAAAAGAAATGATAAAAAATAATATAAAATAAAAAAGAAAAATTTCTCAACACGATACGGCAGCCATATAAACCACTATGATAGACAAAGGTCACGTCATCTTCTGTAATCTAGTCTCCGTGCGCCTAAATACGCCGAGGTGAGTGCCGTGGAATAACGAATAATGTTTACTGCATACCACGTACTCAGAGCCTACATGAACGAAGGATTCCCCTGTGGCAGGGATTCAAAAGTTGATGAACCTGATCTCCCATTTATGTGCTTCCGCGTAGCATTTACCCATAGTACCACATTCATCTTTGCTCTCTATCGCCCACAGGTAATCTTCGACCGAATATCATCGTAGATTGATTATATCGTCACTCAATCTCTCGCGGCCAGCTTTCATATCTGCGGTGACTTCAATATCCACCATAAAGAATGACCCGTCTGCTCCAACACAACCGACGTTGAAGGCAGATCTTGCAGAGTCATCTCCATCGCATATGAATTAACCCAGATCATCGGAGAACCTACTCGTGTACCGGACGCGTCGGGACATCAGGCGAACCTCCTTGACCTCTTTTTAACCACCTGCCCTGATAAATGTTTAGCGAAAGTATTACCTCCGATACGCACATAAGACCATTCCTTAAACGGTTTCTAGATTGATGCCAAAACTAAGGCATGACCTGATATACTGTTCCATAGAACGATTTCTTCCGCTATGCAAATGCAGACTGGGAACAACTTTTGATCCTACAAGATGGAAGCTCCCTTCACAACCTTCTTCAAGCATGCTACCACCAAACATGATGCTAATGTTATTGATTTGATCCTTTCTAGAATGGAGAGTTTTATACTGAAAAATATTCCAGCAAAAACCAGTCAGCCCTGGTTCGCTCTCGAATGCACTGCAGCCCTCACTCACTGAAACTACGACTTCAATATCTATAGCGGGGGGGGGGTATACTTCGGCCCTCACTGCACTTAGAACTGCCCGCAATCGCTGCAAAATGTTCTAGAAAACGCCACGTGCAGCTACGGACAAGCAATCAAGACTAGAGTTGAAAAAAAAACAAAAAACAACTGGATCCCGTGAATTCTGGAAGATCAACCAAATCATGATCAGAAGTAAAGCGACTGTGCCCACAATGATATCTTCCTCAACAGATAAAGCGAACCTCTTCGCCTCCATCATATCTCCCTCGACAGATAAGGCAAACCTCTTCGCCTACATCATATCTTCCTCGGCAGATAAGGCGAACCTCTTCGTTTCTCTCTTTGCCTCTAACTCAACGTTAGACGACAAAGATCATCCCCTCCCTAACTTGTCACGCTTCACTAAGCACAATCTGCCTCCTGGGTATGACGATAAACTACATCCGCGTCCTGGGTATGGCGATAAACTACATCCGCGTCCTGGGTATGACGATAAACTACGTCCAACAACAAGGCTTCAGATAATGTTTTCGGGAAAATAATGTTGCCAGCTATACGTTTTTGAAACAATAATGTTGCCAGTTATACGTTTTTTGGAAAAATGATGTTGCCAGCTATACGCTTTTGAAAAAATAATGTTGCCAGCTATGTGTTTTTGAAGCAATAATGTTGCCAGCTATGTTTAATAGTACTGTATATTTAATATATGTGTATGTATGTATGTATATGTGTATGTATATATATATATATATATATATATATATATATATATATATATATATATATAAACCTTAATTTGGCATTAAATGACCCACAATGGTTGATATGCCATAAAACCCAACCAACCAACCAACCAACCAACTGAACACAATCTCATTAATATTACCATTACAGCACGAGAAGTCTCAGATCCCAGTGAGCATTTTGTGGCCTTAACTAATAAGGAGGTTAACAAGCACTCTTCAGCGAAGAGTACTATGAGTTTCAATCGTCCCGATCTACGTCTTAACTACAAAGAATCAGTGATGCTCTTGACGACAAACACACCTCGAGGATCATAGTGTTAGATATTTCAAAGGCCTTCGACAAGGTGTGGCACAAAGTTTTACGACACACACCTATTTCAAACCGTTCCTTACACAGCTATCGTCAAGTGCTCGTGTCGAAGCATCGTTCTAAATTTATTTTGAAAGTCATTCTTCCTCTCGTCGGCGCTTTGTTAATGAGAGTGGGTTTGTGTTAGCGATTAGTGGGGTCGTAAGGTATCATTTCCTCGAAGAAGCGGCCTGGATTTAGAGTTTATTTATGGCCAGGACTTTTATTTGTAGTTTAATATCAGTTCTTACTATATATATATATATATAGATATATATATATATATGTGTGTGTGTGTGTGTGTGTGTGTGTGTCGTAGCGATTCGGATTCGATTATCGGTAGTGGATGCGCACTGCTGATGAGTCCCCAAAATATGACGAAACAGCTGTCCAGTACTTTTCTGCATTGTTTGTAGGTCTAGACATGATGAATTATTATAAGAAATTATTTAAAATCACCCCAAATTCCTATTCTGTTATCTATCTATCTATCTATCTATCTATCTATCTATATCTATATATATATATATATATATATATATATATATATATATATATTCGAACATATATTTATATATTTTTAGGTATAACAGACAGTGAATGTCTATTATGTTTGAGCCGTTCTAAACTTCGAATGGTTCCTTTAATTCCGGAATACATACATACATACATATATATATATATATATATATAGGGTGTCCACACACACACACACACACACACACATATATATATATATATATATATATATATATATATATATATATATATATATTCATATTCAAGCAGGTTTCGTTAGATAATTTAGATATATGTCGATTAGTTTTCGAGGTCACGGAATAATTTCTTAGTAACCTTAGAAAGTGAATGAAAGTTTATTTCACCAGAGACATTTTTTGGAAGTGATGTCTGATGATCCATCGTCCTTTAAAATGTCTCTGGTGAAATAAACTATTACAATGGGACCTTAAAGGGGTCTGTTTTTCTTTAAATTATTAGCTCTGAATTTACATTGAGCTCTCAGGATTTCATCCTCTTTGGGACTATCCATACGGATTATCTTGTTTTTCGTAACTTACATATATATATATATATATATATATATATATATATATATATATATAGTTAAGTTATGAAAAACTTGGTAATCCGTATGGGTAATCCCAAGAAGGATGAAATCCTGAGAGCTCAATGTAAATCCAGAGCTAATAATTTAAGTTTTAATATTAGAAGTGCTATCTGATGATCCCGCGTCCTTTAAAAGGGCTCTGGTGAAATAAATTATAATAGAACCTTAAAGTGGTCTGTTTTTCTTTAAAATACATACATATATATATATATATATATATATATATATATATATATATAGTTTCGCGTGGGGACTCTGAAAAATAATAATTTTATTTCGACTCACCTCAGACATTACAATTTCCAAATCTTTAACGGTATCATCCGAGGAAGAAGCGAAGCATTCAGAGATATTATCATCTATGGGGAATTCTTGGACGAACGTTTCGAAATCGTCGTCTACATTATGGTTCCACTGGTAAAAGACTCCATTATCTGAATTGCTGCTTCCTAAGTATCTCTTCTTGAGAGACTTGATGCTCAAAAAATCTGAAAGCCAAAAAAAAAAAAAAATATAAAAAAGAGTGATCTTACAATAACCGTCTATTTAAAATTTACTGGGCATACGTTAAGAATAGGGTAACATTTTTTTATGTGGTCGTATAAATTTTGTTAGGTTTGACCATCGTCAAGTAACATTTTTGTCATAATCAAAAATATACAAACTGTGGTAGCGGTCCAACGTGGTCTCTTTATCAGATTTTATACATGATCTGAGTTCTTGATAAAATCCAACGAAGAATCTGCAATGTTATTGGTCCTGACCTGGCATCTCGACTTTAGTCATTTTCTCACCACTGTAATGTAGCTTCCTTGTGCCTTTTCTATAAATATTTTCATGGTAATTGTTCTGATGAGCTTTCCTCTATGGTACAGTGTAACCCGGATATAAGAGAGATGTCGGGACCGGAGACAAAGTCTCTTATATCCGGGTTTCTCTTATATCCGGGTTTGGTCTATTTTGTATACGTTAACACAGGCTCTAATTTGGGACCAGAGAAAATCTCCCATATCCGGGTTTCTCTTATATCCGGGTCTCTTATATCCGGGTTGCACTGTACCTAGACTTTCTGAATTTAAGCACAGTACCAGATTGGCAGCAAGGTCTCATCAATTTACAGTTAAATTGGCTAGATGCAATTGTAAATTCTCGGCTAACAGTTTCTTTTCTCGCACTTCTCACTTGTGGAACTCACTTCCTACTCCATACATTCCAGTCAACTTTGATCTTCCAAAATTTAAATTCAATGTAAATCTTTATCTAATGTCATTTTGATTCCTCTTTTATTGTTATCGCCCGATAATATCCCTTCTCTTCTTTCTTATTCTTTCATACTCAGTAATCCCTTGAGTCTCAGTGGCTTTGCTCTCTTACATAGAGTGATATGATTAATATATATATATATTGAAGTTTTTAGCTTCAGTTTTTGAAACATGGTTATTAATGATTAGCGAAAAAACATATTTTAAATCAGTTAATTTATAATATTATATATATATATATATATATATATATATATATATATATATACATATATATATGTGTGTGTGTGTGTGTGTTTGTGTGTGTGTGTGCGGTGTATTTACATTACAATGAATCATTCATACAAAAAGTAAATTAGTAAAGTTAATGATATGAAATGGCGAATTCACTTCGCTAACTAAATTTTAAAATGGATTTACGCAATAACCACTCGATGAATGTTATGATCCGTGTTTTTTTTAAATTATAAACTGTATTAGGTCTTCCTTAAATATGCAATTACTTTCGACATGTTCTCCGGTCATCATCCCGTCCTGTGTATGACGATAAACTACATGCGTGTCTTGGGTAAGACGATAAACTACGCCCAACGGCAAGGCTTCTGATCAGGAAGATTTTTTAAAACCACCTCTTAATTGCTAGCGTTCCCAGGTCCACCCTGACCCAGGGTGGTAGCACCTGTTAGGGTCCCAGCTATGGGCAAATAGATAACCCCCAAACTGGGGACAAAACAATAATGTAAATGTAAAAATAGGTTTTAACATCATAAATACTTCGTTAAAAAAAATTATTACCAAAAATATATTTTTGAATTGAAGGAAAAGATATTACCATCAATACATTTTTGAAGGACAAATATTACCAGCATTAAAAAATTATCACCATTAAATAACCCATTGTGGTTGATATCCCGTAATATATATATATATATATATATATATATATATATATATATATATATATATATATATAGGGTGTCCACACACACACACACACACACACATATATATATATATATATATATATATATATATATATTCATATTCAAGCAGGTTTCGTTAGATAATTTAGATATATGTCGATTAGTTTTCGAGGTCACGGAATAATTTCTTAGTATATATATATACAGTAAGGTTCACACTGTACAAGGCTCGGAGGCCGCTTGAGGTAGAGGCTTATGATATGAGGCAATTTATATGCAAAGGTGAGGGTAACAGATCTCCTGCTTGGGCCAGCGACATAGGCTACCATGGCAAGCTCATTCTTGTACATGAAGAATAAAAGCTCCATTGTGAGAAGTGGGGGTGACGAAGTTTGCTCAGAGGCACATGTGCCTCCCCTACCTCCATTATGAGGGGGAAATGTATGACAAAGTGGAAAAAAATTTTCGTGTGACGTGTTTTGTCCTTTAGGACTTCATCAGACTAAATTTATTCCGTTAGTGAGACCAGACATGCTCACGAATAAGAGATGCTGGGCACGCGAGTTCGAATCTAGGTGTCGCATTTTCCATTCCCTTTTGAAAATGCTTCCCAGATATTTAGGTTTCAGCTTGATGTTTATATCTCCAATTCATAACTCACTTCTTGTTTGTTTTGTTTTCTGTTGCTGATGACCATACCTTTTGTTTTCTTGTAGTTGATAGTCCTTTCTTCCCGCTTTCTTCTCTTAACCTGTCTAGGTGTTCCTGTCGTTTTTTTTTTTTTTTGTTTTGTTTTTTTTGTTTTTCGAGTCAGCCCTCAACACAGTGTCAACTTCGTCTCTTATATTGTTAAGATTACGCCCACCGATAGTAAATCCAGATAGGGTCTTCAGATAGTAACTCCACTGGCTGAACAAGACTCTAATTATCTCTTTACGCCACAGTTCGCATATCTGATTAGGTCTGATTTTATATGTGACAGGACACAAAAGTATGCAACACTATAAATAAAATAATGTCGTTTCTGTTCAGAGCGAGTTCCTGTTCGATTTTTTTTTTTTTCTCTTGGTTTCGTTTTAAATATAGGATAGTGATTAATCAGCCGACAAAAATCTCAGGTAAACTATATTTAACCCACTCAAAAGTGTCATTATTTGCCCCCCCAGCATCAACGATCCAACGGTAATTCTTTGAGCAGCTTTCATTTACTTTTTATTTTTATATTTCTTATTTGTTTCGAATTACACGAAAACAGGTAACTAAACACGCCGAGCTTTGCATGCACTTTTTTTCCCCTACTATTTGACGCTTCACTGCCTCATTACCCATCCGACCGATAGTAAAACAATGCCAATTAATATGTAGAGAGCTGATATGATAATGGCAATGATAACATAAGTCAGTTTCATTCACTATTCGTTGACCAAACAGTTTGCGTTACACTCGATTGAATAAAATCTATACAGGGTTCTTCAAAAGCAGGTATACACTAAGTTCACCGCTATGAACTTCTTTTTTTCTGCAGAATCTGGGAATCGTCATTTATATTGTCCCGAATGTTGCCCTCATCTTTATTGCCATATTCACGACGTTTCAGCCGTTGTATATGTTGTGGTGTCCTCCCTCTAAAGAGTCTATGTTGGACTCTTCCGCCTACTATAAGATTAGGAGGACTTACGGGAAGAGCCGAATAGATTATTCATTGCTCTCTCTCTGTCTCTTTCTCTCTCTCTCTGCCTTGCGCAGACAGGAACCCGAACGAGGCTTTGCCGAAGGGCAAAGTATAGGCCGGGAAGGTAGACAGCCCCTGAATCCGTTTAAATGTGTTCGAAGGGAATATTTTTGGCCGAGCCTACGGGCTGTTACATATAACAGTCGAATATATTGTTCTACCGAGCTGTGACTGTTCGCAGCTGCTGACAAAGTTTCGCCCGGGGAGATAAACAGGCCCTGAACCCGCTTAGGCGAGTTCAAAGGGAATATACATTCCTCGTGGGGGTGGGGGACTGTTAAATATACAGTCGCATAGATTGTTCATCTGTCGAACTCTCTGCTTTGAGCAGAGAGAGACCCGGACGAGACTTTGCCGAAGGGCAGTTTCGTCCGGGGAGTTAGGCAGACCCTGAACCCATTTATGCTGGTTCTACAGGAATATTTTGGCCGAGCCTTCGGGCTGGGAGATCCCACGGTAAACTCAGCCTTGTGCCACATATAACCCTCGTTAGGAGGGCTGTTAAATATTAACAGCGAATAGATTGAGCGCTGGTTCATTCGATACACTCTCACTAGTCGTGTAATACTCTTCTGGTGTACTTACTCTTCAATATAGGATATATCTGCAAACCTGGTTTTTGTTATCAGGTAACCATTTGCTTGGTCACAACAGTATGCTCCAACCTTTTTCAGCTAATTGGAACAAAACCTTGGAGAGCTGAGCTAAAGGAAGATAACTGGGGCATCCTTAAGAGGCATGGCACGTAGAGCTAGAACGATCTACCTCGGTAGACGAAATTAAGGATTCAGTTCTAATCTCCAATCTCTTGAAACAGGCGGAGCATACAACAGCCTAAAACGTCGTGAATATGGCAATAAGGATGAGGAAAACAGTCCGAACATTGTAAATAATCTGAGAAGCGTTTTTGACAGTGGATGGAAAAATACGACACCGAGATCCGGGTATACATCAGACTAGCGAAAACAAAACATCCCAAAACATAAGCAAAAAATTCTTGGAAACAAAGAAAAGAGTTCTGGATTGCTATGTAAAGGAAAGTGAAAAGAAAGAACTAAATATCAATCGCAAGAAGTCAGAATGCATAGGTTGTGAGCAAAAGAGACAGTCCAACATGAAAATTACAAATTGGGGATGCCAAAACCAAAAATTTAAATATCTGGGGAGTGTTTTAACAGAGGATGGAAATAATAATGTTTGAAGTAATAAAATACATTAATACTTCATCGCTTTGTATAAAGAACCCCGCAATTTGCTCAATCTCAAATCTCAAATCTTGAGTATGTGTAGACATAGGAAACACTGGTTACTAGTAGAGATTACTTCGCTCTCTCTCTTTTTTTTTTTTTTTTTTTTTTTGAATAAATATGTATTAACCCCTCCCGTTGTTTATTGTTTATTATTTTTATTTATTTATTTTGGTCACATGGTCACGTTTTTATGTTGTAGTCTGTTTATATTCTGTTTTAATGTTACGTCTTTGGCCAGCGTACCCTGACGATTCGCGTAGGTGAAACCTGGGTAAGTTTGCCAGGCTAAAGTTTGCTCGACTTAATGTATTGAGCACTTTATTTAGCTACTTTTGCTTTACTCGTTTCGAAGGTTTTTTTTCTTTGGACTCTGAGCTTGGATTCCAGACGATTGTTTTTGCCTCAATCACATGTTCTTAGTTCTTTCTTTTTTTATTCCTTATTTTTCCTTGACTATTGGTTTGTTCAATTACAAGCCAAAACACCGGACGAGTATAATTACTTATATATATATAAGATCGCTAAAGCGTAAAACCCAGGGTCACAAGCTCACATCTATCCAACCATATATGTTAGCTCTATCTCTGATATTGAGCGCTTTCTAATAAGTACCGCGCATATAATATATAAATAATTATACACATATATATATATATATTTATTTATATTTATATACACACACTTTTCACACACACATATATATATATATATATATATATATATATATATATATATATATATATATATAAATATATATATATATATATACAGAGATAGATAGAGAGAGAGGGAGAGAGATGAATTGTACAAGAAAGTGAACATGTGACCTGAAAGAAAGAGGTGAATGCAAACTTTGAATCAAAATATAAAGACTTGATGGCACAACAACCAAAATATGACAATTACAACAAAAATAACGACATCAGTTTAAGTATAAATGATGTAAATAGCATATTTTTTTCCTGTTGATGACCAGAGAATGGCTGAAAGTGGTTGAAACTATTAAAGAAATCTTGGTAAAGATCAAATGCAGATAGCCACAAAATAGCCCAGTGATAGACATTTTTTAATAAACAAAAATGGAGCATCTATTGCAGTTATTAAATACCCACTATAATAATGTTTGGAGTAATAAGAAACATAAGATATGCAGTTGATACAGTTTTCATAGCAGACACGGAAAGGAAAGTACAAGAACGCCTACAGAAGGCAGTGAAGGAAAGCAAGAAGAAAGGACTAAACATTAACTGCTAGAAGACAGAAATGCATGGTTGTTAGCAAAAGGGAGCAGCCCAATATGAAAATTACAAATTGGGGATGCCAAAACCAAACAAGTCCAACAATTTAAATATCTGGGAAGTATTTTAATAGAGGAGAGAAAGTGAGACACTGAAGTCTAAATGGTGCATTTGGATAGCCAAAGATGCATCCCAAAAGATAACCTGAGTATTGAGAAACAGAAAAAAACTTTGGTAGAAACAAGGAAAAGAGTACTGAACTTTTACGTGATACCAGTCCCTCTATATGGCAGCGAATGCTGGACAATATCCTGAAAGGTCAAGAAAGGTAAGACAAGGATGTGTCTTCTCGCCGGATTTATTCAACCTATACAGAGAGGTGATTCTGAGAGAATTAGGAGTCTTATCAGGATTCATTATTGGTGGCTACAATCTTAACAATATAAAATATGCCACTGACAGAGTGTTGAGAGCAGACATGGAAAGGAAACTACAAAAACTCGTCCAGGTGAAGGAAAGGGAGAAGAAAGGAAGGTTTAAACATTAACTGCAAGATGACAGAAATGCATGCTTGTTAGCAAAAGGGAGCAGCCCAATATGAAAATTACAAATTGGGGATGTCCAAACCAAACAAGTCCAACAATTTAAAAATATGGGAAGTATTTTAACAGAGGACGGAAACTGCGACAAAGAAAAGTGTATTAAACTGTTACGTAATACCAGTTCTCTTAGATGGCAATGAATGCTGCACCATCTCCGCACAGATGAAGAAACTCGAGGCAATGAAAATGTAGTTCTACAGAAGGATGCTGAGGATACCACGGACTGATCAGATTTACTATTAAGACAGGAGTAAATAATCGTGTCATTGTCATCATAGCTACCGAGTTGATATGATATCAGGAAGGTCAATTAAAGTGCAAAGTCGGTAGTAAAGTTTCATTCAGATCCACTAACGCGACTTACAAACTCAGTAATTAGAGATAAGTTTGAAGCTGATAGTACCTGTACATGATGTGCATAAAAATCGTCCCGGGCGACCACAGATATCAACCACGCTCTGTGGAGCAAGAAAGGGTGATGGAAAGTTTTCTCAGAAGTCCAAGAAACACATCGAAATGTAGATTTCTATTTGTGATTCCATTGTGTTACGTTGTCAACAATGTCTGGATGAAAACGGACACCAATTTGAAAGCATGCGATGACAAAAATCTTAAAAGCATATCTTTATAATCAAGACTGTCTTCGTATGCATTATTTAAATTAAATATACAGTGTCTAGTAAAAAAAAAAGCGGTAAATTCAGAAAGAAATTTTAGCTGTCATGATTCCTGCCGAAATTGAACGACCATCGTAGATGTTCGAAATATTTGCCTGAATGTTCAACATAAAGTTGTCAGCGTAGTAACCAGGAGGAGGCAGTGGCCTTGCGGATAGTATCAAGAGGGATTTCATTCCAAGCTTCAATTAAGTTCCACTTCAATGAATCAATATCGACGATGTCATGACGACTGTTTTGAATGTGACTGAGGAAGATACTCCAGATACAGTCATCCATAACATTCAGATCAGAGAGATGGACCAAATAAAGATGGTGTCTTTTCTCGAAGAATACATTTACCGCTTTTTTTTACTGGCAACCCTGGACTTCCTTCAAGTTGCTTGAATTATTTCTTCAGAAAGTTTCGAAATGTGTATGCATTTTTTGACAGACCCTGTATATGAATAGAGAGATAGATATGAAAACATTGAGATAGATAGAAAGATAGATAGATAGATAATAAACAGTCTGAGATAGATAGATAGATAGATAGATAGATAGATAGATAGATATGAAAACATTGAGATAGATAGATAGATAGATAGATAGATAGATAGATAGATAGATAGATATGAAAACATTGAGATAGATAGATAGATAGATATGAACACGCCGAGATAGATAGATATGAAAACATTGAGATAGATAGATAGATAGATAGATAGATAGATAGATAGATAGATAATAAACAGTCTGAGATAGATAGATAGATAGATAGATAGATAGATAGATAGATAGATAGATATGAACACGCCGAGATAAATAGATATGAAAACATTGAGATAGATAGATAGATAGATAGATAGATAGATAGATAGATAGATAGATAGATAGATATGAACACGCCGAGATAAATAGATATGAAAACATTGAGATAGATAGATAGATAGATAGATAGATATGAACAGGCTAAGATAGATAGATAGATAGATAGATAGATAGATAGATAGATAGATATGAACAGGCTAAGATAGATAGATAGATAGATAGATAGATAGATAGATAGATAGATAGATAGATAGATATGAACAGGCTAAGATAGATAGATAGATAGATAGATAGATAGATAGATAGATAGATAGATAGATAGATATTGAATTCAACAAATGTTCATAGCATCTTTCAAAAAGAGGCGTTGAAACTCACGAATTAGAAACACGAATGTCAGCAATGTCTGGATGAAAAACGGACATCGATTTAAAGACATGCGATGACAAAATCTTAAAAGCCTGTCTTTAGAATCAAGACTGTCTTCGTATGCATTATTTAAATTAAATATACAGGGTATCTAGTAAAAAAAAGCGGTAAATTCAGGAAGAAGATTTAGCTGACATGATTCCTGTCGAAACTGAACGACCATCGTAGATGTTCGAAATATTTGCCTGAATGTTCAACACAAAGTTGTAAGCGTGGTAAGCAGGAGGCGTAAGTTCTACGCTAACAGTTTCTTCTATCACACTTCTCGCATGTGGAACTCACTACTATTGTCAACTTTGATCTCCAAAAAGTTAAATGCAATGTTAAGCGTTATTTTAATCTTATCTTAATTCGTGTTCTTTTATTGTTCTCTTTCTTTAATAGTGTTTTTTCTCACATTTTCTAATACTCAGAAACCAACTGCATCTTAGTGGCCTTTCTTGGGTTGAAATTATTTTAAAAAAACAAAACAAAAAAAAAACTGCATTTTTTACGTCCAGTAGCATTTCAGGATGAACTTTCTTTCTTTAAAGCTATGATATTACTAATACTGACATATAAATTTGAAAAGAAAGCAAAAAAGTCTGCATACATTTTTTTAGATACCCTGTATATATCTAAATTTTCTTGAGCTGATGTCGAAAGTACTCGTATGTATGAACATGGAAATTTTCTTTCCTCTTTTAATAAGAATACTAAGTAATTATGAGAGGATCCTATTAAAAATAAATAGACAAATCTTGTCTAAATTATTTAATGAGACATGCTTTATATATATATATATATATATATATATATATACATTCTTTTTATAGATACAAATATTAGGTTGGTGCAAAAATAATGATGTAATAATGTCGTTTTTGACCTATTTTTTAACTTCGAAAAACGACATTATTACGTCATTATTTTTGCACCAACCTAATATTTAAGTAAATGCGTCCTCATAATGTATGGCGTCATTTGCTTACATGTTTTCTATGACAATTTCTCGGATATTCAGGCCGGTAAATGTTGTTAATACTGTTTATTATAAACAGAGCATTTACTTAAATATTTGTATCTATAAAAAAGAATGTATAAACATAAAAATGTTTTAAAATAATTGTCGGACTTTGAAAGGAAACTGACAGCCCGACAACAGCACATGTGATTTGATTATAGTGTTGAAGGTTTCATGCAGGACCATCCACACTTTTTGAAGGACCAAATACAGAGACCTGGTGCACTAAGTGCCACAAGGTCCCCAAACGAACTCCGCAGGTTTTGAATTCAGAGTTGTCCTTCTGCTAGACCAGTTGCCATCCAAGTCTATAGAACCCAGTCTGTCTTGCTATTTACCCATAGCTGGAGGGAGAAAAAGAGGATTCACACCTTTCCCAAGGGTATCAGCATGTAAGTGAATGTAATGGATTCGACCTCGGCTCTCCGATTCCTCAATCCAAGCCGCTATCCATTACCCCACCGCGCCTCCTCCTCCTCTCCCTCTCTCTCTCTCTCTCTCTCTCTCTCTACATATATATATATATATATATATATATATATATGTGTGTGTGTGTGTGTGTGTGTGTGTGTGTGTGTGCATAATAAGGTAAAGAAAAAATAGGAAACGTTTATCAATCTAACATGTTTCAATTTCATTAAACCAAGATAGACGAAAGACTGCATTATACCATCCGGGCTGGCTACTGCTGAAGTTGAACGTTGTATAGGAGCTGCAAGGTCCGCATTCGTGCGTCTCAAGCGGTCACTATGGGGGCTATTGTTCGGACTATCCTTCTCTATGGCTGCGAAACATGGCCACTTAGAGCGGTTGACCTACGAAGGCTTGAAGTGTTCGACAACGATTGCCTTCGCTGCATTCTACGATGCTGCCGAATCGATCGCGTGCCCACACCCACTCTACGTCGTCGGCTGATCTCCGTCCTCCTCTTCCACCCGTCCTGCTCCAGCGTCGTCTCCGATGGTTCGACGCCCGGAGGGAGAGCTCATCCGCTATGTACTCCCTCCTTCTCTTCTTGGCAGGCGAAAACGTGTCGGTGGGCAGCTGAGGACGTGGGCTAGCGCAATCAAGGATGACCTAGCAGTACTATCTGGTCTACAAGTAGTTGGTCTTCGACGATGGAATCGCGATTGGCTCGCCATTTCATGTGACCTGGCTCAGGATCGGCGAGCGTGGGCAGCGATGATCCGTGATGCTGTACTTGCTCGGGACGAAGCCGGTTCAACCCGACCAGAGTGAAAACCGATACAAGACAAGAAGGTGAGGGAGAAGAATTTCATTAAAGCTTTGTCAAAGACTGAGTCTCAATAATGAGGAAAGAAGGCTAAGAAAATTTGACACTCACAGGATATATAGAAAAGAAGAAGGACATTGGAAAACGGCATATGACCTACTTAGCAAGCTTGTTTAAGTGGACGGCAGGAGTTTAGGAGTGATAGTAAAACGACAGAATTTACTGCAAACTATAAAAGACTGGAAGAACATGGTATATAGAAGATCACTTATCGCCATATTTTTTTTTTGTTTAACATGTTTCCGGCGCTAAAATTGATTTGTTCACGGATATTTATTTTTTAAAGTTTTGTGAATTAACTACAGCGTTTTAAGTAACATCTTTGTCCTGGTATCGATTTTCTTTTCAGTTTTTTAGATAATGCTCTTACAGAACGAAACGTTGACAACAATTTTTTTAAAGTAAACATCTCTTTACATGTATACATACTTTATTCGAATATTACATATCAATCATTTTTTTTTATATGGGCGAATTCTATAAACAGCAGCTGTCAGCGCTAACGCTATTCATTAATGAACACGGCTCTCTGGCTGGCTGACGTTTGCTTACATTCGTAAAACAAAACACTGGAATTCGTCTTTCCATCTGTCGAAGCGCCTATAGCTTGTGGATACAAACGCTGACTGATACCAAATCGGTCAGGTTTCGATCCTAGCTTGAAGCATTCGGTTATCTAGTCGAATTGATGAGCTTGTGATACAGCGAAACAGGCCTGTATGCGAATGATATTGTATATACAGGGTGTCCGTAAAGTTCGTGTGTACTTAAAAAAATTTATAACTTTATTTGCGATAGAAATAATCATAAAAAATGTTTTAAAGTTTAATGCACCTAGTTTTAAGTCTAGCTAAAATAACTAATGTGATTTCAGGCATTACTGTAAATCAGTTGGCAAATGTTTTCCATGAACTGCAAAATCGTATTACCCTTTGTATTGCTAATGATGGAGGACATGTGGAAACTTAAATAAAATTTCGATAAAACCTTAAAAAAATATAGATTTCTTTCTTTCTAATCCTTTTTACAAATTATTTCTATCGCAAATACAAATAAAGTTATAAATTTTTAAAGTGCACACCAACTTTATGGACACCCTATATATATATATATATATAATACTTGAAGCTATATACATAAAACAGTTGAAACCTAACCTGAACAAAATAAACTATGAAATCTCCACAAATATTCTTAAATGCCTATAATTGATAACACAAGCCATTGGTTTATACCAACGGCTTCCTATACTTAATACATCTCATTTTCACTCTTGCGTGGTCATGTGTGACGTCATGACCTGCGGTAAGATTTTCGCTTCCAGCGTTTCGTATGCACGAATTTGTCGTTGCTTGGAAATCTTCCATGGAAACAAAAACAGACAGGACACATGGCACAGTGGATAAAGGCGTTGGTTAGATCCAGTGACAGACCCAAAGAGTGTGAGTTCAATACCCGGTTAGGGCAGTGGAGAACTTTCAGAGGGAAATTAGCAGGAGATAACTGATAACTGACATAAATCAAACATGGCACGTGGAACTAGAACAGTCAATCCCAGTGATCGAAATAAAGGGTTCAGTTCGAAATTCGAACAACCTGAAGAAGGTCGGAGCGTACAACGGCCGAAATGTTGTGATAAATATGGCGACAAAGATGAGGACTATTGTCCGAATAATGTAAATACTGTACATAATACCTCATCTCAGAAATATAGACAAACTCAGATATTATGAACATAAATAGATATATAGATAGATATCATGAACAGAAAGATATATATATATATATATATATATATATATATATATATATATATATGATAGGATAAAGAACAAATAGGTATAGTTTATCAATCTAACATGTTTCAATTTCACACGAGCTTCGTTAGAGAATGAGTCTCAGTAATGAGGAGTATTGTTTTTCAAGATTTTACAAGCATCAAATTACAGACAAACAAAAATTAGATATGTTCTTTTTTTAGATTTTTTTTATTATATTTAACATCGGGAGGAGATAGGTATACGTTCTAGGGCGCATAATGAGGAAATTTAATACTCACAGGACAGTTTGAAGATGGACAGTGGGGAAACTAGGCATAACCTACCTAGCAAGCTGGAGTAAATGGATGGCGGAACAAGATTGAGCAAAAATAACAAAAATAAAAAATATTAAGGGCTACAAATGACAGGAAGTTGTGGAGAGCCATGATTTCTAACGCCCTGAAGAAACACGGCGCATAGAAGAAAAAGAAGAAGAATAAGTATAGAACACACCTATCTATAGGTTAAATTGCCGAATAAACTAATCACTGTAGTCAAAGATGGCGTCCAGTCTAGTAGAAGGACTACTCTGAAACCAAAACGAGGAAAGAAGGATTGGAAAATCTAATACTCACAGGACAGATTGAAAGCAAGGGGGACAGAAGAAAACAACGTATGACATACTTAATAAGCTTGAGTAAATGGATGGCGGAACAGGGTTTAGGAGAAATAACAAAAAGACAAAATTTATTAAGATTCACAAAGGACAGGAAATTGTGGAGAGCCATGATTGCCTACATCCTGAAGGGATACAGCAGATACAAGAAGAAAAATGAGCTTGAGTAAATTGATGGCAGAATAAGGTTTAGGAGAAATAAATAAAACAAAATTTATTAAGAGCTACAAAGGATAGGAAATTGTGGAGAGCCGTGACCGCTTATGTCCTGAAGGGATACAGTAGATAGAAGAAGAATGAGCTTGAGTAAATGGATGGCTGAATAAGATTTAGGAAAAATAAATAAAACACAAAATTTATTAAGAGCTACAAAGGACAGGAAATTGTGGAGAGCCATGACCGTCTACATCCTGAAGATGTACAACAGATAGAAGAAGAAGAATGAGCTTGAGTAAATGGATGGCCGAACAAGGTTTAGGTGAGATAGCAAAACGACAAAAGCTGCTAAGAGCTACAAAGGACTGGATATTGTGGAGAGCCATAACCTGAAGAGATACGGCGCATTGAAGATGAAGAGGAACCATGGCAACATGCGTATTTCTCTCGTTGTGCGATGTGTATTTATTTCTCTTCGTTGTATAACAAGCGAAGTAATGAAGGAGTGTTTTTTTTTATGCATTGGTTGTAAAAACAATGAGTTACGTTGTAATCAGATGTCCATAATATCACATTTTTTGACACGGGCGCGCCAATGTCGCCTATCCTTCGTCGTCTATCGACATCTTTCTTTTATAGCGTCTTATATCTAAGTCTATGTCTGTATGTGTGTAGGCAAGTCTGCGCGCATTTCTTTAAAAAAATTTTCTTTTTTTCTTTTTCTTCGTCTTCTTTTTTTTCTTTTCCTTCTTGCTTTATTTTTCTTCTTCCTCTTCTTCGTGTCTCTTTCTTTCTTGAAGGTTCTTTTTTTTATTCATTCTTCACAGTTATTTGCTTTAATTTTCTTTCTTTTGATTTGTTTTCTGCAGGATTCTTTCTTTGGTACATCCTTTTTGATTCTAAGGCTGTTTACAACAATCTATTAGGTTGGTGCAAAAATGATGACGTAATAATGTCGTTTTTTGAAGTTAAAAAATACGTCAAAAACGACATTATTACGTCATTATTTTTGCACCAACATAATATCTCTCTTTTTCTGCCAGTTCATTACTTTTTACCTTTTAACAGCGTAAATGTATCTATATATCCACCTATCTATCTCAGGTTGTTTATTAATAGATAGATAGATAGATAGATAGATAGATAGATAGATAGATAGATAGATAGATAATTAAATTCATATATATATATATATATATAGAGAGAGAGAGAGATAGATAGATAGATAGATAGATAGATAGATAGATAGATAGATAGATAGATAGATAGATAGATCGATAGATGTTTAACAAATTCACACACATATATATAGATATATGTACATATATAGATATATGTATATATATATGTATATATATATATATATATATATATATACACACATATATATATATGTACATATATCTATATATATATATATATGTGTGTGTGTGAATTTGTTAAACATCTATCTATCTCTCTCTATATATATATAGATAGATAGATACATATATATAGAGAGAGAAAGATAGATACATATATATATATATATATATAGATAGATAGATAATTAAATTCATATATATATATATATATATAGATAGATAGATAGATAGATAGATAGATGTTTAACAAATTCACACACACATATATATAGATATATGTACATATATATATATGTGTGTGTGTGAATATATATATATATATATATATACACATATATAGATATATGTACATATATATATATGTGTATATATATATATACACATATATATATATGTACATATATCTATATATGTGTGTATATATATATATATATATATATATAACATATATATATATATACATATATATATATATGTACATATATATATATGTGTGTATGTGTGAATTTGTTAAACATCTGTCTATATATATATATATATATATATATATGAATTTAATTATCTATCTATATATATATATGTATGTATGTATCTATATATATATATATATATAAATATATGTATCTATCTAAATTTGTTAATCATCTATCTATCTATCTCTCTCTCTATATATATATATATATTTATCTGTCTATCTATCTGAATTTGTTAATCATCTATCTATCTATCTATCTATCTATATATATATATATATATATATATATATATATATATATATATATATATATGTATATATATATATGAATTTTTGTATTATCTATGTATCTATCTATCTATCTTATTGTGTCAGTTTATTTTTTTACCTGTTAACAAAGTAAATGTTTCTATATATCTACCAATCTCGGACTGTTTATATCTATCTATCTATCTATCTATCTATCTATCTAATCAATATTTATTGATTTTCTATCACACTTTGATGATTATCTATCTATTTATCGATCTATTTCAGCCAGTTTCTGTCTATCTATGTATTTATTTCAGCCTGTTTCTCTATTTCATTTGGTCATATCTGTTTTTGTCTGTCAGTTCATTTCTTTCTTTCTTTCTTTCTTTCTTTCTTGCTTGCTTACTTGCTTTCTATTTATCTATCTTGTCTGTTTATCTATCTATCTATCTATATATATATATATATATATATATATATATGTGTCTATCTATCTATCTATCTATCTATCTATCTCTATCTATCTATATATATATATATATATATATATATCTATATATATATATATCTATCTATATATATATATATATATATATATATATATATATATATATATATATATATATATATATATATCTATATATATATATATATATATATATATATATATATATATATATATATATATATGTCTGTGTTGATGTCCGATCGGAGTCCGGCAAAATGCTGCAGTCTCCTCATAATCTAAGGAACGCATAGTGAGAACGGAAAAAGGTGTTAGAAAAAAGAAAATAGTCTCAGTTGCGATGTAATATTTAATCTCTTATGTAGCAGTTAATTCAGGACACTCTCTTCATGCTTTTCATAACTTAAGCAACGTATAAACAATGGGAAAATCTCGTTGAAAACAAAGAAAAAGTGCTGAATTTCTAGATAATACCTCATGCTGGACAATCTCTTCACAGAAAAAGATAAAATACCAACCAGAAGATATTCGGTTCTACCGTAGGATACTGAGAATGCCATGAATGAGCAACGAGAAAATCTTGAAAGATAATGGCAACAAATTAACACTTATGCTAAGAATAAGGAATGGACAGTTGAAATTTCTTAATAATGTGGGCTTGGAGAAATTAACCCAATACAGGCCATATCGAGAGCAAGGGGAGCCGGGGCTCCTCTGCCCGATGAGTTTATGTGAAATGATGATGGAATGGTGTACAGGAGATTCATCAAAGAGAATTACACTGTTAAAGGCCCCAAGGAATAAGAGGCAGTGGAGGGCCATGACCATCAACGCCCTGAAAGAACACGGCATATAGAAAAAGAATGTGTACGTATTGGGTGTAACTGCGTATATGTGAGTGTAGATAAGTGTATGTGCATGTGAATATTTATGTATGTGTGTGTGCATAACGTGCTCGCGTGAAATCATAGATGGGCATCTTACTAATCCAGCGTAATAAAACTTTCGTGTGAAACATACATGTGCAATTTTTTAAAAAAAAAAAAAAAAAAAGTTATTTTAAAAATGTTTCACTTACAATTGTCTAGTGAGCAAATTCTTTCCCTAAACTGTTCCTGCTCCATCAATAATGATTAATTTAAAAAAAGAAAAAGAAAAAAGGTATCCGATGTCGAAACGTAAATCTCCGTTCTTAAATGGTGCGGGTTTGAGAGTCTTCAAATTATATATGTCTTCCCTGGCAATTTTGAAACATTGAATTCAATAAATATACCTCCAAAGAACATCTATGTAATATCCAATGTCCAATGTGGCAGTGAATCCTGGACAATCTCTCCACAGATGAAGAGTAATTATTTGCCGAATTCAACAATTTAACCTCTTCTTTTAACAAGCCAAAATTGATCAAGAGACATTCTGGGAAGGTAAATCAAAGTGATGCAGAGAATTTTAAGCTATCCTGGAAAAAGATATATATATATATATCCCGACGATAATCCCAGTTTTAGTCACCGACTTGCGTGTTCAACACTTGGGAGTTTTTCCGTGAACCGATTTGTTCGTTATGAAAGTTATTCGTGACCTGGGGTCCCACATTTTGTATACACAAATATATTAACTAATAATACATATATCTGTATATATTTAAATATATTTATGGAATTAGATAGATAGATAGATAGATAGATAGATAGATAGATATTAATACACTGAGATAGATAGATAGATAGATAGATAGATATTAATAGACTGAAATAGATATTAATAGACTGAAATAGATAGATAGATAGATAGATAGATATTAATAGACTGAAATAGATAGATATTAATAGACTGAGATAGATAGATTGATAGATAGATAGATATTAATAGACTGAAATAGATAGATAGATAGATAGATAGATAGATAGATAGATAGATAGATAGATAGATAGATATTAATAGACTGAAATAGATAGATATTAATAGACTGAGATAGATAGATTGATAGATAGATAGATATTAAAAGACTGAAATAGATAGATAGATAGATAGATAGATAGATATTAATAGACTGAAATAGATATTAATAGACTGAGATAGATAGATAGATAGATAGATAGATAGATAGATAGATAGATAGATAGATAGATAGATAGATAGATAGATAGATAGATATTAATAGACTGAAATAGATAGATATTAATAGACTGAGATAGATAGATTAATTCATTCATACATTCTAACGGATAGTTCTATCTTGGTTTTCAACTAACGATTAGTTGTAGTTTCGAAATGGTGTCATAGGTTTCTGATAACATCGTCCATATCGGCTGCATCTTTCAGTTTGTTTTTCATTATTACAAAGCTGATGTTGCCTGCAGATAACAAATATGATTTCCGGAAGTTTTCTTTTTGAATCCTTCAAAGTGGTTTCAAGTCGGGAGGTGAATGATAGCAAATAACAAGAGAATATTCTTTTCTGACGCCCGCCCTAAAGTGTGAGAACGTCTTACGAAAAATCACGTTACGGTGAGTAAAAATAATTTCGCGGCAAAAAAAAAAACGAAGAAGAAAGAAGAAAGAAGCTGAATGAAGGAAGGAAGATGGAGAACGACAGCTGTCTAGTGATGAGCTGCGTGGGATGAAAGGTTAGGGTGGGATTTCTAAAATCAGGGCATGTAAGAGATTTATGGCAAGAGTGAAATAAAGAGGGGAGAAAAAAGGAAAAAGGAAAAAGGAAAAAGAAAGAAAAAAGAAAGACAACATGGAAAGAAAGAAAGAAAGAAAGAAAGAAAGAAAGTAAGAAAGAAGGAAAGAAAGAAAGAAATGAAAAGAAAGAAAGAAAGAAAGAAAGAAAGAAAGACAATATGAAAAGAAAGAAAGAAAGAAAGAAAGAAAGAAAGAAAAGAAGGAAGGAAGGACTACATGAAAAGAAAGAAAGAAAGAAAGAAAGGATAAAGACAATATGAAAAGAAAGAAAGAAAGAAAGAAAGAAAGAAAGATAGATAGATAGAAAGAAAGAAAGAAAGAAAGAAAGAAAGGATAAAGACAATATGAAAAGAAAGAAAGAAAGAAAGAAAAGGACTGAAAGAAAGAAAAAAGAAAGAAAGAAATGTAAGGGACTACATGAAAAGAAAGAAAGAAAGAAAGAAAGAAAGAAAGAAAGGATAAAGACAATATGAAAAGAAAGAAAGAAAGAAAGGATAAAGACAATATGAAAAGAAAGAAAGAAAGAAAAAGAAAGAAAGAATGAAAGAAAGAAAAAAGAAAGAAAAAATATAAAGTACTACATGAAAAGAAAGAAAGAAAGAAAGAAAGGATAAAGACAAAATAAAAAGAAAGAAAGAAAGAAAGGATAAAGACAAAATAAAAAGAAAGAAAGAAAGAAAGGATAAAGACAAAATAAAAAGAAAGAAAGAAAGAAAGGATAAAGACAATATAAAAAGAAAGAAAGAAAGTACAAGATTACTATTTCAACAGGGTGATTGTCTTTATCAGGTAACAACGTGTGAGAATATCAACACAAAGCCTTTGACGTACAAAACACTGGCCCCCCGGCAAAGACCGTTATTAAATCGCAAGGCTCGTTGCAGTTTTCAGGTGCACATATCAGCGAGCCACTCACTATACGCGCAGACACGCAAAACCCCAGTTTCAACCAAACATTATCATGTTTTTGTCGAGGGTGAGAAACAAAAACAAAAGATATCTTAGTCTGTAAACTGTTAGTGAATAAGGTCAAAAAGTGTCATCTTAATTTTAACGCCCCCAAAAACGAAACATCTCTCTTTTAATCATGTGAGAGAACCCGTTTTACTTTCCATCAGTATGGCTGCTGCTAATCTTCAGTAAGTTCACTCAATGTGCCTTCTCGGACAAACGTTTTAAGAATATGATGAATCAATTTTCAAGTCTGCAGCCAAGATAGTTGCTTCACTACTTGGTACTAGGCAGTTTTTTTTCTTGACAGAATCTAGTTTTCGTATCTTTAAGTCTACTGTTTGTTCTTGCTTAGAATATTGCTGCCACATATGTTCTAGTGCTCCTGCTATATATTTAGAGACTAGCAGCATGGCCCGGCGTTGCCCGTGCTTGATTCAAAAATCGTACGACTCATACAGCAATCGCTATCACTTGAATATTGAATATTGCTCTCACATCTGGTCTGGTGCTTCTGTTATGCATTTAGAGATTCTTGATAAAATCTAAAAAAGAATCTGCAATGTTATTGGTCCTGACCTGACATCTCGGCTTCAGTTCCTTTCCCGCCGCCGTAACGTAGCTTCACTGTGTCTTTTCTATAAATACTTTCATGGGAATTGTTCGGATGAACATTCGTCTATGGTACTAGGCTTGATGAATTTAAGCACAGTACTAGATTGCCCTCCGGCGGAGTAATGGATAGCGGCTCGGATTGCGGAATCGGAGAGCCGAGTTCGAATTCCAGTCGAATCTATTACATTCACTTACGTGCTAATACCCTTGGGAAAGGTATGAATGCTATTCTTCTACCCCCAGCCATGGGTAAATAGCAGAACAGACCAGGTTCTGTAGACTTGGACGGCAACTAGTCTACCGCAGAAAGGACTGGCAACCTACTGCAGGAAAAAAATCTGCCTCGTCAGTCATGTACCGAAAGATACATGATCGCCTAAGCGTGTATCACGCATGGCACATAACTGACTGTCTAGATTGCTCGCAATGTCTCATCATTTTACAGTTGAAATTATTTGATGCAACCGTATGTTCTATGTTAACAGCTTCTTCTATCGCAATTTTCGCTCGTGGAGCTCACTTCTGGCTTCTTGCTTCCCAGTCAAATGCGATCTTCAAAAATCTAAATGCAATGTCGATCGTTTATCTACTGTTTATTTCTCTTGTTATCTGTTCTGTTTACTTAATAAAGTTTTTTTGTTTTTCTTTTTCTTGTTCTTTCACACTCAGTAATCTCTTGTGCCTTAATGGCTTTATTGCCTTACTTGGTGTGAAATGATTAAAAAAATGGATCAATTTCTAATCGAAATGATTGTGACCATAATTTAGATTTTAAAAATGCTATTTTAATTAAAAGAGAAAGCGACTTAAGAAAGTATATACAAAGTGCTTTAATCGCTAAATCACCTACAGTAAATTTGCGTCCGGTTTCTTACGGCATTTTACTTTTCTAAATAAACTAAAATAAACGAAATTGGCTAGACTGCACGAACAGATACTTTTAAAAAACTCAAATTTTAAAATTTCAGCTCTCTCTTTCCTTCTTGCACATATATAGTTACAACAATGTAAACATGAGTTTTGCAAGATGAAGATCTAAAAGAAGAAAGGAGCCACACACAAAAAATAAAATATATTTCCACTTTGTCCTTCACTTTCCAAACAATATATATATATGTGTGTGTGTCTGCGTGTTTCTACATTCAACATCATCACTTGATAAGACACTAGAAATGTTGAAACGAAATGGCTATTTTTGTAGTGGTTTTATAACATTTTTTAGTTATAATTTTCGAATGAATAATTATATTTCCTCTACTCTGTATTGAGCACTCTTTTAAGAATAGTATTTGTTGGTTATTGGAATTTATTCCGTATACACCAATCCTATACTTGGTTTGGTTTGTTTTGTTTTACGGCATATCAACACCTCAATGGGTTATTTAATGCCGACAACATTTTTAGGATAGATTAGTATGAACAGAATATGTATTCTTTGGTTTGGTTTAGTTTGGTTTGTTTTACGGCATATCAACCTCAATGGGTTATTTAATGCCGACAACTATTTTTACGATAGATTCGTATGAATAGAATATGTATTCTTTGGTTTAGATTGGTTTGGTTTATTTTGTTTTACGGCATATCAACCTCAATGGGTTAGTTAATGCCGACAACATTTTTAGGATAGATTCGTATGAATAGAATATGTATTCTTTGGTTTAGATTGGTTTGGTTTATTTTGTTTTACGGCATATCAACCTCAATGGGTTAGTTAATGCCGACAACATTTTTAGGATAGATTCGTATGAATAGAATATGTATTCTTTGGTTTAGATTGGTTTGGTTTATTTTGTTTTACGGCATATCAACCTCAATGGGTTATTTAATGTCGACAACATTTTTAGGATAGATTCGTATGAATGGAATATGTATTCTTTGGTTTAGATTGGTTTGGTTTATTTTGTTTTACAGCATATCAACCTCAATGGGTTATTTAATGCCGACAACATTTTTAGAATAGATTCGTATGAATAGAATATGTATTCTTTGGTTTAGATTGGTTTGGTTTATTTTGTTTTACGGCATATCAACCTCAATGGGTTATTTAATGCCGACAACTATTTTTACGATAGATTCGTATGAATAGAATATGTATTCTTTGGTTTAGATTGGTTTGGTTTATTTTGTTTTACGACATATCAACCTCAATGGGTTATTTAATGCCGACAGTATTTTTATTGCTGGTAGTATGTTTTTCTTTAAAAATCTATTTCTGGGAATATTTTTCCTTGAAGAAATTTATAGCTGCTAATATTTTTTTCAAAGAATGTATACCTGTTTGTATTGCTCGTACCTTTTTTTTAAGTATTGCTGATAATTTTTCCCTCGAAAATTATTGCTGGTAACATTTTCTTTTATTACAAAGTATTTCTGGTATTAAAACTTTTTTTTAGACAAGTTTGGGTGTCAACTATTTGCCCATAGCTGGGACCCTAACAGGTGCTACCACCTCGGGTTAGGGTGGACCTGGGAACACCAGCAATTAAGAGGTGGTTCCACACTCCTCACAACCTCCCGATCAGAAGCCTTACTGCTGGACGTAGTTTATCGTCTTACCCAGGACGCGGATGTAGTTTATCGTCGTACCCAGGACGGCAATCCTCTAATTGAGTATATATATATATATATATATATATATATATATATATATATATATATATATATATGTGTGTGTGTGTGTGGCGGAAACGTTTCAATCTCATCAGGAGTAAGAAAAGTAGAAAAAGAGAGTGCCAGTCTATTTAATCATTTCCAAGATGATGCCCTGCGTATTTACAAACACAGACGTGAAAGGATGGATATTGATTATATTTTAGCATTCCATACCACATGCCAAACGAATTTATCAACAGAAGCCGACAATTCTGCTTTCTCTCCCGTGGTCAATGTACTGGTGATAAGGGCTGGGAATTATGCCGATGACATACGTGATCGTAGTCGGGATAAGAATGATCTTAAACAGAATATCAACATCCTCTATCAAGCGTTCTAAGAAATCGAACTCAAGATAAATCTTTCCAAGATCTAGAACTGTAATGAAAGCAGTGATGCCACATAGCCAGAAACCATCATAAAAATCCAGAATGTTGAATCAGTAATCATCAAACACTTCAAATACCTCGGCGTATGAATCAGTTATAACAAATTTAATGTAGGAGATAAAGAAATTGAAGCTTGAATAGGCCATACTAGAAGTAGTTTCTGTTGACCATATTTGCCGTAGTCTCTGAATATGGAATCCAGTGAAGTCTGTAATCTTTTCAATATAAAAGGTTGGCTGTGTAGATTCGGAGAAAGTAGCGACTGTTAATTCTTTAAGTCTTCAATATCAGGTTGGCAGTGGAGATATTTGGGGTGGGAAACAAAATGGCTGCCTTTATACACGTCGGGTTGAATATTTTGAGCTTTCTGATTGGTTAACCCTTCTATTGGTGAACTATAAAATGAGTCAGCTCATTTTGCCTAGCTCACTAGTACACACAGATACAGTTTCGCCCAATACCGCCAATTGCTACCAAACCAAAACACATCATTAAATAGACACGTCAAATCGAAATTTTAATATGGATGTCATGCATGGCGCCAAACCCGTTTACAAATATCTAAACTGTCAGCCGTATAGAACCGGTTTCTACAATCAATGGTTAAAAATGGCTTTCAACTAGTGAAGCCTGCCGGTCTTGGCGAAGCCTATACTTCTTGGAGCAATGTTGATTCGTAGTACAAAATTACAAACAAAGAACTGTACCAAAATAAAATAAAATAAAAATAAAAAAAGAAACCTCGTTACTTGAGGAGTTTCAAGTAGCAGCACCAGTTAAAATTGATATCACATGTAACTGTTTGATATTCCACACTACTTTAAATAAAGATTAGGAAGGAAATTTCCATCAATACTGAAAATATCGATAACAGGTACTGCACTTGAGGAACCGATTTTTTTTAAACATCTCACTCCAAGCAAGGCGATAAAGTCACTCAGATGCAAGAGGCTACTGGGAATGAAAGAGAAGAGAAGATTTTAGGACACTAACAGAACAGAAGTCAAGAAGACAGGAGATGTTGATTGGCGTTGCATTTAATTTTTTTAAGATTGGCAGGGAAGAAAAAAAACGGAGAGTTCCACAAGCGAGTGTAAAAAAAGAAATTTTTAGAATACAACTGACGGTTGCATCTAGCGAGTTCAGTAATAAATCAGTGGGACCTACCTGCCATTCGAGTAGCACGTTGATTGAATATAAGCAGTTTTGTTGGCGCTCCAGAAAAATTGTTTTAAGAGAAAGATTTTATAAATTTCAACAGAGAGAAGTACTGAGTACTCGATTTATGTATACCAAATGTTCCTTAGAAGGTGGTTGATATTACCATTAGAGTTGATGACAACAGATACTCTATATATTTACTCGTCCTCCCATGGTGAAGGGATATGGCACAAGACCGGTTTAAAGTGGATACTACAAGCCCCTGAATGTGAGCCAAGGCCCTAAATTGCCCAGTCCCGACAACCAATGTCACGCTAGTGTCCGTATTCTATCGACCTGTTCTCTTTGGTGTAATGAGGGAGGTGCTGCCGCAGTGTTGGAATCCTGGTCACCAAACATCCCCCATTTATTTGTTGTGTTTTGTCCGAAGACAAACAGACAATTGAGAGATAAAACGCACTTTGTCCGCCTAAGGGCAGATATTACAATGATCCAAGCCCGATGGCCAGCGAGTGTAGAAAAGGGTCTCTCGTATAGCATTGACTATTCGGTCAACGAATGCCGAATGTTTCCTTATAAGGTAACAGTTAATATTGCCATTCTCATTAAAATTGATGAGAACAAGCTCTACACTTAATACAGGGTGACCATATATATATATATATATATATATATATATATATATATATATATATATATATATATATATATATATATACAGGGTGTCCATAAAGTTCGTGTGCACTTTAAAAAATTCATAATTTTATTTGTATTTGCGATAGAAATAATTTGTAAAAACGATTAGAAAGAAGTAAATCTATATTTTTTTTTAAATTTTATTGAAATTTTATTTAAGTTTCCACATGTCCTCCATCATTAGCAATACAAAGGGTAATACGATTTTGCAGTTCACGGAAAACATTTGCCAACTGATTTACAGTAATGCCTGAAATCACATTAGTTATTTTAGCTCTACTTAAAACTAGGTACATTAAAATTTATAACGTTTTTTTTTTACGGATTGTTTCTATCGCACAAATAAAATACAAAAATAAAAATAAAATACAAATAAAGTTATAATTTTTTTTAAAGTGCACACAAACTTTATGGACAACTTGTATTTACTTGTCGCCCCGCGCTGACAGGATGTGACAAACGTTCAGCTAATGTGGGGAGCCCGATCGCGTGTACTCTGGCTAGATCCCCAAATAGCACACCCCCAACAACTGTCGTATCGGTATTAGTACTGATCCCTAATGTTTAGTGCTATGAGAGAGGTATTGTAGTGGGCAGCTGTTCCCCGAGAACGGTCACCTACTGATAATATCTTCAGTTGAACTCTGTCTATAAAGACACAACTGAATTCCGCTTTATCCGAAGACAGACACCATGGAGAGGTGAAATGTAAATCATCTGCGCGAGAACTGATACTACACTTTGATCCCAGCCCAATGGTCAGCGAGTGTAGAAAAGGGTATCTTGTATAGCATTGAATATTCGGTCAATGAATGAGGAATGTTTCCTTATAAGGAAACTCTTAATATTGCCATCGTCATTAAAATTGATGGGAACAAGCTCGACACTTAGTGTTTACTTACCCCCTCACGCTGGCAGGATGTGACAAACAGTCAGTTTAATTTGGGGAGCCCAAACGCGTGTACTCGGGCTAGATCCCAAAGTACCCTAGCCCCAATAACTGTTGTATTGGTATTACTACCAATCCTTAATGTTTAGTGCTATGAGAGAGGTATTGCAGCGGGCAGATTTTCCCTGAGAACGGGTGCCATCTTTCAGCTGAACTCTGTCCGCAAAGACACAAGTGAATTGCGCTTTGTTCAAAGACAGGCACCATGGAGAGGTTAAATGTAATTTATCTGCGCGAGAACTGATACTACACTTTGATCCCAGCCCGATGGCCAGCGAGTGTAGAAAAGGGTATCTTGTATAGGATTGACTGTTCGGTCAATGAATGCGGAATGTTTCCTTATAAGGAAACTCTTAATATTGATGGGAACAAGATTTGATAACCGGTCCGACGGCTAGGAAGTGAATATCTTGGCTTTACGAATGTTTCCTTACAAAGAAAAGGCAAAGAAACGTTACCATATCATCATGCAATTCGCTACTTATCGAAGTTAGCTTTATCTATCTTCCTTCATCGCGTTTTTTTTATGATTGATCTAGTCGTTACTTACGCGTTTACTTATCTTCGCGTCCGTATTGTCTGCTGTTTATATAGAAGCCTGTAAACAATTCAGGACGGCACCATGTTTCTCTTTAATTTTGCTCTTGTGGTTTTCATTCTTCCGCCATCCACATTATCCGATCTCCAGAAATCAATTCCAAACTTAATGACTGTCCGCGTTCCGTTGCTTTCGCCATCTTGAAAGCGGCAATTCTTGCTCCAGACTCATAAAAGCCACCGACGCTTGCCATTAACCAAGTGCTTATCATCTGTTCTGATCATCATCACCAATCATCACCAATCATCGCCACGATAATTCCTGTTTAGAAACTTGTTAAATCAATCTATCATATTCGCGTGATGCAAAAGTTCCCATCATTTTCTTTTTATTCGTAGCGTCATTATTCAGCAATTACAATATGCTCCATGGCTTTCTAGAATTTTATAAAGGGTGTTCCAATAACTTGGACCGATTTTAAATGTGATTTAAGTTTAAGCGTCTCATGATTTTTTTTTCTTTTTCCTTCAGATTGTTTCAGTTTTGGTGAGAGCAAGGAATTTGCAAAAATGTCTATTGTCCCAAGCGTTTTCGGTCACTTCTTTAGCCATTTTCAAGGGGGGAGGGTTGTTTTTAGGTTGATTTGATGGAATAACCTGACACCCCCATGAGTGGCGGCACTATAGATGGTAACCACCTATAGGCATCCGTGAGGAGAGCGGACGGGAGAGTCGAGCCGGAATCTGTTATTCAGATCTTGGCTGCTATCGAATGGCAGAGAGGAACCCGGACGAGGCTATGCCGAAGGACAGTCTCGTTCGGGGAGGTAGACAGACTCGAACCCGTTTATGCGGGCTTACGGAGAATTTTTGGCCGAGCCTACAGGCTCGGATTACCCCGCGTTAAACTCGGCCTTGTGCCGCATCCTTCCTCATGGGGAGGCAGGTTAATACTGTCGAACCGGGATCTGCGAGACTAGCGGCCTTCCGATAACAGCACGCACAAAACTATACTGACTTGCGACGACCGTGCGCATAACTATTACTTCTTTGCTTGGTGTACTGGCTTCTACAATAAACCTGTTACTATTTATCCATAGTATTTGACCATTCCATATTCCTATTAGCACGGAATATAACATAGGTGTTGTCAAACTTTTTTCAAGTTTGACTGTTTAAAATGTATTTTTTTGTATTGTTTTGAATACTGGTAGGAGCGTTTATTGAGCCTACAGATGTTGAGCGAAGCTGGAGTGGGTGCCTATTTTTAAATGTATTTATATATATTTTACGTCCTGGGTAAGACGATAAACTACGTCCAACACAAGGGCTCTGATCAGGAGATTTTGAGCAGCGTGGAACCACCTCTTAATTGTTGGTGTTCCCATGTCTAGCCTGACCCGGGGTGGTAGCACCTGTTAGGGTCCCAGCTTTGGGCAGATAACTATTACCAAAAATACTTTTTTGAAAATAATTTTTACCAGCAATACAATTTTGAAGAAAAATATTACCAGACACAGATTTTTGACAAAACAAAATATTAACAGTAATAAAAAATTTTGTCGACATTAAATAACCGATTGAGGTTGCTACGCCATAAATGAAAATAAATCTAAACCAAAGAATACATATTCTATTCATACGAATCTATCCTAAAAATGTTGTCGATATTAAATAACCCATTGAGGTTCATATGCCGTAAAACAAAATAAACCAAACAAATCTAGGCCAAAGAATACATATTCTATTCATACGACTCTATCCTAAAAATGTTGTCGATATTAAATAACCCATTAAGGTTGATATGCCGTAAAACAAAATAAACCAAACCAATCTAAACCAAAGAATACATATTCTATTCATACGAATCTATCCTAAAAATGTTGTCGATATTAAATAACCCATTGAGGTTCATATGCCGTAAAACAAAATAAACCAAACCAATCTAAACCAAAGAATACATATTCTATTCATACGAATCTATTCTAAAAATGTTGTCGGCATTAAATAACCCATTGAGGTTCATATGCCGTAAAACAAAATAAACCAAACCAGTCTAAACCAAAAGAATACATATTCTATTCATACGAATCTATCCTAGAAATGTTGTCGGCATTAAATAACCCATTGAGGTTGATATGCCGCATAACAAAATAAACCAAACCAATCTAAACCAAAGAATACATATTCTATTCATACGAATCTATCCTAAAAATGTTGTCGGCATAAAAATAACCCATTGAGGTTGATATGCCGTAAAACTAAATAAACCTTACCAAAGAATACATATTCTGTTGGCAACCAGTCTACCGCAGAAAGAAATGGCAACCTACTGCGGGAAAAAATCTGCCTCGTCAATCATTTATCGAAAGATACATTATCGTTCATGCGTCTATCACATGTGGAAAGGTATAAATATATCTCTTCCTCTTCAATAGGTTGACTAGTTGGAAAGACTGGGTTCTTTAGCATTGGATGGCAATTGGTCTACCGCAGAAAGAAATGGCAACCTACTGCGCGAAAAAGTCTGCCTCGTCAGTCATGTACTGAATGATACATGATTGTCCAAGACTGTATCACGTGTGGCACTTAACTAACTGGCTGATTTCGAATACGAAATGTTCCCCATAGTAACGTTTGGAGTCATAAATAATATATATATGTATATTGTAACTTACCAACAAAAACCTCTGGATCACTGGAAAGGTATTTTGTTTCAAATTCTGTTAAACTGGCCATTGTTGCCTTGGACTTTCCTTCTTCTTGCTGGTAGAAAATGGTGCCACACTGGCGATGAAGTACTGCAACACCGGGAGGCATGAAATTTCTCAATGTAGACTGCAAAGAAAAAACAACCAATCAGTCAATGAATCAATCGATCGATCAATAAATAATTAAATACAGAATATAACTGTGTCTAATTCTATTTTGTATATTGCGACCCCTGAATTTATCAGTCTATATTTCTGAGATGAGGTATTATGTACACTATTTACATTATTCGGACTATTATCCTCATCTTTGTCGCCATATTTATTACAACGTTTTGGCCCTTTAGTATCTGTCTATATTTCTGAGATGAGGTATTATGTACACTATTTACATTATTCGGACTACTATCCTCATCTTTGTCGCCATATTTATTACAACGTTTCGGCCCTTTAGTCTCTGTCTATATTTCTGAGATGTGGTATTATGTACACTATTTACATTATTCGGACTATTGTCCTCATCTTTGTCGCCATATTTATCACAACGTTTCGGCCCTTTAGTATCTGTCTATATTTCTAAGATGAGGTATTATGTACACTATTTAAATTATTCGGACTATTGTCCTCATCTTTGGCGCCATATTTATCACAACGTTTCGGCCCTTTAATATCTGTCTATATTTCTGAGATGAGGTATTATGTACATTATTCGGACTATTGTCCTCATCTTTGTCGCCATATTTATTACAACGTTTCGGCCCTTTAGTATCTGTCTATATTTCTGAGATGAGGTATTATGTACCTTATTTATATTATTTGGACTATTGTCTTCATCTTTGTAACCATATTTATAACAACGTTTCGGCCGTTGCATTCTCTGGCCTTCTTCAGATGGTTGGAATGTCAAACTGAAGCCTTTATTTCGGACGCTGGGTAGACTGTTCTAGTTCCACGTGCCATATCTTTATTCCTATATAACAAGTGACCGCATATTGGAGTGTGACAAATTTCAGTTTGACCGTATATCTAACCGGTGTGTGTATGTGTATGTACGTATACATTTATATA
>OZ010596.1:89296735-89389235 GCA_963932145.1 Acanthosepion lycidas
TTCATATCTATCTATCTATCTATCTATCTATCTTAGTCTGTTCATATCTATCTATCTATCTATCTATCTTAGCCTGTTCATATCTATCTATCTATCTATCTATCTATCTATCTATCTTAGTCTGTTCATATCTATCTATCTATCTATCTATCTTAGCCTGTTCATATCTATCTATCTATCTATCTATCTATCTTAGTCTGTTCATATCTATCTATCTATCTATCTATCTTAGTCTGTTCATATCTATCTATCTATCTATCTATCTTAGCCTGTTCATATCTATCTATCTATCTATCTATCTTAGTCTGTTCATATCTATCTATCTATCTATCTATCTTAGTCTGTTCATATCTATCTATCTATCTATCTATCTTAGTCTGTTCATATCTATCTATCTATCTATCTATCTTAGTCTGTTCATATCTATCTATCTATCTATCTATCTTAGTCTGTTCATATCTATCTATCTATCTATCTATCTTAGCCTGTTCATATCTATCTATCTATCTATCTATCTTAGTCTGTTCATATCTATCTATCTATCTATCTATCTTAGTCTGTTCATATCTATCTATCTATCTATCTATCTTAGTCTGTTCATATCTATCTATCTATCTATCTATCTTAGCCTGTTCATATCTATCTATCTATCTATCTATCTATCTATCTTAGTCTGTTCATATCTATCTATCTATCTATCTATCTATCTATCTATCTTAGTCTGTTCATATCTATCTATCTATCTATCTATCTTAGCCTGTTCATATCTATCTATCTATCTATCTATCTATCTATCTTAGTCTGTTCATATCTATCTATCTATCTATCTATCTATCTATCTTAGCCTGTTCATATCTATCTATCTATCTATCTATCTATCTATCTTAGTCTGTTCATATCTATCTATCTATCTATCTATCTTAGCCTGTTCATATCTATCTATCTATCTATCTATCTATCTATCTTAGTCTGTTCATATCTATCTATCTATCTATCTATCTATCTTAGCCTGTTCATATCTATCTATCTATCTATCTATCTATCTATCTTAGTCTGTTCATATCTATCTATCTATCTATCTATCTTAGTCTGTTCATATCTATCTATCTATCTATCTATCTTAGCCTGTTCATATCTATCTATCTATCTATCTATCTATCTATCTTAGTCTGTTCATATCTATCTATCTATCTATCTATCTTAGCCTGTTCATATCTATCTATCTATCTATCTATCTATCTTAGCCTGTTCATATCTATCTATCTATCTATCTATCTATCTATCTTAGTCTGTTCATATCTATCTATCTATCTATCTATCTATCTTAGCCTGTTCATATCTATCTATCTATCTATCTATCTATCTATCTATCTTAGTCTGTTCATATCTATCTATCTATCTATCTATCTATCTTAGTCTGTTCATATCTATCTATCTATCTATCTATCTTAGCCTGTTCATATCTATCTATCTATCTATCTATCTATCTATCTATCTTAGCCTGTTCATATCTATCTATCTATCTATCTATCTTAGCCTGTTCATATCTATCTATCTATCTATCTTAGCCTGTTCATATCTATCTATGTATCTATCCTAATCTGCTTATATTTATCTATCTATCTCTCTCAGACTGTTCATTATCTATCTATCTATCTATCTATACTAGTCTGTTCATATGTATCTATCTGACAAAAAGAACAGAAATAAAAAAGAAAATTTGACTTAAAAATAAGTACAATGTCTTCCTCAGTTTGCCCGTCCTGGGTATGACGATAAACTACATCCAGCAGCAAGGCCTCTGATCAGAAGGTCTTGAGGAGTGTGGAACCACCTCTTTATTGCTGGTGGTCTCAGGTCCATCCTGACCCAGTGTAGTAGCAACTGTTAGGGTCCCAGCAATGAGCAAATAGTTAACACCCAAACTAAGGTCAAACACTGTGAAAGTCTAAAGATAGTGCTTAATGCCAGAAATACATTTTAAAGAAAAAAGAATTATGAGCAGCAATACAGTTTTGAATATATATATATATATATATATATATATATATATATATATATATATATATATATATATATATATATATATATATATATATATATAGATATATATAGGATGCAGGTTCGAATCCTGTCAAAGGACGAATATTTTCTATGAAAATTTCTCGGACATTCAGGCCGGTAAATGTTATTTAATACTGTTTATTATAAACAAAGCATTTACTTAAATACCTGTATCTATAAAAAGAACGTTAAACATAAAAATGTCTTTAATAAACATATATATATATATTACCAGATCGTGTCGGCATTAAATAACCTATTGAGGTTGATATGCCGTAAAACAAAACAAAACAAAACAAAACAATATATACTGAGATCGATAGATAGATAGATAGATAGATAGATAGTCAAAAAAAATTTTTACCAGCAATAAAAATCTTGGCGGAATTAAATAACCCATTGAGGTTGAAATGCCGTAAACCAAACCAAACCAAACCAATAGATAGATAGATAGATAGATAGATAGATAGATAGATAGATAGATAGATAGATAGATAAAAAAAAAATATTACCAGCAATAAAAATCTTGTCGGAATTAAATAACCCATTCAGGTTGAAATGCCGTAAAACAAACCAAACCAAAACTCAGTTTGCTCTCACGTTCAGCGGAACGTAAGCTGACAAATTTAATTCGTTCGTGGAGGTCGTTCGTGATTCGAAATGTTCGTAAAACAAAACTATTTTCCCATAAGAATCAATGTAAAATGGATTAATCCGTTCCTGAACCCCAGATGATTGCTTATTTAAACTTTTACAACAGATTTTCACCACAAGTTTAGACCTATGAATCCTCAATGAAACTATTATTTAATTCCAACACCAAATAAGATAAACGCAATATGAAACAGACTAAAAAAATGTCGAAAACTCGATGCAATTATCTTGCTTTTTCACAAATGTTATCACCAGGAACACTATCACCAGTTTACAGTTTCTCATTTGTCCTAATCATTAGCAATTAATCCACCTTTTCAATCGTCAATGATCTTTAGTAAGAACTGTCACGTCTCTTGCAACACCGTTAACTTGATTGATTTTTCATTTTTGGAAAACAGTAAAGCATACTGTCATGGGTCCTTACCTATAACTACAGAATGAACTCTTCCTAACACTATGTATACTACGCCTCTCAAGAGAGATGGTCGAATCAAGCCGAGCTTCTCGGCTTGACGGTCGAAGTCTCTGCCTCTGAGCAGAGAGGAACCCGGACGAGGCTCCGCCGAAGGGTAGATCCTCGTTCGGGGAGGTTGACCAACACGATCCCGTTTATACGGTTTCTATGGGCATTTTTTGGCCGAGCCTACGGGCTCGGGAAACCCACGTTAAACTCGGCCTTGTGCCACATGCAACCCTCGTGGGGTGGGGGGCTAGATACCGAATCATGCCGACCTTCTCGGTTTGACGGTCGAACTCTCTGCCTCTGAGCAGAGAGGGACCCGGATGAGGCTCCGCCGAAGGACAGTCTCGTTGGGGGAGGTTTACCCACTCGGTCCCGTTTACGGGCAGTTTTTGGCCGAGCCTACAGGCTCGGGAAAACCACGTTAAACACGGCCTTGTGCCATTTGCAACCCTAGTGGGAGGGTGGCTAGATACCGAATCAAGCCGAGCTTCTCGGTTTGACGGTCGAACTCTCTGCCTCTGAGCAGAGAGGAAGCCTAACGAGGCTCCGCCGAAGGGCAGAGTCTCGTTCGGGGAGGTTGACCAACCCCATCCCGTTTATACGGGTTCTACGGGCATTTTTTGGGCCGAGCCTACGGGCTCGGGAAACCTGTAATGAGTTGGTCGGTCAACTTGAAACCCCCAAAGCGAGTGGAGGTGGGCAGGCGCGGGAACTGTGATTGGTAGCTGGCTTGTTGGTGTTTTGCATAGGTGTGTTACGAAGCTCTATGTAAAGGGCTGGAATGAGAAGAAGGGCAGTTTTCAGTCTCAGAAGTGGAGACTGTGTCCGTCGCTACGACAGCAGGAGAGAAAGAGACGAAATCATTTATTTTTTCGTGACACATTCCAACACATTAAAATCGGCCTTGTGCCACATGCAACCCACGTGGGGGGTTGGCTAGATACCGAATTGAGCCGAGCTTCTCGGTTTGACGGTCGAACTCCCAGCCTCTGAGCAGAGAGGAACCCGGACGAGTCTCCGCCGAAGGGCAGAGTCTCTTTCGGGGAGGTTGACCAACCCGGTCTCGTTTATACGGGATTCTACGTGCATTTTTTGGCCGAGTCTACGGGCTCGGGAAACCCACGTTCAACTCGGCCTTGTGCCACATCTTTCCCTCGTGGAGGGGGGGGGGCAAGTAAATATCCAATCGAGTCGAGCCGATAGTAGTTCACTCCAAACCAGACTGACAGTCATGCTAACACCTTCCACATCTTGTATTATTGTTTCGTGTAATATACCTTCGTTATTTCTACTCTTGTATTCGTGTTGTTCTTCCTTGGTCCTAACCTAGACCATAACAAGTAAAAAGGTCAGAGACACGATCGCCATTTTTATTTTTGGCTAAGATTTCTTTTTTCACATCTGTACTGATTCTGGAGCTTTTCATTTTACTTTTCTTTTTATGTGCCATGTCCTTTCAGGACGTAGGCGATCATGGCTCTCCACCTCCTTCTATCCCTTACAGCTCTCAGCAAGTCCCTTTCCTCTGCTTCCTGCCCCAGACCATGTTCTGTCATCCACCTGCTCAAGCTCGTCAGGTATGTCACGCGCTGCTTTCCCTTGTCTCTCTTTCCTTCTATCCGACCCGTGAGTATCAGATTCTCCAGGCCCGCCTTCCTCATTATGTGTCCCAGAAACTTTAGCTGTCTCTATCTGATGTTAAGTATAAGCGTTCTCCTTGTTTGTAACATCTCTATGACCTCATCGTTGCTCAGATGCTCGGTCCATGATATCCTTAGCATCCTTCTGTAGAACCACATCTCCGTCGCCTCGAGTCTATTCTTCATCTTTAAGGAAAGCGTCCAACATTCGCTGCCGTATAGAAAAGCAGATGTCACGTAACAGCTCAGTATTCTTTTCTTTGTTACCAAAGAAATCCTCCTGTCTTGTAATAATCTGCCCAGCTTTTGGAATGCGTCCTTGGCCCTCCCAATACGTCTACGGATCTCACACTTACCGTCCTCTGTCAAGACGCTTCCCAGATATTTAAACTTCTGCTCGATTCTAGTGTTCCCGACCTGTAAATCGGATTTCGGACTGTTCCTCTTACTGATGGCCATGCATTCTGTCTTCGTGTAGTTTGTGCTTAGTCCCTTCTTCTCACTCTCCGTCGCTACCTTCTGCAGGAGATTCTGTAATTTCTTTTCTGTGTCTGCTATCAGTACTGTGTCGTCTGCGTATCTTAGCAGATAGCTAAGTCCATAGGCTTGGGGATGAGCAAGCTGTCTGCAAGATGAGTCCCAAGAATGCTGTCACCAGAGCAGAAACTGAAAAGGGTTGATATTTCCAGGACACTTCTGACTCACTAATTTGACATTGAGAATTTTCACTGCAGATTAGTAACTCAAGATGAAACCTGGGTTCAGTACTTCGAACTTGAATCAAAGATTCAAAGCAAACAGTGGAAACACTCTGCTTATCCACCTCCGAAAAAGTACAAGCAGTCTACGTCTGTTGGCAAGGTGGATGTTTCTGTTCTTTTTATTATTGTGTAGGAGATTTTATAATTTCTTTTCCATGTCTGCTATCGGTAGTGTCGTCTGCGCATCTTATGTTGTTAAGGCTGTGTTCGCCAATGACAAATCCCGGTAGGGTTTCCAACCCTCTTTGGTCCTATGCGGTCTTATTTAATAATTTATTAAAAAACAAACAGAAAACACAAAGCCCAAAGGAATTCAGCAGAAGGCACGACGAATTCAAATAGGGATATGTATGCTCCATATATTTCTTTGCTCGAAATCTAAAGTTACAAAACCACAGATGCTTTCCCGCCGATAATCCTTGCTTTTAGACCCACGTTGTGGCCGGCTTGCGTTTTCATCACTCGGGACATCGTTAGTAAACCGAGATGTCTTTTGCTCGGAAGATTTGTTCATGAACCGATTCATTCCTTGTAAGAGCAGAGATTGCCCATTTTTTATGTATAAATACATTAACTAATAATTCATATACTAGTATATATTTAGATAGATAGATAGATAGATAGATAGATAGATAGATCATTTATAAATAAATAGATAGATATGAATAGATAGGTAGATATATATATATATATATATATATATATGAACAAGCTGTAACAGATAGATATGAAAAAGCTCTGATAGATAGATAAATATGAATAAACTGTTATAGATAGATAGATAGATAGATAGATAGATAGATAGATAGATAGATATGAACAAGCTGTGATAGATAGATAGATATGAACAAGCTGTGATAGATAGATAGATAGATAGATATATAGATAGATATGAACAAGCTGTGATAGATAGATAGATAGATAGATAGATAGATAGATAGATAGATAGAGATGAACAAGCTGTGATAGATAGATAGATAGATAGATATATAGATAGATATGAACAAGCTGTGATAGATAGATAGATAGATAGATAGATAGATAGATAGATATGAACAAGCTGTGATAGATAGATAGATAGATAGATAGATAGATAGATAGATAGATAGATAGATAGATAGATAGATAGATGGATAGATATGAACAGATAGAAAGATAGTAAATGTATAATCGAAAGTTTCATCAAGGTTAAATTGCAACCGGATGCTTAGCAACCGAAATCTTTCTCTGGCGAATGAAGTGAACAAGATGAGGCCGTGTTGCTATATTTGCGCTCTGTAAATAATGAGACATCAATATGGCGGCGTTCCATTAGCACCTCAAGTTTGTTCGATGCCTCACATAAAGTTCACATTAAAACAACGAATGTAGAAAAAATTAGAGGGTCAAAATAGGTGTTTCTTTTTCTCTTTTACTTTTAATATAACATTAAAACGAATACCAGAAATAAAGCTGTTTTCAGAGTATTTTTCCAAACGTAACTGCCCAGGTTTGAATCAATGATTATAAAGACGAATGTAGGTATTTACTATTTAATGACAACTTTGGGGCAAATGCAAACTTGCATGTTTTGAGGCGCCTGGTAAAGATCAAATCCATGGCACAGAGGTAATATTCTGAAAGTGATTTTTTATTAAAAAAAAAATTACAATGATCCTCTTTGTATAAAGAATAGTTAAAAACGTCGAACAATCAACTTTTATGAATCATGCCTTTCATAAACTAAGTAAAGTATTACGAGATACGAAAATGTCGTTAGAAACAAAGAAAAGAGTGCAGAAATGATATGTAATATCTAATCTCCTATGTGGCAGTGAATGCTGGACAATCTACCCCATAAACTAAGCAAAGTATTTAGAGATAGGAAAATGTCTTTAGAAACAAAGAAAAGAGTGCTGAACTGATATGTAATATCTAATCTCCTATGTGGCAGTGAATGCTGGACAATCTACCCCATAAACTAAGCAAAGTATTTAGAGATAGGAAAATGTCTTTAGAAACAAAGAAAAGAGTACTGAACTGATATGTAATATCTAATCTCCTATGTGGCAGTGAATGCTGGACAATCTACCCCATAAACTAAGCAAAGTATTAAGAGATAGGAAAATGTCTTTAGAAACAAAGAAAAGAGCACTGAAATGCTATGTAATATCTAATCTCTTATATGGCAGTGAATGCTGGACAATCTCCTCATGCCTTTCATAAACTAAGCAAAATATTAAGAGATAGGAAAATGTCTTTAGAAACAAAGAAAAGGATGCTGAACTGATATGTAATATCTAATCTCCTATGTGGCAGTGGATGCTGGACAATCTACCCCATAAACTAAGCAAAGTATTTTGAGATAGGAAAATGTCTTTAGAAACAAAGAAAAGAGTGCTGAACTGATATGTAATATCTAATCTCTTATATGGCAGTGAATGCTGGACAATCATCTCATGCCTTTCATAAAGTAAGCAAAATTTTAAGAGATAGGAAAACGTCTTTAGAAACAAAGAAATGAAATACCGATTCTCTTATATGGCAGTGACAGCTGCTCGATCACCTTCCATAGCATTGTTAGTTAATGTATTAGCGTATTAGTTCTCTGATGGTTTTGCGAGTCTTATCATATCTGGACAAATAGCTGTTTCAATATATTCAAGTAATCTTATTGATTGATTTTCCTGGAGCCATTTTGCTACAGGACTTGATAAATATGTTTTCGTGAAAAATTGTTTTAGGAGAAATATTTGATAAATTTCAACCGAAAGCTGTATTGCCTGCTCAGTCAATGAATGCAAAATGTTTCCTTGTAAGGGAACGGCTAATATTGCAATGCTGTTGTATAGTCTACAATTCCCTCTGCCTGGAAATAAACAAACAATAACTTTTATGTATTAGAGATTTAGCCTCGTGTTTATAGAGGGTGGAGGAGTCAAAAATTATCTTTGGGTTTGTCACAATGCCTTCTGCTCATGGGCGCTTATAGTTGGTACTATTATGGTCGCGTGATCGAAGCTTGGACCTGATCACACTAGTTTTCTTGCTGCTGTTACAGTGTAAACATAGCCGCTCCGTTAGCAGTGTGCGCCAATGTAGAAACAAATAGACATCCTTTCTGTAAGTAATCAGATTCCTGCTGATGCCACTTTGGGTTTTTGGATATTTCTAAAGAGACTGCGTAGACACAACAAACACTGCTTGAATAGTATATAGACCCTTGTTGGGCTGGGACACTCTCTCTGACAAACCGAATCAGATAATGGTTTCTCCTTCAAAGGAGGACGCTGGTTTGAATTCTGCCGGAGAGGATATTTTGTTTATTAGATTTTTATTGAGTGTATAAGCCGATAGAAATAATACACACTACTTAAAAAACGGGTCATCTATTTAAATACGAGTATCTCTATCTATAAAAGGCAGGATGTGTGTGTGTGTGTTTGTGTGTGTGTGTGTGTGTAACGAATGCACGGCCGCAATTTTCGACGGATTTGCACCAAAATTTACATGCACATGCTCCAAGTTAGCGGAAAGGCTAAGACCGACTTTGCATTTCTCAACTCTCATCGATAGTGGAAATAATCGATTTTTTCATGCTTCTACGACAGTTTTCATGTGGTTTGCGGCCATTTTCTACTGGCCAGAGTGAGTGAGTGCCTATAGCTGGCTGCCACGAATAGGCAGGAAGATTCTATTGGCCAGCGTGAGAGCCAACAGCTAACTGACACGAATGTTAATTAGCATGCTAGCATGCAAAAAAAAATCGATAGCTGCATTCGTCACAAGTGGGAAAAATTTAAATCTGCATGGCACTTTACTCCAATTGGCTCATTCGCTTGCTTAAACTCAACGTTGATTGTGATTCCGCAGAACTGGGTTGGGTGCGAAAAAGTATTTGTTGTTAACATTCTTTTTTCATTCGGTTTTTCTAGTTACGAGACCTTTTTTAAAGCTGATCGTTTTGTGTTCATTTTTTTTAGTTCTTTTTTTGTAACAGATTTAATGTTTAGTATAGAGCTTAGAAAAAATTCGCAGTGTGAGATAGGCAAGAAGTAAGGCATGTAGCAACATCAGCACGGCAAAGGGCACTTCTTTAAAGGCAAGGAAGGGCAAAAATATTTTAAGTCAAGTGATAGCGATTGCTGTATGAGTCGTACGATTTTTGAATCAAGCACGGGCAACGCCGGGCCATGCTGCTAGTCCACTATAAAATGAAGTAATAAGTAATAGGAATTTTGGATTAAAAATAAATCCTAAAATTCTGAAGAAATTTCTTATCTTACGATTCCGATATGAAATTGAGTAGATATAGGCTTTCGGTGGAATCTAAATGAAGGTATGTGAAATTCTTTAAAAAGTTCAATAGAACCTTGCCGGGCATTGACATTCTCTGTGGCCGAGCGGTTTAAATCACGTCAGTGGTTTCTCTTGCAAAGGTGAACGCAGGATCGAACCCTGTTGGAGAGCACATTTTCTTCATTAAGTTTTCTCAAGGGCGCTGGCCGGTAGACATACTACTTAAAAAAAAAAAAACGGTACGGCTATTCAAACACGGGTATCCACTAAAAATAACGTTCGAATGTCGGATTAAAACTAATCCATTAATTCTTTACCAGTTGCTTTCTTTATGTTCATTACGTCGAGATGAGAAAACGTGTTCGAACTCTGGCGGAGAGCATGTTTTCTTCATTAAGTTTTCTCGGGTGCTCAGGCCGATAGAGTTAATATACAGGATGTGATGAGTAAATTGTCGCCATTTTGTATTGTTAATTTTGCGCATGCGCGTTGTTTTTTATTTTGTCGACTGCACAGGATAGTAGCGTAAGTTGGACACAATATGTGAGAAAATGAGCACCATGACGCAATTTACTCCGCCAGAAATTTGGACACGACATGTTGTACTGCTTGGCATTCGCACCGGAAGCTCCAGTAAGAATATTTTAGAGTGTTTGGATGTCCCATTTTTACAAAACCCCTGCTGGCCCATTTTTATAAAAAAAAAACATTCTAGCCCATTTTTATAAAACCCCTGCTGGCCTATTTTTATAAAAAAAAAAACATTCTAGCCCATTTTTATAAAAACCCCTGCTGGCCCATTTTTATAAAAAAAAAAAAAACATTCTAGCCCATTTTTATAAAAACCCCTGCTGGCCCATTTTTATATAAAAAAAAACCATTCTAGCCCATTTTTATAAAACCCCTGCTGGCCCATTTTTATAAAAAAAAAAACATTCTAGACCATTTTTATAAAACCCCTGCTGGCCTATTTTTATATAAAAAAAAAACATTCTAGCCCATTTTTATAAAACCCCTGCTGGCCTATTTTTATAAAAAAAAAAAACATTCTAGCCCATTTTTATAAAACCCCTGCTGGCCTATTTTTATAAAAAAAAAAAAACATTCTAGCCCATTTTTATAAAAACATCTGCTGGCCCATTTTTATATAAAAAAAACCATTCTAGCCCATTTTTATAAAACCCCTGCTGGCCCATTTTTATAAAAAAAAAACATTCTAGCCCATTTTTATAAAAACCCCTGCTGGCCTATTTTTATAAAAAAAAAACCATTCTAGCCCATTTTTATAAAACCCCTGCTGGCCTATTTTTATAATAAAAAAAACATTCTAGCCCATTTTTATAAAACCCCTGCTGGCCCATTTTTATAAAAAAAAAAACATTCTAGCCCATTTTTATAAAAACCCCTGCTGGCCCATTTTTTATAAAAAAAAAACCATTCTAGCCCATTTAAAAAAAACCCTTCTGGCCCATTTAATAAAACCCATATCATAAAACCCATTCTGGTACATCTCATTTAACCCATTCTGACCATTTTATAAAACCTGTTCTGTCCCATTTTTTATAAAACCTATTCTGGCCCATTTTATAAAACCTATTCTGGCCTATTTTATAGAATTCCTCTGGCTCATTTTATAAAACCCATTCTGCTACATTTTATAAAACAGCATCTGGCCCATTTTATAAAATCCCTTCTGGCCAAAAGAAAACACATTCTGTCCCATATTATACGCCCTTCCCTGGCCCATTTTATAAAACTTCTTCCGGCCAATTTCATAAAATCTCTTCCGGCCCTTTTTAGAAAAACGCTTCTATCCCATTTTATTAAACCACGTCTGACCCATTTTATAAAACCCATTCTAACCCCGCCAATCTGGCACCTGTGAATGATAATTTTGCCACCGTTATGTCGCCAACACATGTTTGTATAGGAGGCTGCCTTTTTTCCTGTGTTTAATATTAGTTCCCTATATTAGTCTATATTTCTGAGAAGAGGTATTATGTACATTATTTACATAACTGTGCCAGCCGTCCTCAAGGACACATGGCACAGTGGATAGAGGTGTTGGTTAGATCCAGTGACAGGACCCAAAGAGTAAGAGTTCAATACCCGGTTAAGGCAGTGGAGAACTTTCAGAGGGAAATTAGCAGGAGATAACTGACATCCAGTAAAACGTGGTACTAGAACAGTCTACTCCAGTGAGCGAAATAAAGTGTTAAGTTCGACATTTCAACCACCTGAAGAAGGCCGGAGTGTACAACGGCCGAAACGTTGTAATAAATATGGCGACAAAGATGAGGACAATAGTCCGAATAATGTAAATAGTGTACATAACACTTATATATATATATATATATATACACACATATATATATATAAAGACATTTTTATATAATGTTCCCTATATTCGGTTTCAAGCGATTTAATTATTAGAAACAGAATTTCTTTAATAGTGTAACCCATCATACAATTTTTTAATGCCAATCAGCGGTTTTGTGATGTGAAAGTAAACTTATCTTTAAATTGTCATCGTAATTTTTTATTACTAATTTTATTTGGCACTTGATTTTTTTTTCTATTAATTTGTGCTGTATTGATTTAATAAGCGCTTGCGAGATCGAACCAGGGGCCTACTGAATTGGATTTGTTTTCTCGTGCATATCTTAAGAGACTTGGATCACAACCTCTGAATATTCCAGTCTACCTGTCACTATTCCGCCTTTTTTGCGCCGATGTGTCCAGATGATTGTTGTTTTCCGAAGAAATGTCGTCAGCCCTCTGGCCACAATGCCAAAAATCAACTTACCTTTAGTATCTTGTAATGATAGCATTTGGAACGGCGCTATTTTTTTTTTTTTTTGTATTTTTATTCTTTGTTACCCATAATCCCTCTGTTCATATCTAATATACCGCGACTTTCTATCCGTTTCCAAAAATCTTTTATTATATAGCATATTTGTTTTAGTAAATTTTGACCACCATTTGTAAAACGTACGCTGCTTGCTTCTGGGACAGAAGCTGTTCCCGCAGATTTGATTAAATTCTGGATTTTCTTTCCATACAAACACTTGGGTATCAAACTAGATTCTGTAGAGGTCTGGATTTATTAATATGCTAGCTAAAATGACGCCCTATCGGGCGGCTTTTAAGCTAGCTCTTACGGAGAGCTCTTGATTGGGCCTTCACCGTAATAGGTAGGGAAGAGTAGATGCAGTAGGCAACAATAAACTACAGAAGTACTCAAAATTAATTATTACATTTAAGTATTGCATTAATATCTACCTTTTAAAAGTTCAACGATAATTCTTCTGCCACTACTTAATTTAAAGACAATTTGATGTACATAAGTCCTTACTTTCTGAACAAACAATTATTTTTATTTCATGGGTGACTTTCGCTGAATTTCGCAATTAATTTCAATTGTTATTGTACAAAAAATTTGTCATATCGGGCGTCATTTAAGCTAGCTCTTACGGAGGTCTCTTGATTGGGCCTTCATCACAATAGGTAGAGAAGAGTAGATTCAATAGGCAACAATAAACTATAGTACTAAAAATTGATCGCTACATTTAAGTATTGCATTAATATCTAAGCTTACCTTTTAAAATTTCAACGATAACTCTTCTGCCGCCACTTAATTTAAAGACAGTTTACCTTCCGTTCAAACAGTTATTTTTTATTTCATGGATGACTTTCGCTGGATTTTGCAATTAATTTCGATTATTCACAATTTTTTTCCCAAGATATAAAAATTGCTATCATACAAAACATTCGTCGCAAAAAAAAAAAAAAAAAAATCACGTAAAAATAGCCGAAAAAAATGGCAGTAATGAAAACTTGGGAATCCCAAATTTCAGGGTCGCGGGTCTGGATCCATCCCGGAATGTTTTTAAATTGCTCACGGAGTTGGCCTGATTCCAAATTGGAATGATATTTCGGGCTACGGCCTCTATAAGTTGAAAAGACGGACAATTTTATTTTTAAACACTGTAATTTGAGAACAGTAATTCTTTCATTTGAATATTAGCTATTGGAAGTTAGAGAGTTATGTCCCTTTAATTGTTTTGTATCAGTGGAATCCAAGATGGCGGAATCCGAAAAACAATCTATGACTTGCGTATCCAGATTCAGCCAGGAATAATTTAATTTGCTCACGGAGTCGGTCTGATTCCAAAATGGTATATGTTGGGCTACGACCTGTAGGAGTAAAATTGGAAAAGTTTGATCCAGGGACATACTGACATTCGCAGTTTTTTATATAGATTATTGGTGCAGAGGTCCTCGTCTCTGCACAGATCTTTTAGTGTCTCTTTGAATTAGTTGTCATATTTTCTCACCGGACGTATTTAATTTGTACAGTTTGATTGACTCTGTCAGCAATCATCGTTAAAACATAAGTAGTTAATCTAGAGAAGCGGAAAGCCGCCGTATTGTTTATCCGAAAGAAGACCGTGCAATGAGAGTTGTATGACCAATTCAGAGTTAATTAGAAAATTTACTACTTTGCTAAAAAGAGGTAGAAGGCTAATAAGCTAATAGAAGGATTAAATGGTCCACCTGAGTTCTTAAAGCCTGTAACAACAGAAGAGAATTTCCAACAGGCCGAAAATCAAGAAGCAGCTAAACATCTATTGTAAAGTTTAGAAAGAACAGAAGCTAGTTCAGGAGCCCATTTCTTAACGCAGGGATGTCCTCAGCTCCACGTACTTTGTGGGGATCCAATGTAGAAATGATACTATCAGGTCATCCCATAAGATCTGTCCGAATTTTGAATAAAGAAAACAAGTGACCAAATGTTACATTTAATTACAGATTCAATCAACAATGTATTTCCCTGATTATCTATGACTTCCTTCCATCTATTAACAAGCTTACTAATTCCATTACTGTAAAATTCTTTTGGCTTTGAATTCGAAGAACTCACAAATGTCAGTTTTAACCTCTTCCTGTGTTACAAAAGCTGTTTCTTCCAAATGATTCTGTAAGCTACGAAACAAATGGTAATCTGAAGGAGCAAGATCGGGAGAATAAGGTGGATGAGGAATTTTCTACCAACCAAGTTCTTCGATCTTTTGTGACGATATTCTTGCTGTGTGGGGTCGCGCATTGTCCTGATGAAACATCACCTCTTTTCGATTCACTAGAGCAGGTCTTTTTTTCCTCAAAGCTTGGTTCAAACGCTCTAATTGCTGACAGTATATTTGAGCATTAATTGTTGCATTAGGTGGTAAGAATTCAAAGTGGATTATTCCTTAGCAATCCTACCAGATTGAAAGAAGAAGCTTTTGCCCATGAAGTTCCCTTCTCGGCTGTGGCTGAGGTCCTTCCTCTTTACCAAGCTACTGTCTACGACGCTTAACATTTCGATAAAAGATTCATTTTTCGTCGCCAGTCACAAGTCTATCCAAAACAGGTGAAACAAGTTGGCGAGAATGGAAAGAAGAGCAGATGTCAACTCGGGATTTGAGGTTGTTTTCGGACAATACATGAGGTACCCATTTTCAAAGTTTAGGAACTTTTCCAAGTTGTTGAAGATGACGATGAAGAGTTGTATGGTTTGAACTGAGAACCACTGCCAATTCCTCAACTGATAAAGCAGAATTTTCTTCAAGGGCTGCTTCAAGAAGCTTTTCATCAAACTCAACTGGACGTCTGATTCGATCTTCATCTTCAAGGGTGAAATCTCCACCTCTGAATTTTGCAAACCATCTTCTGCAAGTTCTTTCATTCACACATTCCTCTCTATAAACTGAGTGAATGATTCTAGCCGCTTCGGCTGCTGAGTTTCCTTTCTTGAACTCATAAAGCATTATGTGCCTCAAATGATTCTTGGGTACTTCCATGTTAGCAGGGTTTTAATCAAACAAAATTTAATTTTATTGTTCTCTGAAATAAAATTTGATCAGTTTAAATGCATCTAAACATAAAAATAATGTTCAGCTCCATTAGACATTATAAAATACTCTTTAAATTTCGTTCATTTTAACAAAAAGTTAAAATTCGGACAGAACTTATGGGATGACCTGATAAAAACCACGGAGAGAGTTATATGCATATCCCTTAGCTGGGACCCAGTCCCAAGAAGTAAATCTCAAGGAAAAACAAAAGAAAATGACACTTGCTTCGGATCATGAAAAGACATTATGGCTTAATGAATTTGACCCTCCCAGGAAGATGGAATCAGATGGATTCTATATCAAGAACTTGTGTAAATTGTTGGCAGAACAGAAACTGGGAAACGTACAATTATTTCTGCGTGATACAAAGATTGGAAACTGTGGAGAGCCATAATCGGCCACGCTGCGAAGGGAGAGATCATAAAAACAGAAGAAAAGTCTACCCTGAAAATCAGCATTCAAAAATCGCGTCTTTTTACTTGAAATCGAACGTCAACTACTGACGACGAAAGAAATATGCAATTTATTCAAGAAGGCATTTTTTTTTTCAAGAAAATTGGACCTACCTTTAAAATCAGATGTCGCATACCTTTTCTTTGGGATCGAACATTGAGCCCTAGCAAGTGTATCCCCTACCTCAATAAGCCGAGAAACAGCGCAATTTGATTACACCAACGTCCACAAAAAAAAAAAAAAAAAAAAATTAGCTTCCGTCGGTGGGAGGCACGCGGTTAATAGAACAGCAATAGAAATAGAAATGCATGTTGAATGACGTGGGGAGATAGTAAATAATTAGAATGGCAAGTGAGCGGAATTTTTTTTTTTTTTTTTTTGATGGGGTTTTATTAGAAAAATGATTAATGTTTCAGGTTTCATTTTCTTTTTATGATTTTGTCACGGGTAAATGTCCAGCTACAATTCATTCAAGTCAGGTGAGCTATAATTTGTATTAAGGGAAAAGGAATAAATTGTCCTTCGGGCACAGAGGGGGACGATTCTTCTTAATTCTAATCATCATCTTGATATTTTGCGAACAAAATATAAGCACACACACATACATATATAGATAAATATCTACACACACATATATATATATATATATTTACATGCGCATGCACAAATATATATGACAAGCTGAACCCACAAGCACATGCATAAATGCATACGCACATACTCCTATATATATATATTGACAGTGTAACCCGGAAATAAGAGACCCGGACATAAGATAAACCCTGATATAAGAGAGATTTTCTCTGGTCCCAAATTAGAGCCATACTTACCTAAACAAAAATAGACCAAACCCGGATATAAGAGAAACTCGTATATAAGATACTTCTTCTCCGGTCCCGACAACTCTCTTATATCCGGGTTACACTGTATATATATATATATATATATATATATATATATATATATATTACGAATTTAGCACACAGACGAATGCATGCACAGTATCACACACACTCATATATGCATATTATGACCTGAGAACATGCATACGCATACACACGCAAACAAATACGCACACATACATACTCCTGTGTATATATATATATATATATATATATATGTATGTATTACGAATTTAGCACACAGACAAATACATACACAGGATCATACACATACACACACAAACAAATACGCGCACACACACACACATATGTATGTTATGAGGTGAGTGCACACAGGTATATGCACACACACACACACACACACATGTATACATAATTTGTTGGAAATAAACTACACATGCACACACACATATATAATACGCCCTTAAAATACATATATGCGTGTGTGTGTGTGCGTGTGTGTGTGTGTGCGTGTACGTGTGCGTATAACGGGTGTAACAGTATAATTATCCACCCCATAAAATGTTTATTATGTAAAAAAAAACCACTAAACTAATTGAGTTTCTTTTTTCCAGGTTTTCAGATAAAACTTTTAACCATCTTGACACCATTCATCGTAAGAGTCACTGAAAAATCCTTGGAGTTATTCAGTTAGAAAGAGAACGGGTTAAAATCGTTTTGTGTCAGCTCCACCGTGTCTTCCTAATGGAGCAATGGTGAGAGGACAAAGATCATTCAGGCTTTCAACAATGGTATCACAAATCGCACACTGGCTTCCATCTTCAAAGTCCATTGAAGAACCATCAAGACAACGGTGAATAAATTTAAAAAAGAGGGAACAGTAGAAAGGAAAACTGGATCAGGAGGTCACAACTGGAAGACGGATCATCATTTCAACTTAAAGTTAAGAGATCAATTAGAAAAGATCGAACTCAATCCATAAGACGTTTGGCACGTGAGAGAGAAGTTTCTGCTATGACAGTTCAAAAAACAGATTTCCAAATGGAATCGTACATGAAACCAAGGACGTACATTGTTACTTCAGTTAGAAGGTTAGAGAGGGCAATATATATATATATATATATATATATATATATATATTAATTTCATTCATTCATAAGCTTCCGATCCTCAGCTATCATTAATTAATGATGAACATGTCATTTTCCTTAAGCTTGGCGAGTAGTTATACATTTTATTGCTTAAAGTACAGCCCAATAGTGTTGTAAAAATCTGGACGATTTCCAGTAAGATATCTTTAATCATTTCTAAGATGCAACGGTTCAAAGATTAATTTAAAAGAACAATTTTGCTGTTGCACCCGGTATATATAATATATATTATATTTGTGTGTATATATATATATATATATATATATATATATATATATATATATATATATATATATATATATATATACACTATTTACATTATTCGGACTATTGTCCACATCTTTGTCTCCATAATTATTACAACGTTTCGGCCGTTGTACCCTACGCTTCGGACTTCTTCAGGTGGCTGGAATGTCGAACTGAACCCTTTATTTCATTCCTCAAGAACACATGGCACAGTGGATACAGTTAGTTAGATCCAGTGACAGGACCCAAAGAGTGTGAGTTCAATACCTGGTTAAGGCAGTGGAGAACTTTCAGAGGGAAAATTAACAGGAGATAACTGATAACTGACAGCCATTAACATGGCACGTGGAACTAGAACAGTCTACCCCAGTTAGCGAAATAAAGGGTTCAGTTCGACATTCCAATCGCCTGAAAAAGGCCGGAGCGTACAACGGCCGAAACGTTGTAATAAATATGCCGACAAAGATAAGGACAATAGTCCGAATAATGTAAATAGTGTACATAATGCCTCATCTCAGAAATATAGTTTGATACTTTTATTTCGATCATATATATATATATATATATATATATATATATATATATATATATATATATATATATATATATATATATACATCACTAGCTTAGCACACATACACTTTTTGTATCCGAGAGGACATTTCTGATATATCCTTCTTTTTTATTATTATTATCATTAATGTTTCAGCCATTACAAGGGCCAAGAGCCACTCAATGTAATAGATTACTGAATGAGGTGGCTGCATGAGCGTAAGAGGAGTAAAGTAAGACTTGAATTTTATGGAGATATGGACGAAAGTTAACTGTTAGATTTTAAGAGGTTAGGCTTGTAGGGATTCGAGACATGCATATATATATATATATATATATATATATATATATATATATATATATATATATATATATATATTAGGTTGGTGCAAAAATAATGTCGTTTTCTTACATATGTTACTATGTGAGAAAACGACATTATTTTTGCATCAACCTAATATATATATGAAAAGTGTGTGTAAATGAATATAAATAAATATATATATATATATATAATTATATATTATATGCGCGGTACTTATTAGAAAGCGCTCAATATCAGAAATAGAGCTAACATATTTGGTTGGATTGATGTGAGTTCGTGACCCTGAGTTTCACGCTTTTGCGATCGTCAGACAAACTCTGAAACCCAGGGTCACAAACTGACATCAATCCAACCAGATAGATAGATAGATAGATAGATAGATAGATATTAATTCAATTTAAATAGAAAACAGACAGCCTTAAGGTTTCATTGGCTATAATTTATTTCGACAGGTATGTAGTTTTTACCTGATTCATCAGGCCACACATCCAAGGGTAAAAAAAATGTGTTTTAAATTTACATATAACTTTTATACACATTTGAGGGATAAGTTTTAAGCTGATGTAAGGTGATATAGAGAGGGGGGAGGAGGAGGACGACAGATATGGTCGAAATTAGAGATGGAAGGGAGCGATAGGAATAATTTTAAATCTATTTTTATTAAAATATTTAAGAGTAAGGAAGAGGAGTAAGGACCAGACATTGACCTATCTCAGATATGTATGTTGAAGAATATGGACAAGTTCTGTCTATCGAGGTTTTACGTGTTTTTTTTGTTTGTTTTTTTTTGTTTTATTCAGTAAATTGAGCAAAATTCTTATTAACTTATTATTTTTATATTATTTTATGCTCCAGTATTTCCGAATGATACTTCATTAGTTTTCAAGGATTATTCTGAGTGTAGTTCTTGTAAAGATGGCAGAGTGCATTCCCCTTACCATTTCAAAACTTTCCAATTCCGCTACAATTTAACGCATGGTTCTACGAGAAAGAAAGAATCTATACATGTCTTTCGTAAGGGCATTAATCCAAAGTAAATTCGACTGATTCGATCACAGTTTGAACTCAGTCCGTCGATTCTACATTCTGTACCGATGACCGTTGGACGAAGCTGTCTCGTGGTGTCTTCTTTTGAACCCCGGACGAAAGCGAAGTTTCATGTCACGAGAAGAAAAACAAAAGGTGTTATCGGACTATCATAAACTTATATTTGTCTAGACAAATAAGAACACGTGGTGAAATCTCTCAGACATAAAATTATTGTTTGTTCACCAACGAATGAAAAAATGCAATATAGTTTTACCATGAAGAAGCATTGTAAATGATTTTACAAGGAGAATGTATTGCAAATGATTTTATTATAAAAATGCATTGCAAATCATTTTCCTATGAAAATGTATTAAAAATGATTTTACTATGAAAATGCATTGGAAATGATTTTATTATGAAAATGCATTAGAAATTATTTTATTATGAAAATGCATTAGAAATGATTTTACTATGAAAATGCATTGGCAAATGATTTTACGACGAAAATGCAATGGAAATGTTTTTACAATAAAAATGCATTACAAATTATTTATCTATGTAAATGCATTAAAAATGATTTTACTATGAAAATGCATTGCAAATGATTTTACTATGAAATGCATTGGAAATGATTCTAATATGAAAATGCATTAAAAATGATTTTACTATGAAAATGCATTGACAATGATTTTACTGTGAAAAAGCATTGCAAATGATTTTACTATGAAAATGCATTGCAAATTATTTTATTATGAAAACGCATTGCAGATGATTTACTAAGAAAATGTATTACAAATAATGTTATCTCTGGTTGTAACCTACTGCTATAGACGATCGAGGCAGGGATAAAGCGTAGGTGAGAGGCGAGGTGAACATTCTAGCAGGCATCTTCCTTTTCCCGCCGATGCAAGACCTTCTTCTCGTCACTCTGTCCTTTTCGCTGGTAGTGACCACTGTCTTATAATGATTGTCTTTTGTCATCTTTGTCTAAAAAATCAATTTATCTTTATTCAGTGACTCTCTTTGCCCGAGCTGTTTATCATAATACTTATGAAGTCCACTTCACTCAAATATTAATCATCGAGAAAGTAATGTCTGAATCCATTTTTGTGGCGGGTCAGCTGTTTTCCATTTAACAAGATATCGCCTGACACTGATATCGTTACATCCTATAAGGAAACATTCCGCTTTCCTTGACCGAGCAGCCAGTACGGCTTTCGGTTGACATTTGTAAAAATCTTTCTATAAAAACAATTTTTAACGAAAATATATTTCCTAAGTCCAGTAGAAAAATGGGTCCGGACAAACAACTGAGATTCCCTGAACATAATGAAAAAAATCAGGGGTCCAGATATGATAATATATTCAATAATTTGATATTTGCTATTCTCTGTTGCGGTGTCCTCCGTCTAATGAGTCTATTGTGGACACTTCGACTTACTATAAAATTAGTAGGAAAGTAAGCCTCGGGGGGACAGTAGTATAGACTGAACGTTGGTCAACCGACACACGCTCCGAAGTCGTGTAATACTCTTCTGTTTAATACATAATTTATCTGCAACCTTATTTCTTAACCATTGAAGGTTGGGTCATCGGGCTTCAATAATATGGTCTTGTCTAGATTGAGAAATCCCATAATATCTTGGAATTTTCATTTTCTATTACCGCCTCTAGTTGATGTTTATACCTCTTCTCTTTTACAGCGGAGCCAAATTATTTTCCATATTTGGAAACATTCGGCTTTCATTGACTGAGTGATCAATGACATTGTCAGTTAAAATTTATAAAATCTTCCTCTTAAAATAATTTTTCAGGAAAACGACTTTCTCAAGACCAATAGCTGTCATAGCTCCTTCCAATGCTGAGGATAAGTTTCCTCCCTAACCTTTTTATTTGAAGGGATATGGAACGTCAACCTCATATGTCAGTATTTGCTCTTCGAGTTACATGGACATGTGGATACGTCTTCTCCTGCCAGTATATAGTCTTTCTATCAGCAAGCCCTATGTAGTGCCTCCTCGTGGGGAACACATGGCAACCGAGCACTTTGCCGACTCGGGCTAAACTACAGGGGACGGGGGAGGATTTTGGCCCCCTTAACATGCGCCATGTAGGCCTATCATTGTGTGGGCATGTCCTCGTGTCCATGAACCAAACCCCATAACTGGGATTTGGTTCATGGACACCAGGACATGGGTTAAATAGCTCCACTGCCTTGTTTTTTTTTTTTTGTTTTTTTTTTTGTTTGTTTTTTTTTAGCTTAGCGCCCCGAGCAAGGCATGAAGCCACTAGGATGCAGTGGGGTTGCAGAAGATTTGTAGCAAGAGCAGATAGGAGTGATAGAAGAAAGGATGAAGGGAAGGATAGTGTGTAGATCAAGGTAACTGGAGATGTCGATTGACATTACATTTGAATAGTTGGAGATTATGGCTATCAGGGAAACAGTAATTGGGAAGGGTGTTCCACAGGCGAGAGGTGCGAGGTATGAAGCTATTGGAGTAGAAGAGACATTTACATTTTAAAGTTTCTACAGTGTAAGGGTGAGAGCGGGATGCCAGCCTCGTAGGGTGCTTGTATTCATGGAGACTGGGGACCAGTGAAAGCAGCTCATCAGAGCAATTGCCATGAAAGTATTTGTAGAAGAGACAGAGGCGACGGCGCGTCTGTGAGATAGTGGCTGCAGGCGAGACGCCAGATCAGGGCCAATCACATTACATATCCGTCTCTGGATCTTGTCAAGAACTCCGAGGTAAACAGAAGGTGCCCCAGACCATATATGGCAGCAATACTCCATGCAAGGGCGAATGGTTGTTTTGTATATTTGAAGTATCGATTCAGGGGAGAAAAATTTCCTAGCGCGGCACAGAGAGCCAACTTTCCTCGCGGTGGACGATGCAATTGACTCAATGTATTTGTTCCATCTCAGGTCAGCAGTCAACGTGAGACCGAGCAGACGCAGGGAGTCGCTCTCAAGTTGACTATCAGACATTTTAATGGGGGGCAGGTAAGGATATCTATGGTGGTTAATGGAGAGTAGTTTAGTTTTTGAGGCGTTAAATTTGACCATCCAATTGTTGCCCCAGTTAACAACCGATTGGAGGTTCATTTCAAGACGCGCGGCCAGGTTAGTTTTGACCGCGACACTAGATTTGTTTTTGAGGCAGGAGTAAATTGTAGTGTCGTCCGCGTAGATGCCAACTTGGGAACCTATGGCGTCAGGAAGGTCGTTGATGGAAATAAGGAAAAGTGTGAGGCCAAGGATGGAGCTTTGGGGAACACCTGCGTTCGTTGGGTAGGAACTGGAGGAGAAACCGTTGAGAACGACCTTAAATTCTCGGTTTGACAGGAATGATTGTATTAGATCAAACAGTCGACCAGTAATACCGTAACCCTGGAGCTTACGAAGAAGGCCGGCATGCCAATCCCTATCAAACGCTTTGGAGATGCCTAGGGCCACGGCACGTGGAAATCTTTTGGAAAAGAAAAGGCTAAAGCGTAAACCCTACACAAATCCGGAGTGGAGCCCCTAAGGCGGATAGACGGTACTTTGTGCTACCTTCCAGAAACTCCTGCAGTCGTGCTGGTACCAAACTGTATTGGTTTATCCTCTCCTTTGGACTCTGCCAGCAAGGCCGAGAGGGGGAACTAGACGTCTGGGCTGCCCGAGTTCTCCATACATCCCACCCAGGCTCGTGGCGCACTGGGGAGGACATTCCAGCGACGTCGCAAGACATCGGCACAACACGGGAAGTGACAGTTAGCGATCAAAAGTCCAACCCGATTGGCGTAGGCTACGGGCGCCTGCGGACACCTTCATGCGCTACTCCATCGTCTCCAGAGACGGAGGGACGGATGCCTGTTTCTACTGCTGCTACATATACTATCGATTTTTGTTGCTGCTGTTACTAATCCTCAAATGATGTGGTTTCTATGATTTGTTGCCTGTCTTTAAGATTCTGTAGCGACAGAACACAATGGTCAGAAGATTTATAATCTTTGCAAGGCCAGCAGGATTCACTTACTCAAAGCATTTTTTCACGATTAATCTCAATAATTGGTTGTAGACTGCCGACAGTTTTGACATTTCTGAACGGGTTTGGCATCAGGCATGGCATCCATATTCAAATCTCGAATAGACGAGGCTATTTAAAAATATGACTCGATTTTTCAGGTTGATGTCTTGGTTTTGAATCAATTTACGGTGTTGGGAGAAATTTCCTCTGATGCAACTTATTTTGTATTCAGTATCCTTATCTCTTGTACGAAATTTTTTATAACTGATCTATATACCGAGATACTTGAAGCATTTAGTACCATGTTTCTCAACGTGAGGCACACGCCCCACAGGAGAGGGGAGCATTTTTTTAAGGGAGCAATTCGAGAATTAGTCTTCAACAGGGATTATTTGATAGTGAGTGTGTGTGTGTTACGAGGCTATGTGCCAGTTAGTAGATACAGTGTATATACAGTATACGTACATAAAAATATGTGTATATATATACATGTGTAATTACGTACGTACATATATATATATATATATATATATATATATATATATCAGACGCTGTTTTATTTCAGTTCACAATATGAATACAATAGAGTTTTCTAAATTCTTTTAGTTACTAAGGACATTTTGTTTGTTGTTAATAGTTACTTAGTTTTCAATAAATTCATTTCGTTTTTGCCTTGAAAAATCCATATTGGACGCAGCACATCTGGTATTAATACAGTTTTTCTATTGTCTTTTACCTTTATACATTTTGTCTTTTTCTACTGGTTAAGTCTGAGAAATTATTCATATATATATATATATATATATATATATATATATATATATATATATATATATATATATATACACCAATTGTATACTTGGGTGTATATATATAAAAATGCCAATAAGCAACAAATACTATTTTTAAAAGAGTGCTCAATACAGAGTAGAGCAAATATAATTCTTTATTCTACATTCAACACCATGACTTGATAAGACACCAGAAGTGTTGAAACAAAATGGATATATTCGCAGTGATTTTATAACATTTTTATGTTATAATTTTTGAATAAATGATTATATATATATATATAAAATATATATATATATATATATATATATATATATATATATATAGTAACAATATTTTTATATTGTAACATTACATGATAGTATTATATACAATCTCAAGTTCTTAAGGAAAATTAATACAGAGTAGAGCAAATATAATTCTTTATTCTACATTCAACACCATGACTTGATAAGACACCAGAAGTGTTGAAACAAAATGGATATATTCGCAGTGATTTTATAACATTTTTATGTTATAATTTTTGAATAAATGATTATATATATATATATAAAATATATATATATATATATATATATATATATATATAGTAACAATATTTTTATATTGTAACATTACATGATAGTATTATATACAATCTCAAGTTCTTAAGGAAAATTAATGGCTTTTTAGGCCTCTTCCACGTGAATAGATTTTCGATTTTTTAATAAGTCATATGTTTCATGCGGGGAGGGGGCATCTGCATTTTAGAGATGCTTAAGTGGGGTATAGAAGGTTGGGAACCACTGGTTTTGTATTTACTAATTTCACATCCTGAATTTTTATGGGTCCAGGGTACGTCCCATCACTGCTTTAATGGCAGTTCCAGATTATAGTTTTTGTTTTAGAAAGATTTATCTTTAGTCTTATTTCTTGGGATACCTGGTAAAGGACTCTTAATTTTCTGTTCATTCTTATCCCAACTATGAATATCTATGCCATCAGCATACCCCTCTTCGTCATCAGTACGTTGGCCTCGGGAGGGAATGCAGGGTCATTATCTTATATTCTCCCGACTCGTTTGAGATGTGGTAGGGAATCCTGAAATGACCAGTGCCCATCTCGTCACATCTGTGATTGTAAATGCACAGAGTCGGAAAATAGTCCGAATAATGTAAATCTAGTGCTTTGAGAACAGGACATTTCTTCTATGAGAGATAAGAAAACGACATAATTTATTCAGAGCTACAAAGGACTGCAGATTATGGCGAATTATAATCGCCAACGTCTTGAAAGGACACGATGCATAGGCGTAGGAATGAGTGCGTATATGAGAGACTCTTTCCCTTTTTACCTCTCAGGTGAATGATTATATAAATACCTCTCATCAAGGACCTGTTAGGTGAACGCTTATATAACTACCACTCATCAAGGAACTCTCAAGTGAACGCTTATATAACTACCTCTCATCAAGCGGGTAGTTTTATTGATTGTTTTGTTCTTTTACGGCTTATCAACCTTTTGCAGATTATTTAAACAAGTAACATATTTTATAAGAATTTTGTTGCTACTACTGACCTATCGTAAATGACGATACACTAATTATTAGTAGAAAATGCCCAGGAGAAGCGGTGACCTGTCTACTGTTTTTTTTAATCGGTTTTCAAGCAAATATTCTTAAGGACGTATGGCACAATGGATAAAGGCGTTAGTTAGATCCAGTGACAAGACCCAAAGAGTGTGAGTTCAATACCCGGTTAAGGCAGTGGAGAACTTTCAGAGGGAAATTAACAGGAGATAACTGATAACTGACAGCCATTAAACATGGCACATGGAACTAGAACAGTCTACCCCAGTGAGCGTAATAAAGGTTTCAGTTCGACATTCCAACCACCTGAAAAGGGCTGGAGCATACAACGGCCGAAACGTTGTAATAAATATGGCGTCAATGATGAGGACAATAGTCCGAATAATGTAAATAATGTACATAATACCTCATCTCAGAAATATAGACAGATACTAAAGGGCCGAAACGTTGTGATAAATATGGCAACAAAGATGAGGAAAATAGTCCGAATAATGTAAATAGTGTACATAATACCTCATCTCAGAAATATAGACAGATACTAAAGGGCCGAAACGTTGTAATAAATATGGCAACAAAGATGAGGACAATAGTCCGAATAATGTAAATAGTGTACATAATACTTCATCTCAGAAATATACACAGATACTAAAGGGACGAAACGTGGTAATAAATATGGAGACAAAGATGAGGACAATAGTCCGAATAATGTAAATAGTGTACCTAATACCTTATCTCAGAAATATAGACAGATACTAAAGGGCCAAAACGTTTTAATAAATATGGCGACAAAGATGAGGACAATAGACCGAATAATGTAAATAGTGTACATAATAACTCATCTCAGAAATATAGACAGATACTAAAGGGACGAAACGTTGTAATAAATATGGCGACAAAGATGAAAACAATAGTCATATCAGAAATATAGATAGATTTCAAAATCACTAATTGATGTTTTGTTTTTTTAATTTTATTTGTATAAAAAATTATTAATGATTTTTAATACATAACCAGTTCATTGTTCACTACCCTAAAACTGACCCTAATATATTTCATACTTCCAACAGTTGGTAACTATCATACCTTAGTAGAAAATGAATACTAGATATCATACTGTAGTAGAAAATCGAGGGTAGAAATCTTGCTACAGTAGCACCAAAAATTTGGGGAGTTAATGTTTATCTGATACAATTCGTATTATCTAACCATCCCTCCCACCTCGTAATTCTGTTACGTGTCCCTTCAAGACATGGTCAAACATAGCCCTCCACAACTTCTTACTCTTTGTAGCTTTTAGTAACCTTTGTCTTTTTACCATCCTCCACCTACTTCTATGTGACGTGTCCCTTCTTGACGTGGGAGATTATGGCTCTCCACATCTTTTTACCCTTTGTAACTCTTAGTAATGTTTGTCATTTTACTATCCTTCTCAACTCCTAATTCTATGTGACGTGTCACTTCACAACGTGGGCGATCATGGCTCTCCAAAACTTCCTACTTTTTGTAGCTCTTCGTAACGTAGGTCTTTTTACCATTCCTCGCACCTCCTACTTCTAGACTACGTGACTCTTCAGGAAATGGGCGCTCATGGTCCTCCACAACTTCTTATCTTTTGTCGCACTTAGCAATCTCTGCCTTTTTACTATTCATCCCAATTCTTGTTCTGTGATCTATTTTTCACGTTACGTCGGTTAATCTCTCTTTTCCTTTGTCTTTCTGCCTTCGATATGACTTGTGAGTGTCAAATTTTCCAGGGCATCTTTCCTCGATTTGTGAAATCCCAATTGCCTCTTTCTTATACTAAGTAGACGTGACTTTTTTATTCCTATTTTCCTTAGATCTTCCAAATTGTTTACATGTTCCGTCCGTGTTATTCTCGGCATACATCTCGGCATGCATCGATATCTGTGTTGCCTTAAGTCTCCTCTTTTTCCTATCTCTTAATACTTTGCTTAGTTTATGAAAGGCATCAGGGGTTTGTCCAACATTCACTGCCATATAAAAAAATTAGATATTGCAACGTAGTTTAGCAGACTTTTTTTTCTAACGACATTTTCGTATCTCTTAATACTTTGCTTAGTTTATGAAAGGCTTGAGGTGACTGTCCAGCATTCACTTTCAAATAGGTGATTAGATATTGCCTAGCAGTTCAGCAGTCTTTTCTTTGTTTCTAAAGACATTTCCTGTCTCTTAATACTTTGCTTAGTTTATGAAAAGCATGAGGAGATTGTCCAGCCATATAGGAGATTTGATATTACATAGCAGTTCAGCACTCTTTTCTTTGTTTCTAAATTCATTTTCCTATCTCTTAATACTTTGCTTAGTTTATGAAAGGCTTGAGGAGATTGATATTGCATAGCAGTTCAGCACTCGTTTCTTTGTTTCTAATGGAATTTTCTTGTTTTTTAATACATTGTTTATCGTTTGGAAGACGTCTTTGTTATTGCAATGCGCCGTCGGATTTACTTGCCCTATTTTCCGTCCTCTGTTAAAACAATTCCGAACTATTTAAACGCGAACATACTTGATTTTAAAATCTCCATTTCCGAGCTTGCATCTTGAGCTGTTTCTCTCGACGCATTCTGTTTTTTTGTTTTGTTTTTTCAAACAATACCAAGGTAGATTTGTACATGGTAGATCAGAATATTTCCTTAATCGGATTACAATAAAGTGTGTCATTAAGGTTTTAATCTCTTATCCTCATGTCCTAAACATTAACGTTTCTGTCTTTTATTCCTTCTTTTTCTTAATCCACGTCTCGCATATATTTTACATATATTACTGCCTAACCACTTGCTTTTACAAGGCATTGTTTGATTGTTTGTGGGGATGTCTTATATCTCAACCAGTTACTATATTAAAAGCCGTATAAAACACAAGAATATATAGGCACCTCGGCGTGGTGTAACGGTTAGCAAGCTTGTCTCGCTAAAACATTTAAGACTGAGGAGTGACTTCTATTCTCACTGGGTGCCTCATACTTTCGGCCTTGTGGCACATCTAAGCTACGCTTAGAAAGTCATTTGGGCACCTCGACGTGGTGTAATGGTTAGAAAACTTGTCTTACTAGATCAATTACAACTGAGTAGTGAGTTCGATCCTCGCTGGGTGTCCCATACTTTCGGCCTTGTGCCACATCTAAGCCGGGCTTAGAAAATCACTAGATATAGATATAGAGTCACCGAGCCCCGTTGGATCAGTTGGTATGATGTTTGCTTGATAACATAGCTGTCCGGGTTTCAATTCTCGATAATGGATGCGAACTGCTGATGAGTGCCAAATATAGGACGAAACTGACGTCCTGTGCTTTCTGCATCCTGTTGAGGTTTCTTCTAAACTCGCTGAATTACTTAATTATAATTATCTCAAATTTTACAAAATGCGTAGGCTGATCCAATGTAGCAAATTGCTAATCAGAAAATCCCTGTCTGCGTGTAATTTCGAAAGTGATGTAAAGACCAAAAAGGCGCGAAGATACGAAAAAATCTGCAAGCGTTTGAATAATATATCATCCGCACCCAGAGTCCTCAGTGAGGCAAGGTAGCACGTGGTGATGAGATTCTAGCCAAGGAGTCGACCTATGCTCGCTGATCATCTCGCGTCAGCCTTGAAACGATGCTACCACTACTGTCTCTCATATAATAAATCGAGATAAAAAACGGGAATTGTTCGTCGTTGATGCCTGACTATGATGTAACTTTGGGGTTTGAAGAACTGAAACGAGACTCGACACAAAAACTCAATAGACTCGAGGAATTTTTACTTTTAGACTCAAGTACAAATCCGACTAATGTTTACGTATAGTGTCAACTATAAACGTGAGCAACGTCTTCCTATAGACTCAGGCACCAACACGACCGGTATGTTTATCCATAAACACGTATGTAAATCAGATTAATGTTTACCTATATTGATTCAAGTATAAGTACGTTAAATGTTCACCGACAGACACGAGTGTCAACCCAACTAATTTAATCTATAGACTTAAGTATAAGCCTACTTATATTTATCTACACAGACTCAAGTATAAACTCAAGGAATGTTTAACGGTAAATTATTATTCTTGAGTCTATAGATAAATATAGTACAAACCCGACTAATATTGATCTATAGACTCAAGAATAAATCCAATAATTGTTTCATTATAGACTCATGTATAAACACGACTAATGTTTTCTATAGCCTCAAGAATAAACCCGATAATTGTTTTATTATAGACTCAAGTATAAACCCGACTAATGTTTATCTATAGACTCAAGAATAAACCCAATAATTGTTTTATTATAGACTCAAGTATAAAGCCGACTAATGTTTATCTATAGACTCAAGAATAAACCCGATAATTTTTTTATTATAGACTCAAGTATAAAGCCGACTAATGTTTATCTATAGCCTCAAGAATAAACCCGATAATTGTTTTATTATAGACTCAAGTATAAACCCGACTAATGTTTATCTATAGCCTCAAGAATAAACCCAATAATTGTTTTATTATAGACTCAAGTATAAACCCGATTAATGTTTATCTATACCCTCAAGAATAAACCCGATAATTGTTTTATTATAGACTCAAGTATAAACCCGACTAATGTTTTCTATAGCCTCAAGAATAAACCTGATAATTGTTCTATTATAGACTCAAGTATAAACCCGACTAATGTTTATCTCTAGCCTCAAGAATAAACCCAATAATTGTTTTATTATAGACTCAAGTATAAACCCGACTAAGGTTTATCTATAGACTCAAGTATAAACCCGATAATTGCTTTATTATAGACTCAAGTATAAAGCCGACTAATGTTTATCTATAGCCTCTAGAATAAACATGATAATTGTTTTATTATAGACTCAAGTATAAACCCGACTAATGTTTATCTATAGCCTCAAGAATAAACCCAATAATTGTTTTATTATAGACTCAAGTATAAACCCGATTAATATTTATCTATAGCCTCAAGAATAAACCCGATAATTGTTTTATTATAGACTCAAGTATAAACCCTACTAATGTTTATCTATAGCCTCAAGAATAAACCCGATAATTGCTTTATTATAGACTCAAGTATAAACCCGACTAATGTTTATCTATAGCCTCAAGAATAAACGTGATAATTGTTTTATTATAGACTCAAGTATAAACCCGACTAATGTTTATCCAAAGCCTCAAGAATAAACCTGATAATTGTTTTATTATAGACTCAAGTATAAACCCGACTAATGTTTATCTATAGCCTCAAGAATAAACCCAATAATTGTTTTATTATAGACTCAAGTATAAACCCGATTAATATTTATCTATAGCCTCAAGAATAAACCCGATAATTGTTTTATTATAGACTCAAGTATAAACCCGACTAAGGTTTATCTATGGCCTCAAGAATAAACCAGATAATTGTTTTATTATAGACTCAAGTATAAACCCGACTAATGTTTATCTATAGCCTCAAGAATAAACACGATAATTGCTTTATTATAGACTCAAGTATAAACCCGACTAATGTTTATCTATAGCCTCAAGAATAAACCCAATAATTGTTTTATTATAGGCTCAAGTATAAACCCGATTAATATTTATCTATAGCCTCAAGAATAAACCCGATAATTGTTTTATTATAGACTCAAGTATAAACCCGACTAATGTTTATCTGTAGCCTCAAGAATAAACTTGATAATTGTTTTATTATAGACTCAAGTATATACCCGAGTAATGTTTATCTATAGCCTCAAGAATAAACCCAATAATTGTTTTATTATAGACTCATGTATAAACCCGACTAATGTTTATCTATAGACTGAAGAATAAACCCAATAATTGTTTTATTATAGACTCAAGTATAAACCCGACTAAGGTTTATCTATAGCCTCAAGAATAAACCCGATAATTGCTTTATTATAGACTCAAGTATATACCCGACTAATGTTTATCTATAGCCTCTTGAATAAACCTGATAATTGTTTTATTATAGACTCAAGTATAAACCCGACTAATATTTACTAATCGACTCAAGGATAAACTCAACCAATGTTTGTATATGCAGAAACAATGAACAACTAGACCAATGTTTACTTATATACTCGAATATAAGCTCGACTAATGTTTATGTATTGTCTCAAATATAAGCCGACTAATGTTTGCCTGTATACTCAATTATAAACTCGGACAATGTTTACCTTTTTTGCCTCGCATATTAAAATAAAAACAGATTTCTACATTAAACAATGCCACAAGCCAACTCCATATCACTATGCATAGCCGTGAAACCATACGTTGTTAGGGAGCAGTCACTAATCTGTGAGGACACTTCAGTTTCTTTGGGAAAGATTATTGGAAGTTATGAAAATTGGTTGTTTTTCAAACGAGGGAAAGAAGAATATGGCAACCTGGTTACGTGTAAAGGAATTATGAAGAGAAAAATAAGAAGAAAATAGTTGAAAGGATTGTTTTACAAAAACTTGACAAAGAAAAAAAGAGTCGGCAAACAACAAATTCCTCTGGGGAATTCGAGGAGAAAAATTTGTGTCAAGGTGGAAGTAAAATTAGTGCCATAATTTACTGAAATGACAATGTTTATCTGAGTCAGGCCATTGTGAAAAGAAAGAAAGAAATAAAGAAAGAAAGAAAGAAAGAAAGAAGACTGGAAGGTGGCGAACAGGAAGGAAATAAATAAGAAATAAAGGAGAAGGTAATGGAATAAGAAAGAAAGAAAGAAAGAAAGAAAGAAAGAAAGAAAGAGAGAGAGAAAAAAGAGAAAGAAAGAAAGAAAGAAAGAAAGAAAGAGAAAAGGAAGGAGGCTAACAGAAAAAAGAGGAAATAAATAAGAAATAAAGGAGAAGGTAAACGAATAAGAAAGAGAGAGAGAGAGAGAGAGAGAGAAAGAAAGAAAGAAAGAAAGAAAGAAAGAAAGAAAGAAAGAAAGAGGAACGGAAGTGGGGCGAACAGGAAAAAGAGGAAATAAAGGAGAAGGTAATGGAATAAGAAAGAAAGAAAGAAAGAAAGAAAGAAAGAAAGAAAGAAAGAAAGAAAAAGAAAGAAAGAGAAAGAGAGAAAAAGAGAGAGAAAAGAGAAAGAAAGAAAGAAAGAAAGAGAAAGAAAGAGAAAGAAAGAAAGAAAGAACGAACTCCAATTTTACATTTATTCATATAGATTCCATAATATAGGTTTTACTTAACCCATTACCTGCCGTGAGCCTCATTGGGGATCTGTTAAAATTAAACTCACTACATGTTATTCCTTGTATTTACATTGAATTGCTTACATACATTGCATCTACAGAGGTATATATTTTACAACACTTAGCCTTTAAAGTTTTTATTATTAGCCGTAAGAAGACATTTTCTGTCGTAATTTTACATTTCACGAGTGGAAAAGTAATGACTATTTTGAAAAATATCTTTTTTATTATTTCTAATCAATATTATTTTTTGATGTTTTATAAACATATATATTTGATGTTCTAGTTTCTATAAAAACGGCATTGGTAACTACTGAAATTAAACATAAGGAATAAATAAACTCCTAAGACACCTGTTTGGGCCAAAAATGCGAATTAAAAAAATTTGGCAGTTAATGGGTTAATTAACTATTATATTTCTCTAACTCATCAAATGTTGAATGTATAACTAATTCTAATTTCTCTTTTCCCATCTTTACACTATATTTAATCTCCCCTGTTCTGTCACCCATGAAATAAAAATAATTGTTTGTACGGAAAATAAGGACCTACGTACATCAAATCGTCTTTAAATTAAGTGGCGGCAGAAGAATTATCGTTGAACTTTTAAAAGTTAAGCTTAAACATTAATTCAGTATTTAGATACAGCGATCAATCTTGAATTCTTCTGTAGTTTATTGATGCCTATCACATCTACTCCTTCTTAGGTATTGTGATGATGGCCAAACCAAAAGTCCTCCACGAGAGCTAGCTTAAATACCGTCCAATTGTTCCTGTTAATTTTGGTTAATAACAATAAAATGCTATGGTAAACAACAGTAAATTAATTACCTATACTGTTGGAACTGCAAAACCACCTGCTTGAATACTTTGCCTTTTTATTATAAGTAACTGTATCATGACTTTATTGTCAACTTGTGTGTACATATATATATATATATGTACACACAGGGTGACAATAAAGACGTGATAACAACTGAGACATTACTCTATTTATTGAACAATTTAGTTCATGCCACAGTGACAGATAAACTCCCACAACAAAAATTCTCAAATTAACATATTAATAAAAAAACGCACTCACTTAAATTTTCAAAATAATTCAACCTCCAAAAGTTTGTATCCGTTAAGAATAACACATTTAAAAAAATATATATTTCGATTCGCATTGTATTTTTTCGTCTCGGGTGCTACCTGAATTTTAACAAAAACAAAATAATTTCCATGCCTGAAGATGACTGAAAGTACAGTTGAAAGTACTTGCGTATTAAAGAAAGACCTTATACAGCTTATAATTTAAAAAAAAAAAAAAACAAGGATCATAACATTCATCAAGTGATTTGTAGGTTAATGCACCTTTAAAATTTTGTTTGCGAAGGGATTTCGCTATTTTATTTCATTAACTTTACTACTCTACTTTTTGCATGAAGGATTCATTGTAATATATATATATATGAGGTATAAAGGTCAAACAGCTTAGTTCCTAGGAACCAACAGCCCAGATACCAGAACATATGATTTGATTATCGTAGTGAAGGCTTTGTGCAGAACCTACAAAACTATTTGAAGGGCTGAATACAGAGACCTGGTGCACTACGTACCACAAGGTCCCCAAACAACCCTCCGCAGGTTTTGAATTCAGAGTTGTCCTTCTCCTAGACCAGTTGCCATCCAAGGCTAAAGAACCCAGTCTGTCCTGCTATTTACCCATAACTGGAGGGAGAAGAAGAGAATTAATACTTTTTCCAAGGGTATTAGCACGTAAGTGAATGTAATGGATTCTAATGGAATTCGAATATATTAGGTTGGTGCAAAAGTAATGTCGTTTTCTCACACATGTTACTATGGGAGAAAACGACATTATTTTTGCATTTTTGCACCAACCTAATATATATATATATATATATATATATATATATATATATATATATATATATATATATTAGGTTTATAGCATTTTTATAACCCTATGTTCCCTTGTCATAAATAGATGAACTTTTGTTCAAAGGTAATGAAAAAGACATTAATTTGTTTTAGTTCATGATAAAGGTCACCCCCTCAAACTGAAAATTCGATTTTACCATGTACGTAATAAGGCTGAAAAATAAAAATATTTTAGAAGCTTTATTTTTCAATTTGCTCAAGATGTAGTTGAATAGTATTTATATATTTTTAACGCATATAACAGTTTATAGCTATTGCATAACGTTAAAACTTATAAATAAAGAAAAACAAGATCTAAAAGACACCATAATATTCTATAGACTTTTTTTTTAAAGCTTTTCTCCCCAAGCAAGGCGGGAGTGCCACTAGCACACAAGGGGTTGCAGAGGATTCAGAACAAGAGTAAAGAGGTGTGTTTGGGGAAAGGATACAGAGAAGGACGGAGACCAAGATCAAGGTATCAGATGTCGATTGATATTACACTTGAATATCTGAAGGTTGTAATTATCGGGGAAGCAAGAAAGGGGAAGGGAGTTCCACAGTCGGGTAGTGCGAGAGAAAAGCTGTATGAGTAGAAGAGATGGTTTAACCGTTTCGACAGTGAAAGGGTGGGACCAAGATGTCAGCCTAGTAGCTCGTTTAAATACATGCAGCCTGGGAACCAGCGAAAGTAGCTAATTGCAACAGTTGCTGTTACATGTATATATATATATATATATATATATATCGTCGTATTCGAGGTATGAGGGTCAGCCTAGATACCAGCACATATGATTTGATTATAGTTGTGAAGGTTTTGTGCAGAACTAACCACACTTTTTGAAGGACCGAATACAGAGACCTGGTGCACTATGTGCAACAAGGTCCCCAAACGACCCTCCGCAGGTTTTGAATTCAGAGTTGTCCTTCTCCTAGACCAGTTGCCATCCAAGGCTATAGAACCCGGTCTATTCTCTTATTTACTCATAGCTGGAGGTGGGAGGAGAATTAGTACTGTACTCATTGGAACAGTTGCTGTGAAAATACTTTTATTAGATTGGTGCAAAAATAATGACGTAATAATGTCGTTTTGTGACGTATTTTTTAACGTCAAAAAACGACATTATTACGTTATTATTTTTGCACCAACCTAATAGAAAAGACAGAGAGAAGCCACGGCACGTCCGTGGGAAAGCAACTGTAGACTAGATGCCAGATCAGGATCTGTTACATTGCATATTCGTTTCTGGATTTTGTCGAGAACCTCGAGACGTGCAGCGGGGGCACCAGACCATATATGACAGCAATATTCCATGCAAGGACAGATGGTTGATTTATAGATTTGAAAGATGGACTCAAACGAGAAAAAAATTGTAGGACCCTTAATTATAACAGTGAATGTTCTAGCTACTACAAAATAGCAATTATACAAAATTTAATAAACCGTGCTAAAGTTAACGCATCCACAAATAAGATTTTCTACACTGAACTAGAAAACATTAAGCAAACCCTTATTAACAATGACTTTTCTAACTACATTGTTGATGAACAAATAAGGGGACCTATTACTAATCTTAATATAAACCAAATAGAACATCATAATTAAATAATAATCAAATAACCCTAAATATATCTATCTTTTATATCGTAAACAGATTCATTCTAAATACAAGCATGATCAAAAAATCCCAAAAACAATACTAATATATCCCCCAAAGATTCCAGTAAAGAAATAAAATTAATTATATACTATACTAAATTTAATACAACTAACCTAATCATCCGTAATAACCCCTCCTCCAATTAACGTATTGCAGAAAACCAACATTATATATCTATTTAAATGTCCCTTGGGAGATTGCATCTCCGACAAAAACGCTAATGTATATTTTGGTTATTCCGCAACAAAGTTATCAAGACGGCTCACTCTACACATGAACGATTCATCGTCCATTGCACAACATCTGCAAAAACATTCCTATCCACATTTACAAATTAGAATATTAATCGAAAATACGTGTATACTTCAACAAGAACGTAATAAGCTGAAACTACAAATTCTTGAAGCTATCTTTATTAAAAAATTAAAGCAACACTTGACAAAGTTGATTAGGAATATAGTACAAATGTTCTGAAATGCTAATAGTATAGAGTTCTTTAGAAATATATAAGTTAAAGCTAGTTTTTTTTTTAAAGCAAGCAAACTCTGACCTCCTAACAAGAATTCAATTTCTAACTACTTTAATTCCCTTACTTTAAAATTTTGACAACATAGAAAAGATTTTAAAATCTCCTTTTGTGACTTTGTGAATGACAAACACTGTTAAGGGTTTAAGCACAAAAGCAAAGATTTACTTCGGGCAAACACGATTCTTATGATATTGGAATATATCGAAAGTACTCGGAAAAACAAAAATGAATAAATACAATCATGGGATCTTCCTTGCTCTCTTTAATCACGAAACAACAAAGTTTATACGTGATTACGAAAGGATATTATTGAAAATAAACAAGCACAACATGCCTAAATTGCTTAATCAGACATGTTAAAATGAAAATATACATATATGTGTGTGTGTGTATTCACAAAATTGGACAGATATATATGAGGAGACTGAGATAGAGAACTAGGCTGATAAAAGATAGATAGATAGATAGATAGATTGATAGATAGATAGATAGATAGATAATGAACAGACTGAGATAGATAGATAGATAGATAGATAGATAATGAAGAAGTTGACATAGATAGATAGATAGATAGATAGATAGATAGATAGATAGATAGATAGATAGATATTAATAGACTGAAACAGATAGATAGATAGATAGATAGATAGATAGATAGATAGATAGATAGATAGATAATGAAGAAGTTGACAAAGATAGATAGATAGATAGATAGATAGATAATGAAGAAGTTGACATAGATAGATAGATAGATAGATAGATAGATAGATAGATAGATAGATAGATAGATAAAGAACAGGTTGAGATAGATAGATAGATAGATAGATAATGAAGAAGTTGACATAGATAGATAGATAGATAGATAGATAGATAGATAGATAGATATTAATAGACTGAAACAGATAGATAGATAGATAGATAGATAGATAGATAGATAGATAATGAACAGGTTGAGATAGATAGATAGATAGATAGATAGATATTAATAGACTGAGATAGATAGATAGATAGATAGATAGATAGATAGATAGATAGATAGAAAGAAAGAAAGAAAGAAAGAAAACTTCATCCTGAACAAAACATACCTGTTCTTCTCACCAAGGTGTCTCATGGCGAGAAAGACTCGCAGAAATGTCTTTTATTTTTCAAATAGCCGTTCAAGCTGTTACACGAACACATCTTCGTGTGTAAGAATTTAAACCCGAACGCATATACATATGTGTGTTCGAGTAAATATTCCTCCTGTTTGTTTGTTTTGTTTTTTTTTTAATCTCATTGTAATATAATCATATCGTCCCGTTACGCTATTCAGACACATCAATTGCTATTGTTGGTCAAATGAAATGACTGCCTCGTAACATCGGCTCAGGAGATCAGCTCAGTAAAGATTTCAAAGAGTTTTCATGTCAGAGACTATAACTAAATTGCTAAATAAGTTTCTCAGCCACTTTGTATTATCACAAGAAATTAGTCCAAAAAAGAAATAATTATTTTGACGTCTTTGGATAGTCTAGGAGAGGTCAATGTTCGTGTCTGGACATGATATTGTTGGGTTTGCGGATTTTTGGGTCGAGAAGTTCACTAAACCGAAAAAGACGACGACGTAATAAATGTTCGAAAGCTGTTATTAGGTTGGTGCAAAAATGATGACGTAATAATGTCGTTTTTTGACGTTAAAAAATACGTCAAAAAACGACATTATTACGTCATTATTTTTGCACCAACCTAATATTATGTAATGTTGATAAATATGGCACTGGTTGTCCAACGGCGGTTCGCAAGCCACATGCCAGAGTTTTAGTATTTAATCTGCAGATTATGGTTACATGAGCTCTTTTACTTACCACATTTCATATCAAAAGAAAGCAAGACAAAAAAATGAGACGTCAAAATTATTTACTCGGTATGAACAGGATTAAAAAATGTAGGTCATGTTGATTAGTTTTTCGACATGATAGCTTTTGATAGGTTATTTAATGGAGAATTGGCTAATGCCCAATAATGCAACAGGTGGCTAATGAGCGATGAGGCAACGGGTGGTTAATGGCCTATGATGCAACGGTGGTTATTGGCCGATAATGCAACAGTTGGCTAATGACCGATGAGGTAATGGGTGGCTAATGGCCTATGATGCAACAGTAGTTATTTGCCGATAATTTAACAGGTGGTTAATGGCCAATGATGCAACGGGTTTATTGGCCGATAACGCAACAGGGTTAATGGCCCATGGGGCTAATGGCCCTACTTCAACGGGTTTTTAATGGGTAATAATGCAACGAGTTGTTAGTCAGATAATGCAACGGTGGGTAATGACCAATGTTGCAACGGATGGTTCTGTCCAATAATTCTAATGGCCGAGGATGCAAAGGATGGTTAATGTCAGGTAATGCAACGAGTGACCCATAAACCGATAATGTAATAGTGGCTAATGGCCTCTGATGCAACTGTGGCTAATGGCGAATGATAAAACGGGTGGCTAACTGCTGATAATTCCATGAGTGGTTAATGGCCGATAATGCAACAAGTGGTTAGTCACATAATGCAACGGGTGGTTAATAGCCGATGAAGCAGCGATGGTTAATGGTCGTTAATACCACAGGTAACTAATCACAGATAATGCAACGGTAGCTAATGAGCGATGATGCAACTGGCGGTTAATGTCAGATAATGTAGCGAGTGTCTTATAAACTGATAATGCAATGGGGACTAATGGCCTCTGATGCAACTGTGGCTAATGGCCTCTGATGCAACTGTGGCTAATGGCTGATGATACAACGGGTTGTCAATTGCAATAGTGCAATGGATTGCTAATGGCCGATGATGATACGGTTAGAAATGTCCTATAATAAAACTCAAAGACGATAATGCAATGGTGGCTAATAGCTGATAATGTAATGGTGGCTAATACCCAACAATGCAACGATGATTAATTGCGAATAGGAAGGGTAACGGTTGGCTAGCGTCCGATGATGCAACGTGTGTTTTATAAAAATCCATAATTAAAGAATCTTGGATGTATCTGTATACTGTCATAATTGTTGTCTCTTAAATTCTTTCAACCTCTCATCAAATGTTCCTAAATCAACATTCGGACAATCACCAAACACGGATGATTAGGTCTAATAAACACACACACATATACATATACACAGTCACACTTACAGACACACGCAAATAATATATATTATCATCAGAATATCGCATAGATCACCTAGAAATATAATACACATAAACAGATGAATTATACACATGAACTCTGATGAACAAGAGATATGCAGGCGAGATTTGCCTAACCAATGAAACTAATGAAAAACAAACAAAATTAAAAATAGCAGAATTTTATTTCTCAGTTCCATATTTAATTCTCTGGTGAAGTTTTAATAAAAGCGAAACTTGTTAGATTTATAAACCTTTCCGTTAAAACATCGGGTGGCCGATAATGCAACTGTGGGTAATGGCCGATAATGCAACTGTGGGTAATGGCCGATAATGCAACTGTGGGTAATGGCCGATAATGCAACTGTGGGTAATGGCCGATAATGCAACTGTGGGTAATGGCCGATAATGCAACTCTGGGTAATGGCCGATAATGCAACTGTGGGTAATGGCCGATAATGCAACTGTGGGTAATGGCCGATAATGCAACTCTGGGTAATGGCCGATAATGCAACTGTGGGTAATGGCCGATAATGCAACTCTGGGTAATGGCCGATAATGCAATGGGTAGCTGAAGGCTGATAATGCAACGGTAGCAAATTGTAAAAGATTTTACAATAAAATTGCATTAAAGATGATTTTACTAAGAAAATGCATTACAAATGATTTTACTATGAAAAGGCATCGAAAATGATTTCACTATGAAAATGTATTATCAATAATTTTATTATTAAAATGCATTGCAAATGATTTTACTATAAAAAGGCGTTGCAAATGATTTTACTATGAAAATGAATTGGAAATGATTTTACTATGAAAATGCATTGCAAAATATTTTACTATGAAAATGCATTGGAAAGAATTTTATTATGAAAATGCATTGGAAAGAATTTTATTATGAAAATGCATTGCAAATGATTTTACTATGAAAATGAATTGCAAACGATTTTACAATGAAAATGCATTGTCAATGATTTTACTATGAAAATACATTGCAAAATATTTTACTATGAAAATGCATTGGAAAGAATTTTATTATGAAAATGCATTGCAAATGATTTTACTATGAAAATGCATTGCAAACGATTTTACTATGAAAATGCATTGTCAATGATTTTACTATGAAAATGCATTGCAAAAGATTTTACTATGAAAATGCATTTGAAAGAATTTCATTATGAAAATGCATTACAAATGGTTTTACTATGAAAATAGATTTGAAATGATTTTACTATGAAAATGCATTGCAAAAGATTTTACTATGAAAATGCATTGCAAATGATTTTATTATGAAAATGCATTGGAAATGATTTTATTATGAAAATGCATTGCAATTGATTTTATTATGAAAATGCATTGCAAATGATTTTACTATGAAAATGCATCGCAAATGCCCGATAACGCAACGGTGGTTTATGGTAAATGATGCGTGGGGGGGGGTTAATGGCCGATGATACGTCGGATGGAAAATGGCCGATGATACAATGGTTGGTTAATAGCCGATGATGCAACAGTGGCCATGACCAATTATACCACGGGTAGCTAATGACCAATAATACAACGTTGTTTAATAGCCTATGATGCAACTGTGGCTAATGTCAGATAATGTGACAGTGGTTCATTGCGAATAATGATATATATATTGACCGTCAATGCAATGTAGAAAGAGTACACTCGTAAAACATGTAGTAATCTTTAAAAAAAAAAACATCCCTTCCATGAATGTAACACATTCGTTAGGAAAACTCTTTGAACTCAATCGTAATACACATTAACAAAACCGGCCATAACTTCTGTTTATGAATGTCACCCTATAATTCTTTTGGAAGATCCCTGATAAATATTTTATCAACTATAAACGCCTGTCAAACGTACTTTATTATATCACCAACTTTTATAAAATCCATACTTAAAGAATCGAGAATAAAGTATAACCAAAACTAGGGTGACTGAAATTCTTTCACCTTCACACAAAACGTCCCAAAATCAACATGCAGACAATCACTAAAAATGGATAAAAACACACAGACAGATTTATAAATGTTTCGTATTTATACCCTTATCTTATAATTCTGTCGGATTCCAATTCATATATATATATATATATATATATATATATATATATATATATATATATATATATATATATATACACACAACTATACTTAAACATGACAACACTACTATACTTAAAAAGGAAAACAATAAACAAAAATTAAAAATTCTTGAAGCTTTATACATAAAACAGTTGAAACCTAACCCGAACAAAATAAACTATGAAATCTCCACAAATATCCTTAAATGCCTATAATTTATAACAGAAGTCATTGGTTTATACCAACAGCTTCCCATACTTAATACTTCTCGAATTCACTCTCGCGTGGTCATGTGTGAATGTCATGAGCTGTGGTGTGATTTTCGCTTCCTCGTCTCGTATATACGAGTCTGTCGTTACCTGGAAATTTTCATGCAGTAGGGCGGACTATCATTGTTGTTTCGTACGTGTGTTGTTTGATTTATTGAAATTGTCATCTTTGATAATGGCTTACCTTAGATTGGATTTAAACATGTATCAATATGATGTTTTCCTTTGTCTTTCAACGATAATGGGTTTAAGCTTATCAGACAATATGAAAGGAACTTACTTAAAATATATAGACAAAATTTGTCTATATTATTTAATGTAACATGCATCAATGAAAATTTCTGCCTATATATATATATATATATATATATATAGTACAGGTTATAAATCCGTTGGTATATAATCCAAGTGGATCCTAGTAATATAAAATATTAAAACTGATCCACAAAAAGGGCTCAATGTATTTATTATAACAGAGCCAATAAATAGGATTACACAACAAAATTCAAAATGACCTCATATGGGGAGGGGGATAGATCTATTTCAACCGACGAAAACTACGTCAGTTTTATTCAACCCGGGGTTAAATAAGACTGACCTAGTTTTCCCCTCTCTATATGAGGTAATTTTGAATTTTGTTGGGTAATATATATATATATATATATATATATATATATATATATATATATATATATATATATATATATATATATATATATATATATATGTATGTATGTATGTGTGTGTGTGTGTGTGTGTGTGTGTGTATTAAGCACTCTTTTAAGAATAGTATTTGTTGGTTATTCTCCGACTGACACCAATTCAGTCGGGTTTCGATCCGAGCTAGAGGCAACCGGATGTCTAGCCACACTGATGAGCTGTGAAACAGCGAAACAGTCTGTCTGTGGATGACGTTATATTGGCTCCTGAAATAAATATTAATTTCAGTTGAGCTCTCTAGGGAGTAGGTTTGGGTTTGTAAACAGTGACTATTATAGCTTATATATAGCGAGACTCTTCGCATAGCGAATCGAGTCACTGTCAGTCACTGGGCGTGTTTCTAAAAATAAATACGGTAAAAATCCACCTACACCCCTGCCGTGCGCCGACAGCTTAGAACCTCCGACTGACACCAATTCAATCGGGTTTCGATCCTAGCTAGAGGCAACCGGATGTCTAGTCACACTGATGAGCTGTGAAACAGCGAAACAGTCTGTCTGTGGATGACGTTATATATATATATATATATATATATATATATATATATATATATATACAAGTATAGGATTGGTTTATATGGAATAAATTCCAATAACCAAAAAAATCCTATTCTTAAAAGAGTGCTCAATACAGAGTCGAGCAAATATAATCATTTATCCGAAAATTATAACAAAAAATGTTACAAAATCACTACAAAAATAGTCATTTTGTTTCAAAACTTCTGGTGTCTTATCAAGTCATGGTGCTGGATGTAGATTCCATTACATTCTACATTCAACGCCATCACTTGATAAGACACCAGAAGTGTTGAAACAAAATGGCTATTTTTGTAGTGATTTTATAACATATTTATGTTATAATTTTCGAATAAATAATTGCTCGTTGTTTGGCTTCTTAATTTATTTTTATTTATTTTTTGTCCAATGGTCATCGTTATTTTTGGTTTTAGCTATAAATACTGTTCCATAATTTTTTCATTTCAGCCAGCATTAACCTGAAGCTCCGTTTAGGTAAAACCCAGGTAGGTTTGCCTGGCTCCTTAGAATTAGCTAAGAGTGTGTGTGTGTGTGTGTGTGTGTGTGTGTGTGTCGTAGCATACCTACGTGCGATAATGGATATGTCCCCATTCACATAAATACAGTAGTAAATGCTGTATGTTTGTCTGCAGTCGGAGATTAGTCTCCAGCTGTGCTGGTTAAACTCTCTGCGTGCGAACAGAGAGGATCCCCAAGCAAAACTCTATCAAAGAAAAGAATCTCGTCTCAGGAAACAGCTACCCGAGCTGGGGTCTACGCGGAATTTTTGTCCGAGCTTACGGGCTCGGTACCCCACATTGAATTCGGCCTTGTGCCACATCTGACCGCGTGGGGTGATTGGTAGATATCCTGCAGTTGGAGATTCATTGTGGAATTCACTTAACTCATTCTTCTGGCAGTTGACTGCTACTTCTACGCGCCGCTGACGAATCTTATATGTGTTGTTCTTGTCCTAAGTATTATCATTTATTACCAATGTTTGTATGATTATTCTATTCAGCAACGTTCCCAGGTTACAACAATATATATATATATATATATATAAATGTGTGTGTGAAATGTGTATGTATATAAATATAAATAAATAAATATATATATATATATATATATATATATATATATATATATATATATGCGATGTTTATATATATTATTTATATATTATATATGCGCGGTACTTATTGGAAAGTGCTCTCTAGTGATAGAGCTAACATATTTAGTTGGATTGATGTGAGTTTGTGACCCTGGGTTTCACGCTTTTGCAATCGTCAGACAAAAGTGTGAAACCCAGGGTCACAAACTCACATCAATACAACTATATATATATATATATATATATATATATATATATATATATAATCTTATAAATATAAGTAAGTATACTTGTCCGTAAAAACCTTAGGTGTATTGGCTTGTAAATGAACAAACCAATACCAAGGAAAAAAAAAGGATTAAAAAAAGGAATAAAAAAAAGAAAGAACTAAGAACATGTAATTCAGGCGAAAATAATCGACCAGAATCCAAGCTCACAGTCCAAAGAAAAAAACCTCCGACATGAGTAAAATAAAAATAACTAAGCAAAGTGCTCAATACGCTAAGTAGAGCAAATCTAACTATGAGCCTAAAGAGCCAGGCAAACCTACCTAGGTTTCACCTACGCGAATCGTCAGGGTACGCTGGCCCCAGCGTACCCTGATGAGCCGCGTAGGGGAAACCTAGGTAGGTTTGCCTGACTCTTTAGGTTCATAGTTATATATATATATATATATATATATATATATATATATATATATATATATATATATATATATATATATATTTATATGATATCGCACATTGAGTGCTGGTGTTCAAAAATAATGGTCGATGTAATATAACAGAGCTATTAAATATATATTAAGAAATATACATTTTTTTCGCCCCAATAACCCAACACTATAACAGTCTCGAATCAGCACCTGAAGATTGCGTTGTGCGTGAAACTAAGAGTCGGGCTACCGGTGAGAAATAAAATATATATTTTTTAATATATATGTGTGTTTGGGGTTACCCTTCTACTATTTTTAGACCTCTGAAGACATGTTGATTCATGCCATCTCAGTGTCTACCCACTATTAATCGTTCCTTGATATTTTTTTATGTGCAATGTCGTGCGTGCAGATAGACGTCAACAGCAAGTGCTATAAATGCTCAACTGGGTGCATGTCAAGCATACATTGTTTTAATGTCCAAGCCAATCTACATAGAAGCGAGTTTGAACAATGAACAAGATAGAACATGCCTGTTAAGGAAATATTAGTTTCATGACTTTCAAATCATCAAAAAGGAATTCTTTCGCCATTATGTATTGTACGACTTTGACTTTTGTTGAAACGACCGTGATTGTATTTAGCTTTCGTTGCCGATAGTGAAGCTTTTATATGACATATATATATATATATATATATATATATATATATATATATATATATATATATATTTAAATTCCCAGATCAATTCTGTGGACAAGACATTGGTATAAATAAAATGACATTTGGAAAAAAAAGATCTTTGATTTTTTCGGAAGACGAAACACGTCGGCAAAATCTAAGATCTTTTTTCCAATTGTCATACATATATATATATATATATATATATATATATATATATATATATATATATATATATATTATATTTATAAATATATATATAAATATAAATATATATATATATATATATATATATATATATATATATATATATATTTATATTTATATTTACTACGGTAATAAAAACACCGATTAAAAAATGAATAAATAAATAAATAAATATATAAGATATAAAAAAAATTTTTAAATTGAAAAAATAAAAAAATAAAATAAATAAAAAATAAAAAAATAAAAATAAATAAAAACAAGCAAAATAATTTAACCCAAATAAATAAATAAACAAATAAACGACTTCCGGTAAAATAACCGCCAAAATAGACTACCCACAATGCACCACTGACCCGTATATATATAAATAGCCGAGAAAATAACAGCACACGTGGACTGACGATTGCATATAGCATGAAACAGACTGTTGCCTTTAAGTGTTGACTTCTATGTTCACTTTTATATTTACATACCCTCTATCTCTGATACTGAACACTTTATCCCATAAATATAGCACATCTTAAGACTATATATATATATATATATATATATATATATATATATATATATATATATATATATATATATTCCACAATAATGAAGTATTTAACACGTAATATGTAAGATAACGTCACAGTTAAAAAATACGGCATTTTTTTATTACTAAAGTTCAAGGCTGAAGAGCCACCCAAGTCAGAGGGCTGCTAAATGAGGTGTGTTATATGAACAGGATAGATAACGAATAGACTTGAAAAAGTTAAGAGTGTAGTGCTCGGGGAAGCACAAAAGTGGGAGTCTATTCTACAAAGTAACTGTTTTGGGGGAAAATCTTTCAGAGTGAAACGACCTTCCTTTTATTTATTTATTTATTTTTTTAATCACTTCACCCCAATCAAGGTGATTAAGTCACTAAGACGCAAGGGGCCGCTGGCTATGAAGGTGGATGAAAAGAGTTTAGAAGGAACCGGAAACCCAATCCTAAAAAGAAAACAAGGGATACACTTCTACTCCTGTTCAAAAGTCCGAGGAGGAGTGTGAGCCAAGCTATAGGCGAACCTATCTACTTCGATTGAGGGAGAAAAAGAAAAAATTAGAAATAAAATTTCAGAGTTTAAGCAGAGGCGTTAGAAACAGATTTTAGAAGTATCCGGCAGTTCATTTCTTAAAAGGAAACTAGGGATAAACATCAACTTCCGTCCGGGGAGGAGAGTAAACCGGACAATAAGCGATCCTGACTACTGCTATTATTAACAAAGAAATATGTAGAGAATGAGAGTGATTTAAGCTTGTGGGCGTAGCGAAGCAGGTCTTGGCTGTAAATTTTATGAGTTGGTGCCACTAACCAATGGCATCCATTCGTGATAGAGTAGCGAAAGGCTTGCGATGTTGCATCTGTGGAATTGGGATTATAGGGTAGAAAATGCCCATCATCACCCAAATAGCCGATCATGTACTGGTGGTTCCTGGCCGATAATACAACGGGGGTTTAATATGTTCGTCTTGAACTCGTATTACTTTATTTGCCGTTAGCCACACGTAGCTTTATCGCCTATTAACCCCACATTTATCGGCTATTAACCACCAGTAGACTGTAGCCGTCAGCCACCTCTTGCCGGATCGGCTCCTAGATACCTGTAATCTGATAGGCCTTTCGCAACCTGATATATGTTGACAAATATGTGAATAAAGTTAACAGGTAGCTAATGTCCGATAAAACAGCAGGTGTTTAATGACTCTTAAATGTGGTTAATTGCCGATATTGTAACAGGTAGATAATGTTCGATAGTACACCGGTTGTTAAGAGCTGGTAAGGCAAAGGGTGGCTAATGGATTTTAATGCAAAATGATGCCACATATGGTTAATAAACGTTAATATAACAAGTGGTTGATGCTGTTAATGTTACGATAGTTAAAAGCCGACAAAGCAAGGGTGGTTAATATATATATATATATATATATATATATATATATATATATATATATATATATATATATATTAGTATTTACTAACTTTTAAGTATATTTTCAGCTTGTTTATCCTATCTAAGCTTTCGGCTTAATGATAGTCTGTTTTTGTTTGCAAGGTAGATCTCCAAGCAACAACAAACTTGTGGATATGAGGCGAAAATCGCACCGCATGACGTTTGAATTTATGAAGTTATCGGTTTTTTGTATAGCGAAATATATTAGAAACCTTAGATAGGATAAACAAGATGAATATATATATATATATATATATATATATATATATATATATATATATATATATATATATATATGTGTGTGTGTGTGTGTGTGTGTGTGTGTGTGTGTGTGTGTGTGTGTATGTATGTATGTATGTATATATACAGGGTGTCCATAAAGTTGATGTGCACTTTAAAAATTTATAACTTTATTTGTATTTGCGATAGAAATAATTTGTAAAAAGGATTAGAAAGAAGTAAATCTATATTTTTTAAGGTTTTATTGAAATTTTATTTAAGTTTCCACATGTCCTCCATCATTAGCAATACAAAGGGTAATACGATTTTGCAGTTCATGGAAAACATTTGCCAACTGATTTACAGTAATGCCTGAAATCACATTAGTTATTTTAGCTATACTTAAAACTAGGTACATTAAACTTTATAACATTTTTTACAGATTATTTCTATCGCAAATACAAATAAAGTTATAAATTTTTAAAGCGCACATGAACTTTATGGACACTCTCTCTCTATATATATATATATATATGTATATATTAGGTTGGTGCAAAAAAAAATAATGACGTAATAATGTCGTTTTTTGACGTATTTTTAACGTCAAAAAACGACATTATTACGTCATTATTTTTGCACCAATATAATATATATATACAATTTAAAATATATATATATACAATTTAGTGAGACTGCTGGTATATTTTCGGAGGCAAAATCTAACACAGAATGTTTGCCACTTAGATGAATACCTTTTGCTTTTTCGCCACCTCAGAATTCCTTTATTCTGGTTTTACTTTTATTAATGCCATTTTATTTGCAACTTCGAGAGGGAAAAAAAACGGCTTAAAGTTGCCAGCGAAAGAGGCCGGTCGCTGTTTAACGAGGCACTCGAAAGAAAGAATAGGCCAAAAAAATGGACCCGCGTCTACTCTATTCTCACATGAAAGCAGGCGCGCAAAAATGATTGCGTTTTAAAAAGGCCTCGCGCCAAAAAAAAAAAAAAAAAATGACAATAGAAAACTCGTTCGGAGGCGGCGGTGGGGGGGGTCACAAAAAAAGATGTTGAATTTTTTTGTATACGGTGAGAAGTGAGGACAATACTTTGACGGACTTTTCGGGCTCATGTGCCGAAGAGGCGTTGCTACGTATCAAATCTTGAAGATCGGAGAAAAGACACTGAAGATAAGAAAATACGAAAGACGTACCCACAAGGTATAGGGGTCGAGTTCAAGTCTCGTTAAAACCTACTACTTCATATCTCGTGGCATGCACTCGAGCGAAAGCTTTTATCGAATCAGAATCTTCAGATAAAAAGTAACAATAATAATATGGAACCAAATTAATAATAAAATAATACTAATAATGAAAAATGTATTGGCTCAGAGTGTTGGTGTTTGGTTTGTGTTTGGTCTGTTTTACGGCATGCCAACATCTCAATGGGTCATTTAATGATGACAGCTATTTTGGGGGGTGGGGGGAGTAATATTTTTGTTTTGTCAAAAATTTATTTCTGTTAATATATTTTTCCTCAAAAATTTATAGCTGGTAATATTTTTTCAAAAAAGTATTGTTGGTAATACTAATAGTTTATCGTCATACCCAGGACGCGGATGTAGTTTATTGTCATACCCATAACGTGGATGTAGTTTATCGTCATACCCAGGACGTGGATGAAGTTTATCGTCTTACCTAGAACGCGAATGTAATTTATCGTCATACCCAGGACGTGGATGTAGTTTATCGTCATACCCAGGACGCAGATGAAGTTTATCGTCATACCCAGGACGTGGATGTAGTTTATCGTCATACCCAGGACGCGGATGTAGTTTTTCGTCATACCCAGGACGTGGATGTAGTTTATCGTCATACCCAGGACGCAGATGAAGCTTATCGTCATACCCAGGACGTGGATGTAGTTTATCGTCATACCCAGGACGTGGATGTAGTTTATCGTCATACCCAGGACGTGGATGTAGTTTATCGTCTTACCCAGATAAGATGGAATAAAACTAGTCATAAAATAATAATAGTAATGATGAAGCTTTATTTTTAGAGGTTACTCGCATTTAAGTAGACGCACCTTTTATTTCAAATTCTGCGTATTAGAAAAAACTTAATAAAAAAAAGCCTGCCTCTCCCTTGATTGCGAAGCTCTTCGTAGCCGAGCATTCAAAGCAGTCCGGATCAGACGATTGTCACTTCTGTAAAGGCGAACGTAGGTTCAAATCGTGCTGGAAGGAATATATATATATATATATATATATATATATATATATATATATATATATATATATATATATATATATATGAACATTGAAATCAACACTCAGAGGCGACAGGCTGTTGACTTAAATGTTCACTTTTAAATTTATATTTACATACGCTCTATCTCTGATATTAAGCACTTTATCCCATAAATATAGTACACCTTTAAACTATATTTCTTCATATATATATATATATATATATATATATATACACACACACACACTGATGAGCTGTGATAGTCTGTGGATGACTGTATATATGCTTCTGAAAAATTGATTTCGATTGAGCTCTCTGGGGAGGAAGTGTGAATTTGTAAACAATGACTGTTACTGCTAATAACTCTTAACCTTTATAGCTTTACTCTTCGGTAAAACGAATCGAGTTCTCTCAGTCACTGTGTGTTTATCTAACAATAAATACGCTTAAATTCAACTTTATCACTGCCGTGCGCCAACGGCTTAGGGGTAGAATCTCCGGCTAACGCCAATTTGGCCGGGTTTCGATTCTAGCTAGAGGCCACTCGACGTCTAGCCACACTGATAAGCTGTGATACAGCGAAACAGTCTCTCTCTGGATGACTATATATATATATATATATATATATATATATATATATATATATATAAAAATGTGGATATAAACCAGATAATTAGATATTAGCGACTACATATACGTGAGTTCGAAATGTGGAATCTAGAAGTAAAGTGAGATAAAAAAAATGATTATTTAATTAAAAAATCAAGCAATGTGGTAAATATATTTCGTATTTTCCTTTTGCTTTGAGGGGGTGGCGAAGAGTTAACTAGACACACAGACAGAAACAGCGTGTCTGAGAGAGTCCATGGACCTTTTTTCAATAATGGAAACATTGCAGGTGCAAAACTACTTGAACATGTTTGAGCCTGACTTTTTTTTTAGTCGGATAGTGCATCTGCACAGCACTCATGTCTAGTCAAAGACTTTCAGGACACAATATTACCAAACATGCGGCTCTGCAGATCGGATCCTATGATTTGAGCTGTTGGTAATTGTAATAGCAACGGTAATAATAGCCGTTTCCTTATAAGGAAACATTCGGTATTCATTGACCGACCTTCTTGAGTTAAGCTTTCTTTCACTCGGTGGCCACCGGACTGGGCTCAGAGTGTAGTTTCCGCTCTTTTAATTTTTAATGTTAGTGGTAATAATAGCCGTTTCCTAATAAGGAAACATCCGGCATTCGTCGGTTGAAATGTATAACATCTTTCTTTTAAAACAATTTTTCAGGAAAATAGGTTTCTCAAGTCCAGTAACTGTTATTGCTCTTTCCAGTATTGAAGGGGGTTTCCTTCCTAACCTTTTATCTGAAGTAGTGTGGAATGTCAACATCTTGATTATGTCATTATTTTCTCTTTGAGTCACATGTCATATCCATTTTAGTTGTCACTGTTGTTGAAAGTCCTCAAGTGATGCTGTTTTGTTCTTTGTTTGTGATTCTGTAGCGCCAAGCCACAATGTTCGAGGAAGGATGGTCTTCTCTAAGATCTACAGGCTTCATTTACTCAAAGGCATTTTTAAGCATTGATCTGGGAAAGTAGTTTTATATATTTTATTCGGTCGAGCTATAGAGTGCGATCAATAATGCAAGATACATTTTTTTTCTGGCCAACAATCTGAAGCCAGCAATTCGCACCAAACGCAGAAGATTATTGTCGAAGAAAGTTTTGTTGCTGGATGACAATACACGACGCATACGGCCGGTCAGATCGTTGAAACCATTAATCAATTGGCCTACCTACAGCCCAGATCTCGCACCTTCCGAAAATCATCTCTTTGGACCGCTCAAAGATGCTTTACTATATCTCCGTCAGCTGCTAAGAAAGTTGGTTCACTGTGTCGTGTGAGATAATTTTCCTCTCGAGAATCTATCTTGCACATCTATAAGGCTACCATTCGTCCATGCTGAAAATATTGCTACCACATATGGTCCGGTGCTCCCGCTATTTACCTTGAGCTCCTTGATAAAAACCAAAGAATATCAGCAATATTATTGGTCCTGATCTGGCAGCTCGAATTCAGTTGCTTTCTCACCTTCGTAAGACTGCCTCTCCGTGTCTTTTCTATAAATATTTTCATGGTAATTGTTCGGATGAGCTCTTTGCAATGATACCTAATTTTTAAAATTTAAGCACAGTACTAGATTGGCATCAAGATTTCATCAATTTACAGTTGACCTGGCTGGCCGTAAATTCTATGCTAGCAGTTTTCTTTCTTGCACCTTTTTCAGACCAAAACGGCGCGAGGTCGACAGAGGGTAGCAAGAATTTTTAAGCACTGACACGTTTTCCATACCCAGATTACACAGACAGGCCAAGGCCGCAAGTGGCCGGATGCTAAACCAACAAGTTACATGCATTCCTCTGAAGTTCTTCCCACCGCTACCTCCTAGAATTGATGCTACTCCGTCTGTCGCTCTCTCGTATAAAACCAACAAGTAAAAGAAATTACGTTGGTACAGTCTATGAAGTGGCTTTGGAGTCTGAAGGGTTGAAGCCAGTGACGTCACGGAACGCAACGGTTTTTCTAGACTGGATGCTAATCAAGGCTAGAGAGATCAAACTTAAATGCTTTTTAAACTGTAACGTGAAGTAGAAGACAATTCATGCCTTTTCCAAGGATATTAGTACAAAGTGAAGACTGACTCAACTGGAATTTGAACTCGGCATGCCAGTTCCATTTTCCACTTTGTTAACCGTTATTTATTCACACCTTCACTTGTACAATAAAGATTTGATTTTTTTTAAATATACAAAAAACGCCATTATATAAACATCTGAGATAGTCGGCATATTTTTTATTTTTTAACTCAGCCTTTTCGAAATATTTCCTTCCTGCCATGGGAAATTAAAAAAAAAAAAAAAAGTTAAAAAAAGGATTTTTCTTAAAGGACAAAATGTTAGAATTTCTGTAAATTTGAGCGAACACTTCTTTCAAATGTTATAGAAACAGAACTATATCAATATGTGAATTCTATTTCGTTTCGTTTTTTTAATGTTTATATATATATATATATATATATATATATATATATATATATATATATATATATATATATATATAATTATTTATTTAAAAAATTTATAACATAAATATGTTATAAAATCACTACAAAAATAGCCATTTTGTTTCAACACCCTCGGTGTCTTATCAAGTGATGACGTTGAATGTAAAATAAATGGTTTTAAAAGTTTCAAATTAATTAACAATCCTTCGCAAGGGGAAAACGTTGTTACAAAAGCTAGATGGACAAATCAAAACACAAGTATAGGAAAATTCAAAAAGCTTGACAACGAAGTCATATTATAATATCTATGCAGATGTTTAAAATATGGTTAGTATTAAAAAAGAATTTATTCCAACCAATAACTACTAAATTATATGATAAAAATTTAATATTAAAATTAAAAACTGCTAATTTCAAAATCAAAATTTAATCGCTATTAAGTTTACAACTATAAAATTACTGAGGAGAAAAGAAGAAATATATATGTTATTCAATTTATTTCTTCATTGAAGTTACTTTAGCTAATTTAATATCCGGTCCTTTGACAATGTATACATTTTAATCCTAAGAGTGTGTGAATGGGGTCCTAAACTCACGCGTAAAACAAACGCAATCAGATTCTAATATATAAGCACCCAGACATATTTATATATATATATATATATATACACACACAAAAAGAGACGAGGCAGAGAACATCTTCACTGTCTGTCATATCCAATGCAATGAGAACGAAAGTAATATATAAATTCCAACGTTCACAGCATTAATCCAAAAGAGTGCTCGATACCGATAGTAGAGCGATAATTATTTATTTATTATAATTTTATCATATAGACAAAACCATTTTACTTACTACAAAGATGCAACTTCGTTTCAGTGCATTTCAACTGCACTTCGACGGTTGAGAATCGAAAATGGTTATGAACAATCCTGCTTGTAGGCAAGCCGTATGTGAAACGTCACTTTCCTTTTTCCATTTGGTAGACAAGAAAAAATATATACATAAAAAAGGGGTGACGGGGCGAAATAGTGCTTGTTGATAGCAGTTTGGTGAAGAATGGATTGGGTGTTTAATGTTGACGGGTCTGTGGAAATTTTTTTGCCGATAAACACCGGTCAAGCAGATCAGTTCCTAGGAGATTTGATTATAGTGGTGAAGGTTTCGTGCAGGACCATCCACACTTTTTGAAGGGCCGATTACAGAGACTAGGTGCACTACGTGCCACAAGGTCCCCAAACGACCCTCCACAGGTTTTGAATTCAGAGTTGTCCTTCTACTAGCCCAGTTGCCATCCAAGGTTATAGAACCCATTCTGTCCTGCTATTTACCCATATTTGGAGGGAGGAGAAGAGGATTCCCACCTTTCCCAAGGGTAAAGTAAGTGAATGTAATGGTTTCGACTGGAATTCGAACTCGGCTCTCCGATTCCTCAATCCAAGCCCCTATCCATTACCCCACCGTGCCTATATAAAGCTCGCTTCAATGCAAAAAAATATTTTCTCGGCTTTGCTAAGGACAGCCTTTCACGTCCTGGGGATGACGATAAACTACATCTGGCAGCAAGCCCTCTGATCGGGAGATTTTGAGGAGCGTGGAATCACCTCTTAATTGCTATTGTTCCCTGGTCCACCCTGACTCAGGGTGGTAGCATCTGTTAGGATCCCAACTATGGGCAAATGGTTAAACCCCAAAACGGAGTCAAAATAGATTTTTATAATAAAACACCAGTATACGTTTTTGAAAAAGAAATATTACCAGCTATACATTTGACTTACGACAAAAAAAAAAAACTTTACAAAAATACGCCAATGAAACCTGATCTAAAAACTGACTTCTTACAAAGAATACATCATACTTATTATAAAACCCAGGTTGTGTGTGTGCGTGTCTGTACGTTTATATATTGGATAGGATTTCCTACATTTTTCAACCGATTTCAACAAAACTTCACAGGACTACGTAAAATTACCTTCTGGTGGTTCTGACAGCGCCAAAAATTGGAAAAACACAATTGTTTTTGCATGAAATCAATTTGAACACACGATTAAGAGGCATCGCTGTTTCGAGAATGAAAGGGGGACAACTCATATCGAGTTATACTTATTATAAAACCCAGGTTGTGTGTGTGTGTGTGTGTGTGTGTGTGTGTGTGTGTGTGTGTGTGTGTGTGTGTGTGTGTGTGTTCGTTCGTTTATATATGGGATCGGATTTCCTACATTTTTCAACCGATTTCAACAAAACGTCACTTTTTTTTTGGCAGGTAGTGTTTCTTATTGTCTTGCACACTTTTTTCTTTATTTTTACATTCAGAATGCTTTAAAAATTCCATTTACAAGAAAATTGTTTATAATAAAATTCTATTCAATCGGTAGACTCATAACGATTGAAAACAATATTTTTGTTTGAGTTTGGGTTTGACCAATTCGTAAAAAAAACAAAAAAAAAATCTAAGACATACGTGTCCGTCAACCTTAAACAATAATCTTTGTCAATTTTATTTTTCAGTCTTTATGATGGTCGATACTTGATCTATCTCTTACTGTTACATCCCCGGGCAACTCCGGGCTCTACTGCTAGTATTCTATATATACAAACCCATCCTAAAATTCTTGTCGGCGTTAAATATACCATTGAGGTCGATATGTCGTAAAACAAAATAAACCAAACCAACCTTTCAGCATGGCTGATGCTAACCTCCAGGAGAGCAACTCATTGCGTATTTTTGGTCTTACGTTTTCTAATGACCTGAAATGGAACGATTATATTGAATTGCTGCTAAAAAGGTTGGTTCACTGTGTCCTGCCAGACATTTTTGCTTGTCAGAATGCATTTTGCACATTCATAAATGTACCATTCGTTCGTGCATTGAATATTGGTGTCATATCTGATCTGGTAGCCGGCTATACGTTGCATTCTAAAAGTATCAGACATTATTTTCCCCGCCCAAACTAATGCCGCATGGACAAAATCATATGGGTGGAAGATCAAGCGACCTTTCCTGCGTGATAATTTTTGCGCTGGTCGGCCGCGGAAGTTCTCGGTTGTTACACCTAGAGTACAGATGTGTAGTGGGCGTTCGTCGGATTTTTGTTTCCACACAAGATGACCGAACGCATAGGGCAGAGATATTGCATCAAATTTTGCCAAAAGCTTGGTGGTACTAAAGCTCAAACCATCCAGAAGTTTCAGCAGGTCTTTGGCGATGATGCCATGGGCAAAACTCAGAATAAGGTGTGGCGCAATCGCTTCAAATATAGCCGCACCTTAATAGAGAGCGAGGTACGCTCAAGCAGCCAAACGAGAATCCGATTAAGGGGATTTGGCGAATAATCATGGAAGACCGTCATCTAACAATCCAGGAAACGGCTCATGATGTGGGGATAAGTATAGAATCAGTACATTCCATTTTAACGGAGGATTTGTGCATGCGGGGAGTGTCGACGGAATTCGCCCGCTCGTTCCGCCTACATAATCCAAGCTTCCCTGATCAAGAACAATACACCACTTGTTCAACAGACTCCATTATTCTCTCGACTTGGCACCGTGTGACATCTGGCTCTTCTCCAATTTGAATACCACGCTGACAGGGAAGCGATTTGAGTCGCGAGAAAATTTATGAGAAATGCGACGCAGATCACCATAGCATTTCAGAGAAGTCGTTTTATAGGTGTGGCCAGCATCAGCAGAACTTCTGGGGGAAGTGTAGGAACTGCCAAGGGAGGTATTTTGAAGATGGTTAAATAAAATTTGCCTTAAAGTCGGATACTTTTTGAACGCACATCTCGAGATTCTTGACCTGATGTTAAGTATATGATTCCTTTTTCCTTCCATTTTGCCTAAAACGTCGTTGCTGCACATATATTCAGTTCATAGTATCCTCAGCATCCTTCTGTAGAACAACATTTCTGTTGCTTCAAGTCTCTTCTTCAACTCTGAGGTGGTTGTCGAGCATTCATTGCCATATAGAATATCATGTAAAAAAATCAGAACTCTTTGTTTCTAACGAAGTTTTTTCCTGTTTCTTGATACTCTGCTTAGCTTCTGGAATGTATGTTTGGTTATCCAAATGCGCCTTCGGACTTCAGTGTCGCACTTTCCGTCCTCTGCTAAAACGCTCACCAGATACTTAAATTTTGGTACTTGTTTGATTTGGGCATTTCCGATTTGTAAATGTCATTTTCGTCTTGTCCTTTTTGCTAGCAACCTTGCATTCTGTATTCCTGCGGGGTTTTTTAAGCGTTTCACCCCAAGCAAAGCGAGAAGCTACTAGCACGCAAGGTGTTACAAAGAGTTGGAGTGAGACCAAATAGGAGTGATAGAGGAAAGGATGAAGAGAAGGATAGGGGATAGATAAAGGCATCTGGAGACGTCGAGTGACATTACATTTGAATAGTTGGAGATTATAGCTATCACGGAAACAGGAAAAGGGGAGGGAGTTCCACAGGCGAGAGGTGCGAGACATGAAGCTATTGGAGTAGAAGAGACGGCTACATTTAACAGTTTCGACAGTGAAATGGTGAGAGCGAGATGCCAGCCTAGTTGAACGCTTAAATTCATGAAGTCTGGGAACCAGCGAAAGCAGTTCCTCGGAGCAATGATATTTAACAGTTAGCAAGCTTGTCTCGCTAGAACAATTACAACTGAGTAGTGAGTTCGATGCTCACGGGTGCCCCATACTTTCGGCCTTGTGCCACATCTAAGATACGCTTGGAAAATCCCTATATTTACCAGCCTCCCCACGTGGCAGAATAAGGCACAAGGGCGAGTTTAATGTGGGGAAATCCGAGCCCGTAGACTCGGCTAAAAATTCCCCATAGACCCAATATAAAACAGGGTCGGGTAGCTGTTTCCCCGAGACGAGACTCTGCCCTTCGACATAGCCTCGTCTGGGGATCCTCTCTACCCGGAGGCAGAGAGTTTGACAGCTAGAACAGATCTATTCGACTGTTAATATTTAGCAGCCCCCACCCTCCACGAGAGTAGATGTAGCACATGGCCGAGTTTAACGTGGGTCATACGAGAAGGTAGGCTCGGTCAAAAAATCCCCATAGTACCAGCATAAACGGGTTCGGGTCCGTCTACCTCCCCGAACGAGACTCTTCCCTTCGGCACAGCCTCGTCCGGGTTCCTCTCTGCCCAAAGGCGGAGAGTTCGATAGTAACTACGAAAAGTCACAAGCTCGGTAGAACTATCTATTTGACTGTTAATATTTAATAGCTCTCCGCGACACAAAGAATGTATGTGGCACAAGGCCAAGTTTACCGTGTGTTCTCCGAGCTCGTAGGCTCGGCCAAATATATTCGCTTAGAACCGGCATAAACGGGTTCGGGGGCCTGTCTACCTCCCCGGACGAAACTTTGCCTTTCGACAAAGCCCGGGTTCTTCTCTGTCGAGGCAGAGTTCGATAGATGAACAATCTGGTCGAATGTTCCCCAAGGCCTTCTCTCCTACTAATTTTATAGTAGGCAGAAGAGTCCAATATAGAATCTTTAGAGGGAGGACACCATAACAGTTTTATACTGTAATTATACTCGGTATATGGTAATTGCAATTTTCGGGAGACAGTACGTAATCTGGCATGATCATCAGTTTTAACACAGCCTGTACGTCCGAACGGTCGATCACAACGAGGAAGCATATTGAAAAAGAAAAGAAATGCTTCTATTTTCTTTCTAAATAAAAAAAAAAAAAAAAAAAAAAGCAACACAAAAAAGAAGAAACTTTTTAGCCAATCCTGTAAGATTTATTATAGCGTATTCCCAGGTTTAACAGAATCACCAATGATAATAAAACACTTGTCAGTGCGGAACAAAACAGAAGTCGTTGAGAAAATCTTTTACTGACAAGAAGACGTGACAAAGTGCTAAAAAAACGACCAAATCTCATTTCACAGGCGCAACAAATAATCCTTCATTGAAGAAGAAAGAAATGAAAAATAAAAAAAGCAAGAAAAGGAACGATGGAAAATATAACATAAGTAAAAAGTTGTTAATAATAATAATAATAATAATAATAATAATAATAATAATAATAATAAGGACCTCGAAATTGAAATCTCAAAAATCTGACACATGAGGTCGTTAACAATTCCAGTTGTAGTTGGAGCCCTCGGATTGATTGGAAAAGGTTCTGATAGACTCATTGAAGGGATTCCTGGTTGTCCAAGTCTTAAAGAAATACAAAGTACAGCCCACACCTTACGAAGGGTTTTATCTGTGTAAAATATGTGCGACCTTAGGTTTCTTTTTTTTTTCTTTTTTTTTTTTTTCAACAAATTCTCAGAAGAAAATGTCATGATGCCATTTCTGACCTTAGGTCACTGCTTGGGACCCGGAAGGAAATGAGTGTACACCAGAAAAGAAAGGAAATAATAATAATAATAATAATAATAATAATAATAATAATAATAATATGGCAGTCCCTGCTGACTGCAATGTATCTTTGAAGATATTCAAAAAGCTGTCAAAATACAAGGACCTTGAAATAGAAATCTCAAAAATGTGGCACATGGGAACATCAACAATTCCTGTTGTAGTTGGAGCCCTAAGACTGGTTGGGAAAGATTGCAGTAGACTAATTGAAGGGATTCCTGGAAGTCCATGCCTCAAGGAGATACAAAAAATTATTCTCACAAGTACAGCCCACACTTTACGAAGGGCTTTATCTATGTCATTTTTTTTTTTTTTTTTTTTTGTCAGTGGAAAGTGTCATGATGCCATTTTTAACCTTAGGTCCCTGGGCGGGACCCGGAAAGAAATGTGTAAACGCCAGAAATCAAAGAAAATAAAAAATAATAATAAACGATAAAAATGAAGGGAAGTTCCGAAAATGTATGTATTCAGAAAACCAACCGTTGCAAACGAAAAAAAAACACTAAGAAAACGTTTTGTTAAGTTGAAAGTAAATCGCGTACAGGAAATTAACGTCGAAAAGATCTGAAACCTGTAAATTGTTGTAAGAACTTTAAGTAATTACTTCCTCTCGCTGACATGTCTTTCAATTTTTATTATAAACACACACATATATATATATATATATATATATATATATATATATATATATATATATATATATATATATATGTCTCTGTGTTTATGTGTGTGTGTATGTTCTTATTCTTTTTTTCTTCTTTCTAGTTTTTTTTTTTTTTTTTTTTTTTTGCTTTAAAGCATTCTCCTTTAAAATTAAAACAATTTTAAAGTGAATTATCCCCGTGGCTTTGTGACAAACTCGGCCGCAATTTAAAACAGGTTTGTCATGTCTACTGTTTTGATTACACCATATCGCTCACTACTTTTCCTTTTTTTCTTATTTTTTTATTCGTTTTCCCTTCAATCTTTCTCTGCTTCATACACTAAATTTTTTTTTTGCTGTTGTCCACCAATACAAGGCCCGAGAGTCTCTAAAGCTAGAACGTTACAAAATGACGAGCGGACAAGAAAGATATGAGGATATGTAGAATAGTTAAAGGTTGACCACCGAATTAAAGGTTTAATGTTATAGGGATCGTAATGAATCATTTGGGACTTCGTTCCGCAATACAAAGATTCTGCGCGAAAAGCTGTCTCAGTGGATCTTTCTCCTTTCAAATGGGATATGAAAGGAATGAGGATGAATTGAGCAGCACTTATGCTAATGTTAAAGGTAATTGTGTTAGACGTTTCCTTATAACATTCATTGCCCGAGCAGCCTGGCGGGGCTCTTAGCTGTTAATGTCTAAATGTGGTGGAACTTAAAAATATAGTTCACGCTAACATTAGCATTTAAAATAATTTTCGAAGTTTTATAGAAAATGATAACAAAAAGGAAACTTGCATTTGACATCAGGAGCAGACAGTTGAAATGTCTAGAGTACAAAATGAGAAAAGAGGGCTTAGAAAATCTGATACTCACAAGGCAGACTGAAAGCAAGAAGGACAGATGAAAACCATTCATAAGCTACTTAGTGAGCTTGAGTAAATGGATGGCGGAACAAAGTTTAGGAGAAATAGCAAAAAAAACAAAATTTATTAAGAGCTACAAATGACAGGAAATTGTGGAGAGCCATGATCGACTACGTCCTGAAGCGTTACGGCAAATAGAAAAAGAATGATCTTGAGTAAAGGGATGGCTGAATAAGGTTTAGGAAAAATAACAAAAAGACAACATTTATTAAGAGCTACAAAGGACAGGAAATTGTGGAGGGCCATGATCGCAAACGTCCTGAAGGTATACGGTAGATAGAAGAAGAAGAAGAATGAGCTTGAGTAAATGGATGGCGGAACAAGGTTTAGGAGAAATAACAAAAAGACAAAAAATTTTAAGAGCTACAGAAGACACGGAAATTGTGGAGAGCCATGATCGCCTACGTCCTGAAGGGATACGGCAGATAGAAAAAGAAGAATGAGATTGAGTAAATGAATGGCGGAACAGGGTTTAGGAGAAATAACAAAATGACAACATTTATTAAGAGGTTCAAAGGACAGGAAATTGTGGAGAGCCATGATCGATTACACCCTGAAGGGGCATGGTATATAGAAGAAGACAGACAACTAATCATTGTTCCAGCGTCGTTAGAAATTTTATATATTGTTGTAACCTAGGGAAGGTAACTGAATGGAATAATCAGACAAAGGTTGGTAATGAACGATAATACTTAGGACAAGAACAACACATATAAGATCCACCAGCGGTACGTAGAAGTGGTCAACTGCTGAAAGTGAGTCAAGCGAATTCCACAATGACTCTCCAACTGCAGACCAACATACAGTATTTACTACTGTATTTATGTGAATGGGGACATACCCATTATCGTCCGTAGGTATGCTACAAAACACTCACACACACGCGCATATATATATATATAAACATAAAGAGCCAGGTAAACCTACCTGTTCACCTAAACGGACCGTCAGGGTGAACTGGCCAATTCACCCTGATCCGTTTAGGTGAAACCTAGATAGGTTTACCTGGCTCTTTAGTTTTATCTTACGTTTGCTCTACTTTACATAGTTGCCTTTTACTCGTTTTGGAGTTTCTTTTTTCTTTGGACTCTGAGCTTGGATTCTGGACGATTGTTTTCTCCTCAATTTCATGTTCTTATTTCTTTCTTTTTTTTATTCCTCATTTATCATTTATCAACTACAAGCCGAAGTACCTAAGGTTTTTCCAAACGAGTACCACCATATATATATATATATATATATATATATATGAAGAAAAATATACGGGAAAAAACAAACAAAAATCCTTTTATGCAATAATGCTGTTTTAATGTTAATATGTCGACGTCGGACGTTTCGGTCAATAAACCATCTTCAGGACATATTCAATATAAAATATAAAATATAAATAAAATTATCAAACTTAACATGACAAAAACGATGGACACAAGAAGACATATCCAATCAAATAACTAAAAGTTTTATGCGATCAGCGTTTCGTTTTAAACGTAGTCACGTTGTCACCACGTTTGCGACTCTGTGAAAACGTATTCCTAAATTTGAATATTATGAAAGAAAAATGAAAGAAATTCTGTTTGATCTAAAATTTATATGTACGCTTGTCGAGCCCACATATTTTATTGCATATAAGGATTTTTGTTTGTCTTTTCCCGTATATTTTTCTTCATACTGTCGGATCTATATCCATATATTTGCTTATATATATATATATATATATATATATATATATATATATATATATATATATATATATATATATTCAGTTGTAAGGATATGAGTTTCAACCATGTTTTCATGCTTTTGCGATCATCAGACAAACAGGGTTTCAAACTCATATCCATACAACTGAATATGTTAGCTCTATCACTGATATTGAGCACTTTCTAATAAGTACTGTGCATATATAATATATATTGAAATTATATATATATATATATTATATTATGAAAAACTTGGTAATTCGTATGGGTAATCCCAAGGAGGATGAAATCCTGAGAGCTCAATGTAAATCCAGAGCCTGTCTTTTACAATATTAAAAAGTACGATTGGTCGGGTAAACAAACTACTATTGTTTAAAAAAATTTTCAATATGTTCTCTATAAATGTGTTAATAAATACAGTATTTAACTTATATTAAATCCCTAAATTATTTGTAAAAAACTTAAATATTTGAATTGCTTGAAAGCATCAAATTAATTTCTTCGGGTTTTTTTTAGATATCTAAATTACTATCAAGCATTAAAATCTATTTTTTTAAATAAATTGCTAAAACCCATTTACAGCCTCTTTCTCTTTACTTCCCTCTCCCTCTTCTTTCTTTTTCCTTTTTCCTTTTTCCTTTTTCTTTTCTCTCTTCTCTTAAATAGGTCAAGATCTGGTCACTCCTCCTCCCCCAATATAAAGTATACTTGAGAGATATATGAAATTAACCCCTCCCTATACTCTACCATGTCTCTTTAACTACTCCTTTTACACTCTCTGTTAAATTACAAAAATTTACACTACCCAACAATTTTCATTTCATTTTCGTTTCAACTTTTGAAAGTGCTATCTGATGATCCGCCGTCCTTTAAAAGGGCTCTGGTGAAATAAATTATTATAATGGTACCTTAAAGTGGTCTGTTTTTCTTTTATATATATATTTGAATTTTTTTGCATTGATGTTCACACCGAAGAAGACACCGGAGCCACACAAAGTAGAGGGTTACAGATCAAGAGGCACAATTTATGCGGATATACGGAGAAGATAACAGTTAATCCTAGACAGGTTAAGCTTATAGTGATCGGAGAAGCATTCTCTTGGGAGCCGGTTCCATAAAGCAGCGGTTTGTAAGAAAAAGCTCCTCGAATGGAATATCAAGGGATTGAGGGTGGTTCGCTACAATGGGCGTGGCATAGCACGCCTTAGCCTTGAACATTAGAACTGGTGAAACTAAGGGAATGTAGTTCACCTTAACACTTTCCATGGAGATAGCGATAGAGCAGCGAGGGGCTTGCGACGTTTCGTTTGTGAGGAATGGGGTTGTAGGGTGGAAAATAATTCATCACCCACAAGGACGGGGAGACTGGAAAATGAAGATTGAGAATAAAATGGCAATAGTATTCCATTTTCTTCTTGATTTAGCTCTTGTAAAGGAAGATGATGGCGGGAAAAGTCAGTTATTTACTGGAGTAGCACAGGGAACCGACCATTTTTCCAGCATCTTTAGCGATGGATCGTATGTACAAGTAGGCCCATAAGGTACTGGGTGTCTCTGGGCAAACACCCGTTAATCGTGACTGGTGGTAGTTCGGGGTCTGATCGAGGTGGGGATACATGGTAAGTAGTTTGATTTTCGAGACATTGAGTGTAACCAGCTAGTACCCCACTCCACTGAGAAGTTACAGCTAGGTAGATCATATATTCGTGGCAACTATTCTTCGGGACGGAAAAACGTTTGCCTTGTAGAATGATTGCCCTCTCAAAGCAAGAAAGCCCAGTCAACCCTGCTACTTAATCTCTTGAATTCTCGCTTTTCCCGAAGTTATTTGTGAGAAAGACCATAAACGATCATAAATATTTAAATAGCCCATAAGTGTGAAGCAACTTGTAATAAGCGGTTTACGTGATACGCTTGTTAACCAGCATCTCCTGGTGAGGTGACCTCTGTGATTCAGTTCTGTCTTTCTTTTCGGCGTTATTCTTTCCTTTTTGTTTGCGCTGGAAGTCCTGTCTCAGGAGGGCCGTCTCCACAAACAGCACCGCGAGAGGGACAGGGTTAATCCATAACGCTTGAGGTGTCTCTAAATGAGAATTTCTTTTTTCAACTCTGAGTCGAGTATGCTTAGGAATCTCGATTTAAACCGACTTGAGCCATATTCCGTTCGAGTGGGCGTACGAATAAATACCAACTCGCATTTTTGCATTATTTTTTTTATCGTTTCAACCGCAAGCGAGGCGATAAGGCCACTGAGACGCAGGGGAGTTACAAGGACAGAAAAAGGATAAGAAAACTTTAGTGATGACGATTGCAGATAGAAAAATAAAGAGACGGTGTTCATGAAAACAGATAATTGGCGCTGTATTTAGATTTTTGAAGATTGTAGTTATCAGGGAAGCAAGAAATCGGAAGGGATTTCCACAGGTGAGAAGTGCGAGAAAAGAAACTGTTAGAATAGAAATAACTTCGAATAAGGCTATCCTATCAGCAGGTGTATAACATCGTAACTATTGTACTGCCGTTTTGTGAACGGTTTCAGGAACGTGCAGTAGTCTGCGGTGAGACATCTTGATACAAAGATGAAACGCTGCTTGAAGGAAAAATCCTTCCCAAGGCTGTAGAAGGTGCCAAGCGTCTGCACGGTTTTCAAGATCACAGGCCTGTAACTTTGCCCCTCCCAGTACAGACCGAACAGTCTTCTCAGTGTCATCAGTAAACCTGTGGAGGTCATAATCAATAAGAAGGTCATCGAGCACCTAGAAAAGAACAACCTCTCCAGCAACGAGCAGTATGGGTTTCGATCGGTCCGATACACTGCCTACGTCCTGACTAACATCACTCACAGAGTCAGTGAGGCTCTTGATGACAAACACATCTCGAGGATCCTAGCATTAGATATTTCAAAGGCCTTCACAAAGGCTTTCTACACAAGCTCTCTAGTTACGGAATCACTGGAAGGGTTTTCTCGATCATAAAATCCTTCCTAACTGAAGGTAATTATTAATGGCTAGTCCTCTGGAACCCCAGCGGTCAACGTAAGCGTCCCCCAGGGGTTACTACTGGGAACAACCCTTTTTTTGATTTACATAAATGATCTGCCTAAGAATATACTCAGCTCATTTGTAAACATCTATGCCGATAATACGTCTATATAGGGGCGCACTTTCGATGGTTAGAGACTGGCGACTGAGCTCTCATCCAATATTGGAAAAACTACCCAATGAGGTAAAAACTGGCTAGTTACATTCAATGCCTCAAAGGCTAAGCTAGTTACATTCCATCATTGCCCATCTGACCCTGAACTATCACCAATCAGGCTGAGCGGAGGTTCTTTCGGGGAAGCACCGTGCCTTGAAAGACTGCTGGGCCTCAAACTCACACCTAACCTCAAGTGGAACACTTACGATTCATTGCTAAGGATGCAGGTAAAATGGTCGGTTCCCTGTGCTGCTCCAGTAAGTACCTGACTCCTCCTGTTATCTTCTACCTTTACGGCATCCTAGACCTGACTCTGCAGCTTTCTCTGGGCCCTGCCTTAGTGCAATGACGAAGGTGCTGGCACAGGGTTGAAATCTCCGGAACCTGTCGCTTTCTACGATCCCAAATGAGTATAGAACAGATATTACGCTTTGATCTTGGCCAAAAGGTCGAGAAGCGATGATATTTATCTGACCTTTCCACTAAGCCAGGATATGACATGAGCGTTTTTTTCTTATATGTGGTGTCCATGTACAGACATATGGACGAAATTTTGACGCGACCACTGTGACGCTGGCGTCGATATTACATCGGCCTCACCTATCTTAGTGCAATGTGGAAAGTGCTGCTGCATAGTTGGAATTACCAGAAACAAGAGAACACCCGCCTCTCAAACAAGCAGAGAACAGCTTTGATCACAGCAAAAAGGCCGGAAAGCGATTAAGAATATAAAAACGAAGTCTCTGACTTTTTTTTGTTGTTGTTCATAGATCTGACATAATTGTTTTGTAAAGAAAATGCTATTTACGTACATATGCGCCAGAATCAATCCGATGCGCATGTGAATCGTGTGTGAATAAATATCCAATGGCTAATTTAATTTAAAGTCGCCGACAAGTTTTCTTGTTCACTGTTGTCGGTCATTTCATAAAAATATATTTATTATACTAATAATTACATAATGCAAGGCCCAGTAGTCACTCAAGGTAGAGAGTCACTGTGTGATGTTTTATGAGCCTAAGAAAAGGCAAGTAGGGAAGTTTATGGGGCTATGCAGAAAAAATAACAGTTAAGAGGTCGAGATTGTAGTGATTGGGAAAACATTCTGCTGAGAGTCTGTTCCACAAAACAACAGTTCTTGGAAAGAAGCTGTCCAAATGGAACTTACTTCTTACTATAGGAATATAAAAGGAAAAGATAGCTGTTAAACCTAGACATGAAGAGGTCAAGATTGTAGTGATTGGGAAAACATCCGGCTGACAGTCTGTTCCACAAAGCAACAGTTCTTGGGAAGAAGCTGTTCAAATGGAACTTACTTCTTACTATAAGAATATAAAAGGAAAAGATAGCTGTTAAACGTAGACATGAAGAAGTCAAAATTGTAGTGATTGGGAAGACATCCCGCTGGGAGTCTGTTCCACAAAGCAACAGGTGTTGAGAACAAGCTCTCTGACTGGAGCTTACTTCTTACTATAGAAATACGAAAGGAAAAGATAACGGTTGGGCCTAAACTTCAAGAGGTTAAGATTGTAGTGATCGGGAAAGCATGCTGCCTGCAGTCTGTTCCATAAAGCAGCATTTCCTGAGAAGCTGTCCAAGTGGAACTTCCTCCTTTCTAATGGAATAAGAAAGGAATGGGGGTGGTTCACACTTTTGTACAATGAACCGACCATTTTCCCAGCATCTTTAGAAATAGATCTGATAAATGGGTTTCTTTTGAGGTCTGATCCCTTCACAATTATCATATGTGGTATCAGGAGAACTGCTCCCGTAACAACTATCATAGCAAAGGGAGTCATATACTTACTGGAGCGGCACAATGAACCAACCATTTTCCCAGCAACTTCAGCAATAGATATGATAAATGGGTTCCACTTGAGGTCTGATCCCTTCACAATGACCATATATGGTATCAGGAGAACTGCCCCCGTGAAAGCTATCATAGCAAAGGCAGTTAGATACTTACTGGAGCGGCACAATGAACCGACCATTTCCCCAGCATCTTTAGCAATAGATCGGATATATGAGTTCCACTTGAAATCTGATCCCTTCACAATTAGCATATATGGCATCAAGAAATTGCCCCCGTGACAACTATCATAGCAAAAGGAGTCAGATACTTACTGGAGAGGCACAATGAACCGACCATTTTCCCAGCATCTTTAGAAATAGATCGGATATATAAATTCCACTTGAAGTCTGATCCCTTCAAAATTACCATATATGATATCAAAAGAATTGCCCCCGTGACAACTTTCATAGCAAAGGGAGTCATATACTTACTGGTGCGGCACAATGAACCGACCATTTTCCCAGCATCTGTAGAAACAGATCGGATATATGGGTTCTATTTGAGGTCTTATCACTTCACAATTACCATATATGGTATCAAAAGAATTGCCCCCGTGACAACTATCATAGCAAAGGGAGTCAGATACTTACTGGAGCGGTACAATGAACCGACCATTTCCCCCAACATCTTTAGCAATAGAGCGGATATATGAGTTCAACTTGAGGTCTGATCCCTTCACAATTACCATATATGGTATTAAGAGAAATGCCCCCGTGACAACTATCAATACAAAGGGAATCAGATACTTACTGGAGCGGTACAATGAACCGACCATTTTCCCAGCATCTTTAGAAACAGATCGGATATATGAGTTCTATTTAAGATCTAGGTTGAGGTCCTTTAGAGAAGACCAATACATCATGGTAGGTTAAAGTTCAAGATCTGCTCTGGCTCAACGTACGTTACTACATTGAGATAAAAGAGATAGAAATAAAAACGTCTATCGGAAAATTAAATATAAAGTTGTTTCTAATTAATTTAAATCTACCAAATACCAAAAGGTGAATGCGCAGGCGAGGGTTAGGGTCAGGGTTAGTCTTGGTCAGTGAGGGTCCGTGTATATTACTCTGGTACGAGTGTGAGAATTGCTCCACAGATGTTAAATTTTAATGAAGAAGAACTTTAATTATAGAATTCGATGCTAATTCTCTTGCATAACGATCTTTTGAAGGTATTATTTTCCTCGGGATTCCGCCGACAATTTATTCACATTACGAAAGAAAGAAAGAAAGAAAGAAAGAAAAAAAGAAAGAAAGAAAGAAAAAAAGAAAGAAAGAAAGAAAGAAAAAAGAAAGAAAAAAAAAGAAAAAAGAAAGAAAAGATTTAGGTAAGTCATGAACGTTAAATATCGGCTGTTTACGTTAACATCAAACAATCGTCGCCATTTTGTTTTTTAATCATTTTTTTTTCTAATTTTGAAAAAAATCCTTCTACGAAAAAGAAAACAATTAAAAAATAAAACTAAAAAAGATAATATTCTTGATAAGAATATAAACTAATATATAAAAAGAAGAAAGGAAAGAAGAAAAGAAAAGAAAAGAAAGAAAGAAAGAAAGAAAGAAACAAACAAACAAACAAACAAACAAACAAAAGAACAAACAAAAGATTTGGGTGAGTCACGAACGTTAAATATCGAGAAATCTCGGCTGTTTACAACATCAAACAATCATCGCCATTTTGTTTTTTTTTCATTTATTTTTCTAATTTTGAAAAAATACCTTCTACGAAATAGAAAACAGAAAGAAAAAAAAAGATAATATTCTTGATAAGATTATAGACAAATATAGTACCAAGAGAAAGCTGTGGTCTTGTGTGATGGGTTTGAGGTAAGATTTGAACTGAAAGTACAACCCAAAAGTCATGGGGAAATAAAGTCAGATATTTTGGCTTAAATTACATGATGTATCATTGATGATTTTCCTCCGTATTCCATTGGCGGGAAGTTCCACTCAAACGACAACTTCTCGCGAACAACTGCTCTGTGGAACAGACTCCCAAGAGGATGTTTCCCTGATCAATATCTTAACCTGTTCAAGTTTAGAGTTAACTATTATCCCGCCCCCTATCCATGGAAACATCGCCTTAACGTAAACCTCTACATCGAGTGGCCTCCGGGCTTTGTACAGGGTGAACCTTACTGTAAAAAAATGATGAGTAAGATAACAAAAATCCATGACAGTATTTCTGTTAGTTGGTTCTTTTTGGAGCAGTTTTCCAACTCCATGTTTTCGTTTCCAGAGTAGTACTTCTACTAAACTGGACGCCATCTTAGACGAAAGGGCTTAGTCTATTCGACAGTTTAACCTATAGATAGATGTGTTCTATTCTTCTTCTTCTTCTTCTTCTTCTTCTTCTATGCGCTGAGTTCCTTCATGGCGATGACGATCATGGCTCTCTACAATTTCCTTTCTTTACGGCTCCTAATAAACTTTGTCTTTTTGCTATCGTTCCTAAACCTTGTTCCAACATCATGTAGCTCGCTGGGTAGGATATGCACTGTTTTCCTTTGCCCCTCTTGACTTTAATCTGTCCTGTGAGTATCAAAATTTCCAAGCCATATTTCCTCATTACGTGCCATAGACATTTAAACTATTTTTCCCTGATGTTAAGTCCAAGTATCCTTTTTTACCATCTACTCTAAAACTTTGTCGCTGCTCACATGTTTGGTATCTTCAGCATCCTTCTGTAGAACCACAATTCTGTTGCTTCAGATCTCTTCATCTGGCGTTATATATCGAGACAGAGGGTCAAGTCGCGACCATTTATGCAAACTTTGAACAATCATCGCCATTTTGTTTTGTTTTTTTCATTTTAGTTTTCATTTTAAAAGAACCAAAAATAAAAACCACTTAAAAAATAATAAAAAGATAATGCTGTGGATACTCAAATTAAGAATGTAAACAAATATGGCGTCAAGAAAAGTTGTGGACTTGTGTGATGGGTTTTAGGCAAGACTAGCAGCATGGCCCAGCGTTGCCCGTGCTTCATTCAAAAATCGTACGACTCATACAGCAATCGCTATCACTTGACTTAAAATATTTTTGCCCTTCCTTGCCTTTAAAGGAGTGTCCTTTGCCATGCTGATGTTGCTATATGCCTTACTTCTTGCCTTTCACAATGCGAATTTTTTCTAAGCACTATACTAAACATTAAATCTGTTACGAAAAAAGAACTAAACAAAATGAACACAAAACGATCAGCTTTAAAAAAGGACTCGTAACTGGAAAAACCGAATGAAAAAAGAATGTTAGCAACAAATACTTTTTCACGCCGAACCCAGTTCTACGGAATCAGAATCAACGTTGAGTTTAAGCAAGCGAATGAGCCAATTGGAGTAAAGTGCCATACAGATTTAAAATTTTCTCATTTGTGACGAATGCAGCTATAGATTTTTTTTTTTTTGCATGCTAGTATGCTAGTTAACATTCGTGTCAGTCAGCTGTTGGCTCTCACGCTGGCCAGTAGAATCTTCCTGCCTATTCGTGGCAGCCAGCTATTGACTCTCACTCTGGCCAGTACAAAATGGCCGTAAACTACATGAAAACTGCCGTAGAAGCATGAAAAAATCTATTATTTCCACTATCGATGGGAGTTGGGAAATGCAAAGTCGGTCTTGTCCTTCCCGCTAACCTGGAGCATGTGCATGTAAATTTTGGTGCAAATCCGTCGAAAATTGCGGCCGTGCATTCGTTACACACACACACGCATACACACATCCTGCCTTTTATAGATAGAGATTTGAACATTTACTGAAACGGATCAATTCTTGGTTTCATCTGCTATATTTTTGTTCCTATTGTTCCGGTTGGTGCAAAAATAATGACGTAATAATGTCGGTTTTTGACGTTAAAAAATACGTCAAAAAACGACATTATTACGCCATTATTTTTGCACCAACCTAATATTTGCTTTGAAGTCACTATGCTATATAACTACTTAACTGTATCCCTTTGGCGTATTGACACTGCTCTTTACGAACGTTTTACCTTATTAATGTTTCTTTGCCTACTTTTGTCTTGCATATATATTGAGTTTTTTAATATTTGGCCCTGTTCTTTTTTTCTTCTTATTTTTTATTGAAAACATTGTCAGTTCTTTTTATTGGGCATTTTTGCCAGTTAAACTTAACCATGGACAATTATTATATACAACGCCACATAGCGGGTGTTAAGGGTATTCTCCTGGCAGACAAAGTTTATGATTTGATAATTTTACAAAAAAAAAAAAAAAAAAAAAGAAACTGTTATAAAGAAACGAAAGTTAAAAAGAATTATTATTATAGTTCATAAGTTTTTGGTTATAACGTAGATAAAGAGATTATTGGATTATAAGATTAACGCATGGATTACGAGAAGAGAACGGATATTCATCTGTATGATGACTGAGACAGACAATTCCGTCTAAATGTCACCGAAATTTACGTCTTTAGTTAGCTCGCCTTAGATACTAAGTGACTAAACATATTTTCAAGGCGACACACCTTCCCGATGAAATATACAACCAAGAGTTTAAAAAAATTAAACATCCTACCTAAAAAATCAATAGACGCATATTGTGAGGATATGTAGGATAGATAAAGGTTGGCCCTATGCTTTGATTATGACACCGAAATCCGAAGCCTCATTGGAATAGCAATTTTTTTTTCAAAAGCTAAGCAAAGTATTAGGAAACAGGAAAATTTCGATAGAAACAAAAAGAGTACTGGACTGTTATGTAATCTCAGTCCTCCTATATAGCAGCTGGGCAATTTCCTCTCAGATGAAGAAGAGACTTGAGGTAAAAGAAATATAGCTCTACAGAAGGATGCTGAGGAAAACATGGACGGAACATATGAGGAAGGAGGAAGTTTTAAAGAAAACAAAAACAAAAGGAGAACTTATAATTAAAAAGTGACAGTTGATATTTCTGGGGAACAGAATGAAAACGAAAGACTTGGAGAATTTGACACTCACAAGGTATATGGAAACAGGGGGGGAACAGAGAGGAACCTACGTAACGAACTTGTAAGACGAAACCAAGAATTGGAAGTTGTGGAGACCAATGATCCCACACGCACTGGAGGGACACATACAAGAATGAGGTGGGGGGAATGGTAAAAATACAAATATTACTAAGAAATACATTTCCAACAAATTTTTCTTGAAATTACCAAGCAAACACGTTGGGCATACCGTGTCCAATTTAACGTTTCATTACACATTTCACGCCTCGCTTCATTTTCTTTTTAATAAGCAAATAGCTGACAGCAGGTTCCCAAGTAGAATTCCGGTCTGGAATATTTTGTCAGCTATGGTTTATCCAGCCCCCCCCCCACACACACACACACACACGTTTTTTTCGCTTATTTTAAGCAATGGAATATCCTAATCCACCCCAAGACTAAACCTGTCTGGAAGAAGATAATCTTTTCACGTTCAGTAGTTCTTGAAATTGGTTGGGATGCTTTTGGGAGAAAATGATGAAAATTTGTATTTTCTCGAACTATTGTTCGCATCTTTCAAAACTGTACACGTTTCGACCCATTCCCGCGGGCTATCGTCAGGTGTCCATTATTTTTGGCAGAATATAGAATAGTCCTGTGTTGTGCTATTTTTGTCCCTGGAAAGCCTGTCCTTGTTCTCTCATGCTGAACCTGAGTTCAGATCCCATTCCCTGATCCACATATTAAACGCGAAATATAAAGCATGTCACAAAGACCTGTTGGATCTGCTCATTAACCTTAACATATTTGGGAAGGATATTAGAATAAAGCAGAATTTATCCTGCATACGGATAGAAAATGAATTCAGTAAATACAGGAAAATAGAAAGGTGTATATGACAGTATTGAAAGTAGCTTCCCTCTGCCTTTTCTATAAATACTTTCACGGTAATTGTTCTGATGAACTTTCCTCTGTGATCAACTGCAATAAATCCTAATGGCTTCCTGGTCCTTAACTCTGGATAAGACGGGTCGGTCAAGATACTCGGCGGTCCCGATCTTCCCTTAGAAATGAATTGATAGAAGGTTCGGGAAAAGGGTGAGGTCGCAGTACGTCTGCGATTTCGAAGGAATCTTTCCTTAAAAAGGAAGGCTAAAAGTATGTACCTCGCACACCTACCCGATTCTCCTTTACCGTCTCTCCGCGCTTCCACATTTCTAAAGGGTCTTATTAGAGTCTTGTTCTCCTTCTTGTGGGGAAGGTAGTTCGGGAGATTTGCTACTTCCACCCTTCTGAAGGCGATCTAGGTATGCCTAGCGTGGAGATTCGTCAATATACGCTTCGCATCGCGTTCCTAGATCGAATGTCTCAGCAACTGGATGGTGAGGGCGTATTCTGGAAGAAAGACGCCCGTAAGAACTTCCCATCCCTGAGGAGTGTGTACTCGTGCGAGGAGGAACCCCCACCGTTTACCCCGAGACGAGTTCTTCTATCGGGAATGTCGGATTGCTTTCAAGTACCTCTTAGGGCGACGATGGTCTCTCCGACGCCCATGTGTCGTCCTTTGTGGCATTATATCATGTGGTTCGTATAAGATGATTTAATAGGCGAGCAGGAGGCTAGCTCCATATGTCCTTGGGCGCGCGGGTTCGAATGCCACACTAATAATGAAGCATCACTCGGCTGGTGATACGAAAGGCCTTCTGGGTCGGCAATAGACATTGTTCGGTTGTTTTGAAAAAAATCTCCAAACTACTACCCTAGGTCACACATTTTCTACTTCAGTGTCGTAGTCCCGTGGTGCAAATTTATTGATGCTATCATGTGTCTCATACTGCAAGGAAAATTCTTTGTCGTCGAGGCCAGTTCTGTTTATAGCAATGCGGTACCGTCGTTGACTAAGGCTGAGTAACATGTGTTCTTTTGCTCGCAAGGCACTATCAGAGCCGTGATATGGACGACGCAACAGAAGGATTTCTATGAGACGAGAAGTTTACCTCTTCCCACTGATCTTGTAGTTTATGCATCAGGTCAAGATTAGGATGAAAAGGCGACGACTGTGTTGGAATTTTTGGGTAGTACTAGTGAGCCAGCCAAAAATCCAATACAAGGATTAACCAATCAGAAGGCTCAAAATATTCAATGCGGCGTGTATAAAGGCGGCCATGTTTTTTTTCCGAATATTCACTGACAGCCTTTGATATCGAAGTCTGAAGAATTACAGAACAGCTGCTGGTGGTATTGGCGATATAGTCAGATTCAGTAGAGTGTCTGACTCGTGAGTGTTAATCTTTAAAGTTGTTTCATTGAACAGATTACGTACTGCGCTGTATTCTATATTCATAGACTATGGCGAACAGGGTTAACAACGACTACCGCCATCAGAATTTGGCAAAAGGTGGGTGAGTCTTGTGCGTCTGTGTCGAGTAAAAGAAACTGAGTTGGGGTGATATTTTGATGCCGGTTAGACATCCGGATGTTATGAACTCTGTGTTGAACATTGGTAACCCCACCCCAAAAAATATGGTAGTTTGCTATGCGTGTTTATTAAAGACATAATCGTTCGTATGCAGTTCAGAAAGTTCTTTGTCTTCGAGGCCAGTTCTGTGTGTAGCAATGTGGTACCGTCGTTGACTAAGGCTGAGCAACATGTGTTCTTTTGCTTGCTAGGCACTATGAGAGTCGTGATATAGACGGCGCGACAGAAGCATTTCCATGGGACGAGAACTTCACCTCTTCCAAACTGATCTTGTAATTTAAGCATCAGGAATACTGTGATATATTTGGGTCAGTAATCGTGGCTAGTTAAATTTAAGAAGACCAACCTTTCCCTATACCTCTTCCCCTATCCCTCTTTTGGCCTTGTGCCACATTTTTTGTATTAAAACAAAATAAATATTACTTTCCTCTATGATAGCTAGACTTTATAATCTTAAGCACATTACTAGATTGGCGGCAAGATATTTTCATTCTACAGTTGAGAAGTTCGCATTCGTGCGAAACAATGTCGGATAGCTCTCAAGTACCTCTTACCGCCTACGGATGGTCTCTCCGACATCCATGCGTTGTCCCGTAAGGCATTATATCCTGTGTTTGCTAGGAGATCCATTTAAGATGATTTGACAGGCGAGCAGGAGGCTAGCTCCATCTGGCCTTGGGCACGCTGGTTGAATTGACTCACTAATTCTGAAGCATCACTCACTTGGCTGGTGATACGAAAGGCCCCCTGGGTCGGTAAATCTCCAAACCGCGTTCGCTGCAGTGAGTCAATGGCGACCCTGGGTTACAACTTCCAATGCAGGGTCGAGGTTCGGTTATGCGTGTTTATTGAATACATAATCGTTCGCATGCAGTGCGGAAATTTCTTTGTCGTCGAGGCCAGTTCTGTTCATAGCAATGCGGTACCGTCGTTGACTAAGGTTGAGCAACGTGTGTTCTTTTGCTTGCTAGGCACTATGAGAGTCGTGATATGGACGACGCGACAGAAGGATTTCTATGGGGACGAGAAGTTTACCCCTTCCAAACTGATCTTGTAATTTAAGTATCAGGAATACTGTGATATATTTGGGTCAGTAATCGTGGCTAGTTAAATTTAAGAAGACCAACCTTTCCCTATACCTCTTCCCTATCCCTCTTTTGGCCTTGTGCCACATTTTTTGTATTAAAACAAAATAAATATTACTTTCCTCTATGATAGCTAGACTTTATAATCAAAAGCACAATACTAGATTGGCGGCAAGATATTATCATTTTACAGTTGAAATTGTTAGGTGATGAGCTAACAGTTTCTTTTTTCGCACTTCTCACTTGTGGAAGTCTTTTCCGGCTTCTTGCTTCCCAGTCAAAGTTAATCTTCAAAAATTTAAATGCAATGTCAATCGTTTTCTTCTGTCTTCTGAATTCCGATTCTTTTATTGTACTCTCTCCTTAATAATGTCTTTTCTCACATTCTGTAACACTTAGTAACCCCTTGCATCATAGTGGCTTTATTACCTTGCTTGGAGTTAAATGGTTATAAAAACAACAAGGAGTCACCAGACTTATTCAATCAGAAGAGAGAATTAGAAGTCCTACCAGAATTCATTCTTGGCGGCCATAATCTTAGCAACCTATGATATGCCGGTGACACAGCGTTGACAATAGATATAGAAAGGAACCTATAAGAGTTCCTACTGAAGGTGAGTGACGGAAAGCGAGAAGAAAGGACTAAGCATCAATAGCAAAAAAGATAGAATGTATGGTTGTGAGCAAAATGGAACAGCAAATTGGAGATGCCAAAATCTACGCTTAGGCATATCTATCGATGCTTTTCTTCTTCCTTTATTTCAGCTAATTTTTCTTTCTTTTTTCGTTCATTCAATGATTGTGGCAAGATGGCAAAGTTGATTAAGATTAAGGAAGACATGTCCTTCTTATAATTCTTACACACGCCATGTCGTTTCAGGGCATGGATTATCGTGGCCCTCCTACAACTTTGAAAAATTATGAGAAGACAAAATAAAACGAAAACACTCACCTTTGAAATGACAGGAAAGTCCTTTGGGGTTCCATTAGTTTAATTCTTCTCTTTCTCTCTCTCTCTCTCTCTCTCTCTCTCTCTTCCACCCTTTAACACTTTCACTCTCCCTCCTTTCTTTCTTTCTTTCTTTCTTTCTTTCTTTCTTTCTTTCTTTCTTTTACTCAGTTGGCTTCTCTTTATCATTCATAATAATTATTTCCATTTCACTCTCTAATATTGCTTGTTTCTTTTTGATCACTCTCTCTCTCCCCAATTCCTCCTCTTTCTCTATTACTCCTTCTCCTCCACTCTTTAACACATCCACTCTCCCTCCATTGTTCTTTCTTTCTTTCTTTTTTACTCAGATGCCTTCTCTCTGTCATTCATAATTATTTCCCTTTTGCTCTCTTATATTGCTGATTTCTTCTCTCTCTCTCTCACCCTCTCTCTTCAATTCCTTCTTTTTCTTTTTCACTATTTTCCACTTGCTTACATTTCTTTTATTCTCTAACACTTCCGTTCTCTCTCACTCTATCCTCTAACTTTTCTTTCTTTCTTTGTTTCTTTCTTTTCCGCTCACTCTTTGTCTTAGTTAGTTTCCTTCTCCATAATATTCATTATAATTATCTCCTTTTTACTCTCTTGTATTGCTTATTCCTTCTCTGTCTCTTTCTCTCTTTCGATTTCTCTCTCTAATTACTTCGATTTTTTTCTTTATTTCTCCTCTCCACCTTTTTTGCGTTATTTTCTTTTATGCTCTAACACTTACACTTTCTTTATCCTCTTTCTTTCTTTCCTTCCTTTCTTTCTTTCTTTCTTTAAGAAAAAGCTTCCTTCTCTTAAACCTTCATTACAATTCCCTTCTCTTCATTCTCTTGACCTATTTTCTCCTTTTCTCGACAGTTTTACTTTTTTTCTTTCTCGTTCATTTACAAGCTCTCGATTTTTCTCTCTTTCTTTATTTTCCTATCACTCTTCTTTACTTTTCTCGCTATATCGCGTGCTCTCTCTCTCTCTCTCTCTCTCTCTCTCTCTCTTTGTCTCCTTCACTTTCACTCTCATATATTCAATATCATTTGTCGTCTGTCTAGCTCCTTGTAAAATCCAAAGGACGAAGATCAATTGTCTTCCAGAGGAAAATCTGTTTTGTCTCTGACCTGTCTGTTCGTTAGGTGTACAAGGAAGATCAGAGAAGTTTATAGTTCAGCATCTTCATTTTTTTAACTTGCATCATCATCGCTTTTAGACTATCGATGCTTTTCTTCTTCCTTTATTTCAGCTAATTTTTCTTTCTTTTTTCGTTCATTCAATGTTTTCAATAAAAAAAATAAAAAAAAAGGTATTTGACAGAATTAATATCCTTTCCTTTTCTGCTTTCGGATAAAGAATAAACGATGGCGACTTCTTTAAATAATAGAAAGCTTGGTGTACAATGAATCAAATATGACTAAATCGTACAAGGTTATTTGTCGTCTGCTCATGGGAATTTTGTTTTTCACCAATATGAATGAAAATAAGAACTTTTGTTGATGATTTATATTTTTTAGGCCTTACTTTTTCTTTTTATTCGTTTTTTTTTTTTTATATCTTTCTTTTATTTAATTCTCACGTTGGGTTGTCTTTGTATCTCGTTTTTTGTGAGAATCTCATGTAATTCTCCAAGGTTTCCCACAATGCAATTCACAGTTCCCGTCTTGATTCTCGGTTCATGAACACAATCACGAAAATGGTATCGTCTGTTTTTTTCACAAGAGACAATGGCAGACATGGTATGCGACCTTTTCCCTGAAAGGAAAGAAACAGAAAAATAATGAAAACATTTTCTAGATACAAATGAGAAAAAAAGAAATATTTATGTCATTTTTGTTTGGAATTTGTTTTTTTTAACGGAACACTGAAGTTTAAAGTTAGTTCGGTTTATTCTGTTATATGGTATACCAGCCGCAACAGAGGTTATTTAATGCCGACAAGATTTTTAGGATAGCTTCGTATAAATAGAATACGTATTCTTTGTAAACAATCAGTTTGTAGATCAGGTTTAATTGGCGTATTTTTGTAAAGAGGGTTTTGTCAAGAGTCTTGCAGGTAATATTTTTTCCAAAAATGTATTACCGGTAATAATCTTCTTTTCCCAAAAACTATTGCTAGTAATAATCTTTATTTCCAAAAATGTATTGCAGGTAATAACCTTTTTTTCCCAAAAATGTATTACCGGTAATAATCTTTTTTTTTTTACAAAATTCTGTTGCTGGTAATAATCTTTTTTTTTTCAAAAATCTATTGTTGGTAATAAACGTTTTTTTCAAAAAATGTATTGATGGTAATAATCTTTTTTTTTTCCAAAAATGTATTTTCACCGTAAAATCATTTCCAATGCATTTTCATCGTAAAATCATTTGCAATGCATTTTCATAGTAAAATCATTTGCAATGCATTTTCATAGTAAAATCATTTGCAATGCATTTTCATAGTAAAATCATTGTCAATGCATTTTCATAGTAAAATTATTTGCAATCTATTTTCATAGTTATTATATACCGTACCTATGAACACTAATAGGTAATGTCCCAATCCTCATAAATACGTTGGACACTATTATGAGTGGGAGTAATATGCTGCTTAAGTAGTCCACCACTAGCAGTGGTTTACCTACTTCACGCCGCTGGCGAGTATTGTATTTTGTTGATGTCATAAAGATTACCATTTCATTTCCAACCTCAGTTTTGGTTATTCCTCATTCAGTAACCTTTTATAGGTTACAACAGAAACGTTAGAAGTGTAGAATTAAAGTCGACTTTAGAACAAACTAGAAACCCGATTCTAAACAGGAAAAAAAGGGATAAACCTAGTTCAGGGAAGAGTGTAAACCGGACAGTAGGTGAAACTATTTTGCCGACAACCGTACATTCTGTCTTCTTATAATGGCGTTTAATCGTAAAATATTTTCTTGTCTAATTCTTGCGAGCTCTTTCCATTAAAAGAAAGAAAGAAGAAAAAAGTAAATTGCGTATGCCAGAAGGGCAAATGTCCGAAAATTTATAAAAGTGTCAATGTTTGAAGTAATTCCAAAATCACATTCTGTAAACAATTGACTGGTTTTTTATTTTTATTTATTTTTTTTTTTTTTTCTCACTTCACCCTTCGTTAGAATCAACTGAGAAATGTTGACATTTTGAGACAAGGCCACACTGTCTGTCTGTCCCCTCCTTTGAACCAAATATTTTAACGAATTTCCCCCCCCCCTGTGTGTCGCACAAAACCCAGACAACACTAGAGGCGCATATGCACTCTTGCCGTTTGTTTGATGGCAAATCCAAATTTTCCGTCCTGGGAAACGCTTCTCATCATAGAAAAGAAAAAAAGATCAACATTTATATTTTCTTCTGGATTTCTCTGTATTTGTTCGAATCCGCTCATGAAATACTGGGATAGATAGATAGATAGATAGATAGATAGATAGATAGATAGATAGATAGATAGATAGATAGATAGATAGATAGATTATGAACAGACTGAGATAGATAGATAGATAGATAGATAGATAGATAGATAGATAGATAGATAGATAGATAGATAGATAGATAGATTATGAACAGACTGAGATAGATAGATAGATAGATAGATAGATAGATAGATAGATAGATAGATAGATAGATAGATAGATAGATAGATTATGAACAGACTGAGATAGATAGATAGATAGATAGATAGATAGATAGATAGATGTGAACAGACACTGAGTGATAGATAGATAGATAGATAGATAGATAGATAGATAGATAGATGTGAACAGACACTGAGTGATAGATAGATAGATAGATAGATAGATAGATGTGAACAGACACTGAGTGATAGATAGATAGATAGATAGATAGATAGATAGATAGATAGATAGATGTGAACAGACACTGAGTGATAGATAGATAGATAGATAGATAGATAGATAGATAGATAGATAGATAGATAGATGTGAACAGACACTGAGTGATAGATAGATAGATAGATAGATGCGAACAGACACTGAGTGATAGATAGATAGATAGATAGATAGATAGATAGATAGATAGATGTGAACAGACACTGAGTGATAGATAGATAGATAGATAGATAGATAGATGTGAACAGACACTGAGTGATAGATAGATAGATAGATAGATAGATAGATAGATGTGAACAGACACTGAGTGATAGATAGATAGATAGATAGATAGATAGATAGATAGATAGATAGATAGACAGACAGATAGATAGATGTGAACAGACACCGAGTGATAGATAGATAGATAGATAGATAGATAGATAGATAGATAGATAGATGTGAACAGACACTGAGTGATAGATAGATAGATAGATAGATAGATGTGAACAGACACTGAGTGATAGATAGATAGATAGATAGATAGATAGATAGATAGATAGATAGATAGATAGATAGATAGATAGATGTGAACAGACACTGAGTGATAGATAGATAGATAGATGTGAACAGACACTGAGTGATAGATAGATAGATAGATGTGAACAGACACTGAGTGATAGATAGATAGATAGATAGATAGATAGATAGATAGATAGATAGATGTGAACAGACACTGAGTGATAGATAGATAGATAGATAGATAGATAGATAGATAGATAGATAGATAGATAGATAGATGTGAACAGACACTGAGTGATAGATAGATAGATAGATAGATAGATAGATAGATAGATAGATTATGAACAGACTGAGATAGATAGATAGATAGATAGATAGGTAGATAGATAGATAGATAGATAGATAGATAGATAGATAGATAGATAGATAGATAGATGTGAACAGACACTGAGTGATAGATAGATAGATAGATAGATAGATAGATAGATAGATAGATAGATAGATGTGAACAGACACTGAGTGATAGATAGATAGATAGATAGATAGATAGATAGATGTGAACAGACACTGAGTGATAGATAGATAGATAGATAGATAGACAGATAGATAGATGTGAACAGACACTGAGTGATAGATAGATAGATAGATAGATAGATAGATAGATAGATGTGAACAGACACTGAGTGATAGATAGATAGATAGATAGATAGATAGATGTGAATAGACACTGAGTGATAGATAGATAGATAGATAGATAGATAGATAGATGTGAACAGACACTGAGTGATAGATAGATAGATAGATAGATAGATAGATAGATAGATAGATATCGAACAGATGGAGATAGATAGATAGATAGATAGATAGATATCGAACAGATGGAGGGAGATAGATAGATAGATAGATAGATAGATAGATAGATGAACAACTGCCATAAAATATTCAAAAAACTAGAGTAAATATTATTATTATTATTTTTATTATTAAGTAAAGCACAATACACTAACTGAAGTTGCAAACCTATATAAGTATTCAGCATTTTTAAACAGTTTAAAAAAAAAACTAATATATATAAGACCATAAATAAGGTTCAAAATGAAAATAATGCCGGTATATTTATAAAGGACTAGCAGCATGGCCCGGCGTTGCCCGTGCTTGATTCAAAAATCGTACGACTCATACAGCAATCGCTATCACTTGGCTTAAAATATTTTTGCCCTTCCTTGCCTTTAAAGGAGTGCCCTTTGCCGTGCTGATGTTGCTACATGCCTTACTTCTTGCCTATCTCACACTGCGAATTTTTTCTAAGCTCTATACTAAACATTAAATCTGTTACGAAAAAAGAACTAAACAAAATGAACACAAAACGATCAGCTTTAAAAAAAAAGGACTCGTAACTGGAAAAACCGAATGAAAAAAGAATGTTAACAACAAATACTTTTTCACACCGAACCCAGTTCTGCGGGATCAGAATCAATGTTGAGTTTAAGCAAGCGAATGAGCCAATTGGAGTAAAGTGCCATGCAGATTTAAATTTTTCCCATTTGTGACGAATGCAGCTATCGATTTTTTTTTTTTTTGGCATGCTAGCATGCTAGTTAACATTTGTGTCAGTCAGCTGTTGGCTCTCACTCTGGCCAATAGAATCTTCCTGCCTATTCGTGGCAGCCAGCTATAGGCTCTCACACTGGCCAGTAGAAAATGGCCGCAAACTACATAAAAACTGCCGTAGAAGGATGAAAAAAATCGATTATTTCCACTATCGATGGGAGTTGGGAAATGCAAAGTCGGTGTTGGTCTTCCTGCTAGCTTGGAGCATGTGCATGTAAATTTTGGTGCAAATCCGTCGAAAATTGCGGCCGTGCATTCGTTACGCACACACACACACATCCTGCTTTTTATAGATAGAGATCGGCGTATAGAGTAGCGATGATCGACGTGGTTAGTCGGTAAGTGAGTTCAAATTCATTCCGAGGTCGTTATTTTTATAATTTTCACTTGGGGTAAATAATGACTTGTCAATTTTAACTAAATTTTAAACAAAACTTCTCTCCATTAATCATCTTATAGACCCCTCTTTACCTTCCGTCATCATGGCTGATGCTACCTTTCAAGAAAGTGACTTATTGGGCCTTCTCGGGCTTACATTCTCAGCTGAAAGGAGGTGGAAAAACTACATTGAATTATAGATATGCAAGATAGATTCCGGAGAGAAAAATTGTCTCGCACGACACAGTGAACCGAGTTCGTTAGCAGCTGACCTAGAAAAGGAAGTCGGTTCACTGTGTCGTGTGAGACAATTTTTCTCTCCGGAATCTATCTTACATATCTATAAGTCTACCATTCATCCATGCTTCGAATATTGCTGCTATATATGATATGGTCCGGTGCCCCTGTTATTTTCATCCAGCTCCCTGATAAGATCCAAAGAAGAATCAGCAATATTATTGGTCCTGATCTGGCAGCTCGGCGTTAGTTATTTGCCCACCGCCGTAAAGTTAAATCTCTGTACATTTTTTTTATAAATACTTTAATGGTAATTGTTCGGATGAGCTCTTCGCTATGGTTTCTTGTAAATAGCTTTTTGTATTCATATTGTAAATACTCATTAGGGTTAATTTTTAGAATTGTTATTTTTATTCCCCCCTCCCACAGACAACGAATTGTAAATATGGGGACTAGTTAGTATTTTCATAGAGACAAAGAGGTATTACGGTGGTTGTAGTAAGAAAGTTATGTATGAATGTGTTGTTTTGGTGTGAGGAATATTGTTTTGTACGATTGGGTCAGTATTTGCGGCTAGCTAAGTTATAGTTAAGACAGAAGAAGACCGTCCTTTCCCCAATCCCCTTTTCGGCCTTGTGCCACATTTCTGTAGATAACAGAATAAATATTGCTCTTCATTATGGTAGCTAGACTGTAGGGATTTAAGCGCAAGACTAAACTGTCGGCAAATCTCATCAATTTACAGTTGAGCTAGCTAAATGTAGCCGTAACTTCTACACTAACAGTTTCTTTTCCCGCACTTCTCGTTTGTGGAACTCCCTTCCGGCTCCATGCTTTTACAACTAACTTTAATCTGCAAAAATTCAAAACTTGTTAGGTATCTATGCCGCTTATCTTCAATATATCCTATGAGTGTCAAATTTTCCAACATGTCTTTCCTCATTATGTGCTCTATAAATTTCAACTGTTTTTCTGATGCTATGTATAAGTGCCATTTTTATTTCCGTTTTCTCTAAAACTGTCATTGCTCATGTGTTCTGTCCATGGTATTCTCAGCATCCTTCTGTAGAACCACATTTCTTTTGCTTCGAGTCCTTCTTCATCTGTGAGGAGATGATCCTGATTAGGAAATTGTGAATTCGATCCGCACTATGTGTCTCTAACGCCCAAAACATATTTAAAAGAAATATTTTCTATAGATGACTGATCGTGATGTAAGGGTCAAAAAAGCTGGACTTGTAAATAATTAGCAGTGAGTTTGAACCTCACCGGATGTCCCATATTTCTGGCCTTGTGATAAAATAAGCCAGGCTTAGTAATTAACAATACTGGTTGCCAGTCGCTGACTCGAAAGTTAATCGAAAGACACACAAACATAATTCGACGTCTTTGATTGTAGAGGGCGACAGTCAGACAAATCGGCGATTGTTCATAGCTTCATTCAATTAATTGTTGGACATTTATGACTGGTTTTTATGTTTATTTAAAGACACAGAGCAGCGACTTGGTGGCAAACTGCTCCGTTAATTCGTGTGTACATTAGATACAAAAACAAATCCAATAGGTGTATACAGGTACACATCACAAATGTGTGTGTGTGTGTGTGTGTTCTTTTTATAGATAGAAATATTTAAGTAAATGCTCAGTTTATAATAAACAGTATTAAACAACATTTACCAGCCTGAATGTCCGAGAAATTTTCATAGAAAATATTCGTCCTCCGACAGGAATCGAACCTGTATCCTATACGGAACCGTCATATAGCCTTTAAAAGCAGGTCAGGCTAGATGACGGTTCCGTATGGGATACAGGTTCGATTCCTGTCGGAGGACGAATATTTTCTTAAAATAATTGTCGGACTTTGTCCATTTCATAATATATATATATATATATATATATATATATATATATATATATATATATATATATATTAGGTTGGTGCAGAAATAATATCGTTTTTTGACGTATTTTTTAACGTCAAAAACTATATTATTTTTGCACCAACCTAATATATATATATATATATATATATATATATATATATATATATATATATATATATATATATATATATATATATATATATATATATATATATATATAAGGCTAAAACACTAATATTCCATGCTTATAATTTATTACATTGGAATCGTAATCACGATCCAATTCATTAGACCTACATATTTGCACTTGAACTTGTGGGTCTGATGAATTGGATTGTGATTACGATTCCAATGTAATAAATTATAACCATGGAATATTAGTGTTTAAGCCTTTCATATTATATTCTTACTATGTCCTGGACATTGAGTTCTACCTGGATCCAATAGGTGTATACAGGTACACATCACTGATAGAAAGATAGATAGGTAGATATGAACAGATATATATATATATATATATATATATATATATATATATATATAGACTGACTTTAAGACATTTTTATGTTTATATATTCTTTTTATAGATACAAATATTTAAGTAAATGCTCTGTTTACAATAAACAGTATTAACAACATTTACCGGCCTGAATGTTCGAGAAATTTTCATAGAAAGTATATTCCTGTAATAGATTACTGTCGGAGGACGAATATTTTCTATGAAAATTTCTCGGACATTCAGGCCGGTAAATGTTGTTAATACTTTTTATTATAAACAGAGCATTTACTTAAATATTTGTATCTATAAAAGGAACGTATAAACATAAAAAATGTCTAAAATACACACTTATATATACATACACACTTATATATATATATATATATATATATATATATATATATATATATATATATGAAGAAAAATATACGGAAAAAACAAACAAAAATCCTTATATGCAATTATGCTGTTTTAATGTTAATATAATGTCAACGTCGGACGTTTCGGTCTAATAAACCATCTTCAGGACATATTCATAAAATATAATTAACATTATCAATTCAACATGAAAAAGACGATGGACATAAGAACAAGACTTATCCAAACAGATAACTGAAAGTTTTATATGATCAGCGTTCCGTTTTAAACATGGTCACGTTGTCTTTACGTGGGCTGATCATATAAAACTTTCAGTTATCTGTTTGGATAAGTCTTGTTCTTATGTCCATCGTCTTTGTCATGTTCAATTGATAATGTTAATTATATTTTATGAATATGTCCTGAAGATGGTTTATTAGACCGAAACGTCCGACGTTGACATTATATTAACATTAAAACAGCATAATTGCATATAAGGATTTTTGTTTGTTTTTTCCGTATATTTTTCTTCATACTGTCGGATCTATATCCATATATTTGCTTACATATATATATATATATATATATATATATATATATATATATATATATATATTATGCAAACTTAGGTAATCCGTATGGGTAGACCCGAGGAGGATGATATCCGGAGAGCTCAATGTAAAATTCAGAGCAGATATGTTTGAATAAAAACAGACCACGTTAAGGTTCCATGTAATAAATTATTTCACCATAACCCCTTTAACAGGGCTCTGGATCATCAGACTTTACTTCAAAAAATTGAAATGAAAAATGAAAAATGAAAAGAAATTCACACATTTTTGACGGACCTCATCAAGTATACGTAAAATTAACGAAGTGAGGAAGTGAGGTGGGAAAGAGGATATGAATGTGTCATATGTAGCATTTCAAATTCTTATTTTTAATTTTTAACTCCAATGTGTCGGCTAGATGTTGTTCGAATTTATTGTGTCTAGTCTCAAGGGGTGGAGGGGTGGAGACCGACTTTAAAGGAAGAAGCTACACTACTTTCACGAGGACAGTTTTTCTTTCAAATTTTTTAGACGCTGTTAATTCGCGTTACTTTAACGGGCATGTTTGGGAGGTTAAAGTTTTTTCTGTATCTAAATGTTTAAACAATCTACGAAGAAATTAATTTGAAATTCGGTGGAGTTTTTGGTATTTTCTATGAAACAGTCGATTAGAAAATTTCACAGATAGTACATTGAAAGAGTGATCTATTTTATATTTATCTTACTCCGTCAAAAATGTGTGAATTTCTTTTCATTTTTCATTTAAATTTTTGGAAGTAAAGTCTGATGATCCAGAGCCCTGTTAAAGGGGTTATGGTGAAATAATTTATTACATGGAACCTTAACGTGGTCTGTTTTTATTCAAATATATATATATATATATATATATATATATATATATATATATATATATATATATATATATATATAGATATATATATATATATACAGGGTGACCCAAAAAAATGGGAATTTTTGAAGTGCGTATTGCCAGACATGAGCAGGTGGCAACACTGCGAGACAGTGACCTTGAGCAAGCAAACATTTCGCCATTTAGAATTCAAGATGAAATTCACAGTATCCCAGCTGAGATGTTGCAGCAGTCAATGAGGAATCTCAACAGCAGATTTCAAGAATGCATTCGTACAGGAGGACGCCATCTACAGGACGTAATTTTAAAAAAATGAAAATTCCATCATTGTTTCTTAAATGGCGTGTTTTAAGGTTTCAATTACTATGAATAAAATATTTTTCTTCCATCACTCTTGGTTTTATTGGATTGTTAAAAAGTACCCGTTTTTTTGGGTCACCCTATATATATATATATATATATATATATATATATATATTACGAAATGGACAAAGTCCGATAATTTATTTCTTAAAGACATTTTTATGTTTAACGTTCTTTTTATAGATACAAGTATTTAAGAAATTTTCATAGAAAATATTCGTCCTTGGACAGGATTCGAACCTGCATCCTATACGGAACCGTCATTTACGCTGACGTGCCTTGACCGTATAGGATGCAGGTTCGAATCCTGTCCAAGGACGAATATTTTCTATGAAAATTTATCGGACATTCAGGCCGGTAAATGTTATTTAATACTGTTTATTATAAACAGAGCATTTACTTAAATATTTGTATCTATAAAAAGAACGTTAAACATAAAAATGTCTTTATATATATATATATATATATATATATATATATATATATATATATATATATATATATATATATATATATATATATATATATATATATATATATATATATATATATATATATATATATATATATATATTACGTGCAATGCATAAATCATATTTTTGGAGGTAGGTCAGATCGAGATTATTTTAGTCACCTATTGTTTATCAATACCTATATGAAATGAAGTTTGCATATAAATGTATGTAGGTACGTTTGTGTGTGTGTGTATACGTTTGTGTGTGTGTCTGTATACACGTGTGTATATGTGTTGAATGGAACGCTTTTTTAAAGGTGTTGTGGTGGATGTTAATGAAGGATAAAACCTTTCGAAAAAGGATAAAGTTCTTAAGATAAATCTCTTCTTAATGTTTAATTTATTTGGACACGGGCTGCTTAAAAGAAAGCACCCCCCTCCACAAACAAATACACACGTACACACACGCAACGTTAGAATCAATTGTTCTGAATTGAGAGTAAGTCGTTGATTAATGAATATATAACAATGGACCCGGCTGCTCGACAGGAGGAATTTCGGAAATACGTCTTCTTTCTTACAACATTTAATGAAATTGGCCCAAACGTACAAACAATGGTTTCGTGATGGAGTAGCGGGCAAAATTTAGAGAATGTCGCCTGCTACTTTGTTTATATATATATATATATATATATATATATATATATATATATATATATATATATATATATATATATATATATATTTTTTTTATTTTGAGAAGATGTCGATGAAGATAAATGTGCTGACTGGTAAATTTTAACTTACAAACAGCAATAATAAACAGATTTTCTTCAACTTGCAACTTGCTTAGATGTTATCGATCTGCCTGACATATCTATCTATTTATTTGTGTCAGTTTCATATATATATATATATATATATATATATATATATATAGATATATATATCGATCTCTTCCTATCTATATATATATACAGACAAACTGACAGATATATATATATTTAAATAAGTTTTTCGTGGTAGGCAATTTAATAATAGATAGGAAAAGACAATATTTAGAAGGCATTTTTAAAAGCAAAAGCTAAAATAAAAACAACCGGTTTCGTCCCAGGACTTATCAAGTTTATTTATTCTGGGAATTTAAAAGCGTGTAAATTAATTTTTAATTAACGAATGTAATCGAATGGGGGGGATTATGAATTTCAAGAGACTAGAGTTCAATAATATTCAGGCCCAGCAAGCATTCCCTCCTTTTACAAAGGGAAGGCTCACGAGATCTGATATACAAGGACTCGAGGACCTTGAGGTGAAATGTGGAGTGGGACATCGATAAAATTATAAATCGGTCACCACTAAAATTTTCCACATATTTCCTTCTATTTATTAAATATTCAGCAATAGCAGAACCAGAACTGTTAGTCAGTTGGCTATTCCTGGAGGACGGATTCAAAATCCTGGGGGGTAAATGCTGTTTTATTCTCGAATCCAAATATATATATATATCGATTTCTTATTATCTATCTATATATACATACATACATATACATTCACAGAGGGATATATATATATATATATATATATATATATATATATATATATATATATATATATCGATCTCTTGCTATCTATCTATAATCTATCTGTCTATACATACAGACTGATAGAGGGATATATATATATATATATATATATATATATATATATATATATATATATATATATATATCGATCTCTTGCTATCTAACTATACATACTGACAGAGGTATATATGTACATATATATATATATATATATATATATATATGTATGTACATATATATATATATATGTACATG
>OZ010596.1:89396735-89446735 GCA_963932145.1 Acanthosepion lycidas
GTGGGTGTAAGCTCATATCCTCATATATATGAGCGGATACTCATATTTGAGTAGACGCGCCGTTTATTTATTAAACAGTATATTTATTTATTTTCGTCTACCGGCCTAAATATTCGTGAAATCTTATAAAAGAAAGATATGCCCTCTCCGCATGTTTTTGTTCCCTCTGCTTGGAGATTTTAGTTATTAAAAAGAATTTAATGATACTGTGATATCCAACAGAAAAAATGGCATAGCACGTGGAATTAGAACAATCTATACCCGTAGATTAAAAGCGGGTTCGTTTCGAAATGCCAAAGCATATCACCTGAAGAAGTTTGGCGCGTGTAATGGCCGCAACGTCGTTAATATGGCGATAAAGATGAGGACAACTGTCCGAAGGATGTAAATAGTGTAAATTGTTACAATAGTTAATCTCAGAAATTTAGACCGACAAGTAAATTCTTATACATGAAAATATAAACAACCAATATTTATTTATTCTTCAGAAGTATTTTTACAGTAAGGGTCACTGGTTACAAGACCTAAGTGCCACTCGAGGTAGAGGGTTACGTTAGGAGGCTATTTGTGCTTATAGGAGTGGAAGATAACGGTTAACCCTCGCCTTGAACAGGTTAAGATTCTAGTGATAAGGGGGAACATCCTGTTGGGAATCTTTTCCACAGGACAGTGGTTCGTGGGAAGAAGCTGTTCGAGTGGAACTTATTTCTAACTACGAAGGGAATGTGAGTGATTTGCTACTATGTAAGTGGCATGATGTGTTCTTGCCGTGAATGTTTGTTATGGCAGTACCAGGGAATGAAGTTCATCCGAGCAGTTTCCGTGGTAAAAGTGCTAGAGCAGCAACATGTCACATCCTACCTACGGGAGAGAGGCTGAAGGATGGAGAATAATTTGTCACTCACAAGGGCTCGGTGATGCTTTTAGGTTCTATCAAGACTGGAGAGTAAGGTCTTGGCAGCTCCTGTCTAAATATGACAACAGTAATCTATTATTAGCCTGATCCGTCTCTTGTAAAGTTAGGAGATAGCAGGAGGAGTGAAATACTTACCGGAGCGGTACAGGGAGCCGACCATTTTACTTGCATCCTTAGCAATTAATCGTATGCACGAGTTACGCTTGAGGTCGGGATGAGTTTGAGGCCCCACATTCTTTCAAGGTACGGTGCTTCCCCAACAGGAACTTCCTGGTAGTTCAGGGTAAAATTGGCGATGATAGAATATAACTAGATTGGTTTTCGGGGCATTGAAAGTAACCAGCCAATTTTTAACCCATCGGGTAGTTTGCGAAAGATAGGAAGTATATACTTATAAAAACAAATATAAATGGCCCATATTTACCTATTCTTGAACAATCAATATTTACCTGTTATCGAACTAATTAAATGCATATAGACTTAAATAAGATAAGCAATATTTACCTATTCCTGAACAAAGTAAATGCTTATAGACTTAAATATAAACGGACAATATGTACCTATCGAGAACCAAGTAAATGTTTATAGTCTCAGATGTAAACGACCATTAATTACCTATCCCTAATCTATAAACCTATATAATAAATGTTAATGTCAGTGAGTCAGTGTGTCACACTTTTTCAATTATAGGGACACAACTTTCAATAGTTCATCTTCTTCTTCTATATAATAAATGCCAATATCAGTGAGTCAGTGTGTCACACTTTTTCAATTAAAGGGACACAACTCTATAACTTTCAATAGCTCAGGTTACAGAAATTTTGGATTCCCAAGTTTTCATTACTGCGACGTTTCGGTGATTTTTTAATGTGATTTTTTGCGACGAATTTTTTGTATGATAACATTTTTTATAACTTGGAAATAAATTTTGGAATAATTTAAATTAATTGCGAAATCCAGCGAAAGTCAGTCATGAAATAAAAATAATTGTACGAAAAGTAAGTACCCACGTACATCAAATTGTCTTTAAATTAAGTGGCGGCAGAAGGATTATCGTGAACTTTTAGAAGGTAATCTTAAATATTAATGCAATACTTAATTCTTCTGTAGTTTATTGTTGCCTATCGCATACGGCAGCAGTATGCCTCGCAAAACGAAATCTCTGCCAACAGAGGACAAGATTGCAATCAAAAGAGTCAAGGCTGCAGTGAGGAAAAGAAAGTCCTGTGTAAAAGAAAACACAAATCAATCAGCAGCCAGGAGAGCTTTCAATGCTGAGAATATGCAAAGACTTAGGGACTCAAACTCTTGAACAAGCCAAATGCCTAATCAAGAGCCCTTCGCAGGAACTAGATTAAATGCCGCTCGATAGGGCTGCTTTTAAGCTAGTGAACAAGATGTTGACCTACAGGAGTGTGATTCACTGAGCCTTTGGGGGCTAACCTTTACGGCTGACAGGAAGTGGAAAGACTATATTGAATCCATTGTTAGGTCATATGCGAGAAAGGCTGGTTCACTGTATCGTGCTAGACGGTTGATCTCTCCAGAGTCTATTTTACATATAGTCTACCATTTGTCTATGCTTAGAATATTGCTGCCATATATGGCCCGGTGCTCCTGGTATATGTCTAGAGGTTCTTGATAAAATCTAAAGAAGAATCATCAATTTTATTGGTTGTGATGGTCATATCAATGAGGGCTACCTGGTGGCTCCCATCTTCTCTCCAAGTAAAATGCAACCAGCTATACTCAGTCAAACATCAGCAGCGTTATAAAGTTTTTTACAGTAAGGTTTATCCTGTAGAAGGCCCAGTATCCACTTGAGGTATAGGGCTACGTTAAGGGCTAGTTTATATGGATAGGCGGGGAACCTGCCTATACCTGTAACGGCATTCACCCGAGTTGGGTTGAGCCGGCTCCAATATTGGAGTTTCATGGGAATTTGGAATTCACAAGCGATCCCCAACCCACATGTATAGCACATGAGAATTGATTATAGTGGTGAAGGTTTCGTGCAGGACCATCCACACTTTTTGAAGGGCCGATTACAGAGACCTGGTGCACTGGTCCCCAAACGACCCTTCGCAGGTTTTGAATTCAGAGTTGTCCTTCTCCTAGACCAGTTGCCATCCAAGGCTATACCCAGTCTGTCCTGCTATTTACCCATAGCTGGAGGGAGAAGAAGAGGATTCACACCTTTCCCAAGGTTATTAGCACGTAAGTGAATGTAATGGATTCTAATGGAATTCGAACTCGTCTCTCTGATTTCTCACAGAATCGGAATCCTTGGAATTAATCTTCTTCTGTCATTTGCCATAGAACCCGGTCTGTTCTATTTCATTTTTTCATTTTCTCATTTATTTTTCCTAACATTTTTCTGGGAGGAGAAGAAGAGGATTCATACCTTTCCCAAGAGTATTAGCACGTAAGTGAATATAATGGATTCGACTGGAATTCAAACTCGGTTCTCCGATTTCTCAATCCAAGCCGCTATCCATTACCCCACCGTGCCTCCTTATAGGCGGGGTAGATAGCGGTTAACTCTAATTTTAAACATGTTAAGATTGTAGTGATCGGAGAAACATGTCGAGAATCTGTTCCACAGGGCAGTGGTTCGCGGGAGGAAGCTGTTTGAGTGGAATTTCACGCCGATGGACTATGCAGGGAATGTGGGTGCTTGTTACTATTTAAATGGCATAACGGGTCCTAGCCTAGATCTGGCGGGACCAAGGAATGGAATTTGTCCTAGCACTTTCCATGGATAGAGCAGTAAAAGAATCGTCACATCCCACCCGTGAGGGAGAGAGGTTGGAGGGTGAAAAAAATTCTTCTCCAACAAAGATTCAGAAACGCTTATGTGAGGATTGGGCAACTCCCGTTCAAATACAGGGTGTCCATAAAGTTCGTGTGCACTTTAAAAAATTTATAACTTTATTTGTATTTGCGATAGAAATAATTTGTAAAAAGGATTAGAAAGAAGTAAATCTATATTTTTTAAGGTTTTATTGAAATTTTATTTAAGTTTCCACATGTCCTCCATCATTAGCAATACAAAGGGTAATACGATTTTGCAGTTCACGGAAAACATTTGCCCAACTGATTTACAGTAATGCCTGAAATCACATTAGTTATTTTAGCTAGACTTGAAACTAGGTACATTAAACTTTATAACATTTTTTTACAGATTATTTCTATCGCAAATACAAATGTAGTTATAAATTTTTAAAAGTACACACGAACTTTATGGACACCCTGTATATAGTGATATGAATAGGGTGGTGGGATACGTCATATGATACAGGCATTTAAGAAAAGGGTGTGTCCATATCTCTACTTGTATCTGTACGATATATCTAGCCAATCAACTTTATCTATTGACCTCAATCTTCTATCTATCTATCTATCTATCTAGCCCAGTCTGTTTCCCCCTCTCGATGTCTATCTCTTTCTAACTACCTTAGTTTATTGGTATCTATCTATCTATCTATCTATCTATCTATCTATCTATCTATCTGTGCAATTGATATATATATATATATATATATATATATATATAACTATAATACAGCGTGTCCATAAAGTTCGTGTGCGTTTTCAAAAATGTATAACCTTATTTGTAATTGCGATAGAAATAATTTGTAAAAAGGATTAGAAAGAAGTAAATCGATATTTTTAAGATTTTACTGAAATTTTATTTAAGTTTCCACATGTCCTCCATCATTAGCAATACAAAGGGTAATACGATTTTGCAGTTCACGGAAAACATTTGCCAACTGATTTACAGTAATGCCTGAAATCACATTAGTTATTTTAGCTTTCAAATCTTCTAATGAACTAGATTTGGTTGCATACACAATTGTTTTCACAATTGTGTCCCCATAAAAATAAAATCTAATGGAATCAAATCTGGCAAACATGGAGGCCAATAAAATGGTCCGCCCCTTCCGATCCATTTGTTAGGAAATTCCTGATTTAGAAACTCTCTAACACACACAGCAAAGTGACAAGGAGCTCCATCTTATTGAAACAATGTATTATAACATTTTTTACAGATTATTTCTATCGCAAATACAAATAAAGTTATAATTTTTTCAAAGTGCACACGAACTTTTCGGCCTGATCTAGCTCTTATAAGGGTAGCGGATAGCATCCTTTTGGGGAGAAATGATTTTATACCTTAACCAAGTCAATTAGTGTGAAACGAATTTAATATATCGCGGTCAGATTTTGAATCCAGTCCTCTGATTCCATCTTTGGCGCTTTTTAAAGTCAGATTAACCCTACAACGGCGCCAATAAATACATTAAGGGTATGAAAAACAACGAATATCGAAGAGGAGCTTATTTCTAAAGGGTCGGTGTCCGGATAAAGGCAAAAGCCGGAATTTTTCGAATGCTCGCTCCACCTACTAATTAGAAAGCTGACGTGACATCATTTTGGTAGATTCTTTTATACTGTTTGAAATAGCGTCAAAATAAACTGTGCTTGTGGTGACGAAGGTTTTTAATCTTCCACTGTGCATTTGTGATATACAATGACAAAAGAAAAGCTTATAAAATCCATAAAGGTTAAAAGAATAATAAAATTTAAAGAACATCACAAAAAGCAACAAATCTTTTTTTTTTTTTTTACAATGCTGTTAACCCTGAACAAGTCCCAAGAGCCACTTGAGGTAGATTTTTACGGATTAAGAGGCACAATTTATGGGGATAGTATCATGGAAGCATTCTCTTGGAAGTCGACAAGGGTTAGAATTATGGTTGGAATCGAACTTATGGTTAAATCTACATGTTTTGCGATGTCAACGAATACTCGTTGTCACTTTAGTAATGCTCGTTGTAGTAGAGACTTTGTAATCGCAGATACAACTATAGTAACGCCGTTGAACAATACTGGTGTCAGACGCCTTCGAATATCACTCGCACTAATAATAATTGCTCGATAATACTCGCTCGACAAGTAACCCGTATAGTGATCCGAATAGAGAATTAGAATAGTGAATAGAGAAGAGAATAGCGGTCCTTATAGTAATAGAGGATCGAGTAGAAATAGCGATCCGTATAGTAATAGAGGATAGACTAGAAATGGCGATCCTTATAGTATAGAGGATAGATTCTAATCTATATGTAGAACAATTAGGCACGCTACTTCTGATATATGCATTTCCTTAATGGTCACGTGGTCTACTTAATTCAATAATGGGATCGCCTGCGTTTGCTCACTGGCGATCTATGTTCAAACTCAAGTGTCGGCAGCAACACTTTATTTCTATATAACACCATGAGACCTAATTACCAATCTAGTAGTATGATTAAATTCGTGCGATCGGAGTAACAGGGAGGAGAGATCGTTATAACAACTGCCATGAAAATATTTATAGAAAAGACACGTCATGGTGGTGCGAATGTGACCGAAGCCGAGATGCCAGGTCAAGACCGATAACATTGCAGAAGATTCTTTGGATTTAAACGAGAATCTCTAGATATATAACGGGAACACGAGGACAGATATGGCAGCAGTGTTCATTGCACGAACGAATGGTAGATGTTTAAATCGGCAAGATGGAGTCTGACGCGAAAGATTGTGTAGCACAGCACAGTGAAAACCTACCAATAGATTCAGCATCAATATTCATGTGATGTCAGTAGAAAACGTGAGACCAAACGCTACGTCTTTTTTTTTCTTTTTCTTTTTTACAATAATGTTCACCCTAGATTAGAACAGATTAAGATTGTAGTGAGTGGGAAGCATCCTCGTGGGAGTCGGTCCCACAAAGCAGAAGTTCGTATCATGCGAAAAAGCTGTTCGAATGGAACTTACATCTCACCAATGGAATACGAAGGGAATGTGGGTGGTTCGCTACAATGGGCGTGGCATGGCGGGTCTTAGCCGTGGGGGTTAAAACTGGTGACATTAAGAAAACTGGTTCGTCTGAAAGCATTCTAGTAACTTTTTTTACAATAATGTTCACCTTGTACAAGGCCCAAGTGCCACTCGAGGTAGAACGTTACAGAGTAAGTGGCACAGTTTATAAATGCATTTCTCTCAGGTAACTCAAAAGGGGGAGAGTCTATAATGAAAAATGAAACAGACAAACAATTTGCATTGACTTATTTTTACAATTTTGCTCACACAGTAAAAGGCCCAAGAGCCACTCGAGGTATAGGGCTACAGAGTAAGAAGCATAGTTTGTGCGGATATGTGGGGAAGATAAGAGTTGAACCTAGACGTGAAAGAGGTTAAAAATTGTAGTGATTGGAGAAGTATACCCTTGAGAGTCGGTTCCACAAAGCATCCGTTTGTGGGAAGAAGCTGCTCGGGTGGAACTTACATTTCACCAATTGAATACGAAGGGAATGTGGGTGGTTCGCTACAATGGGCGTGGCATGATGGGTCTTAGCCGTGAAGGTTAGATCTGATGGAACTAAGGAATATAGTTCGTCTGAACAATTTCCATGGAAAATAACAATGGAGTAGCGAGAGGCTTGCGACGTTTCGTCTGTCAGGAAAGGGGTTGTATATATATTTATATATATATATATATATATATATGTATTAATTTTTACTTGTTGGTATCCGTCCTGGGTAAGACGTTAAACTACGTCCAGCAGCAAGGCCTCTGATCAGGAGGTTTTAAGGAGCGTGGAATCACCTCTTAATTGCTGGTGTTCCCAGGTCCACCCTGGCCCGGGGTGGTAGCACGTTAGGCTCCAAACTAGGGTCAAAACATTATGAAAGTGTAAAAATAGGTTTAAATACCAGCAATACATATTTGAAGAAAGAAATATCACCAGAAATAATTTTTTTTGTAGAAAACATACTACCGGAAATGGATTTTTGAAAAAAAAAGATATTACCAACAATAAAAATGTTGACGGCATTGAAGGTTGATATGCCGTAAAACAAAATAAACCAAACCAATCTAAACCAAAGAATACATATTCTATTCATACGAATCTACCCTAAAAATGTTGTCGGCATTAAATAACCCATTGAGGTTGATATGCCGTAAAACAAAATAAACCAAACCAATCTAAACCAAAGAATACATATTCTATTCATACGAATCTATCCTAAAAATGTTGTTGGCAGGCATTAAATAACCCATTGAGGTTGATAAGCCGTTAAACAAAATAAACCATACCAATCTAAACCAAAGAATACATATTCTATTCTATTCATACGAATCTATCCTAAAAATGTTGTTGGCATTGAGGTTGATATGCCGTAAAACAAAATAAACCAAACCAATCTAAACCAAAGAATACATATTCTATTCATACGAATCTATCCTAAAAATGTTGTTGGCATTAAATAACCCATTGAGGTTGATATGCCATAAAACAAAATAAAGCAAATCAATCTAAACCAAAGAATACATACTCTATTCATACGAATCTATCCTAAAAATGTTGTTGGCATTAAATAACCCATTGAGGTTGAAATGCCGTAAAAAAAAACAGCCAAACCAAACCTGTCATTATGAAAATCCAGGTGAAACCGAATGGAATGTGTAATCCTGCGTTGTATGAATGTGTACACTATCCAACAAGCTGGGACAAAACAGAACGGCAGACACATTGACCGACAAGCAATGGCGCTGAGTAACTGACGGACATTTACTCTTTTTAGTTGACCCTTGACATAAACAAGCATGGACGGACGTGTCAAAGGTTAAGAAAGAATGGGTGCAGTCAGAGAGACAAAGACGGTGACTGTTTGAGACTAACTTTATCTAAATAATTTCCCTGAACCAGTAAAAACTGGTTCAGGGAAATTATTTAGATAAAGTTAGAAATACACCCAACAACTCAAACACACATACATGTACATACACATATAAACACACACATATGTATACATACATGCTGTCCATAAAGTTCGTATACATTTTTAAAAATTTATAACTTTATTTGTATTTGTGATATAAATAATCTGTAAAAAATGTTATAAAGTTTAATGTGCCGAGTTTTAAGTCTAGCTAAAATAACTAATGTGATTTCAGGCATTACTGTAAATCAGCTGGCAAATGTTTTCCGTGAACTTCAAAATAGTATTACCCTTTGTATTGCTAATGATGGAGGACATGTGGAAACTTAAATAAAACCTTAAAAAATATAGATTTACTATTTACTGGTGTCAGCCATAAATACAGACTGATGTGGAGGTACAGGGACTACGCCTATTGTCTTCGCCTATTGCCTACGCCTATTGCCTACCACTACGACGATTGTCCATTACGGTTACCTGCTAGATTGTTCTACTCGGTTACAGTAGTCAACAACCACTTTGCTACTTCGAACAAATATATCCCTTTCCGGGACATCTCAGAAAATATTCGTCCTCCAACATGAATCGTACCTGTATCCTATACGGAACCGTCATATAGCCTGATGTGCCTTAGTCGATTGGGCCACAGAGGAGCGTTCGGTTAGCAAGGTCGATTTTACTGTCTTTAAATTACAATCTTCCACGATTCTCTCACGTACATTCATATCTGCTCATGGCGTATCCAAGTGTAAACAAATGACGTCACACATTATGAAATGGACAAAGTCCGACAATTATTTTAAGACATTTTTATGTTTTACTTAACTATTTGCATCTATAAAAAGAATGTATAAACATAAAAATGTCTTAAAATAATTGTCGGACTTTGTTCATTTCATAATATATATATATATATATATATATATATATATATATATATATATATATATATATATATAGGATGCGATGGGTAAATTGTCGCCATTTTATATTTTTAATTTCGCATATGCCCGTTGTTTGTTTTTGATTTTGTTGACTGCACAGTATAGTAAGGTCAGTTGGGCACTGTCTGTGAGGAAAAGAGCTCCCTTTAGAAACGGCATACTGTTCTGATTGCCTTAATTTCTGCAAATTAGGAAAATTGCACAACGATCCCTGTTTAAAATTAGACGGAGCAGAAATCCCTGTAGTGGAACAACGTAAGTTCTTAGGCATCATATTTGATTAAAAAGAAAATAAAAATAAAATTCCTTCCCCATTGAAAATATTTAAAACTAAAATGTAGTAAAGTCCTCCAACCTCTCCCTGTCGTAGACCATACTGAATAGGGAGCAGATTGACAAATATTAATTAAATTATACAGATCACTACTTCACTCAAAACTGGATTACACTAGTTTCATATATGGGGCAACCAGAAAATCATACCTAAAAATACTGAACGCAACCTATCATCAACAACTCAGGCTAGTAGTTGGGGCTTTTAGGACTTCCCCGGTGGAGAGCTTGTACACAGAAGCTAATAAAACGCCTCTAGATTTAAGGCGCATGAAATTGGCACTACTTTCAAAATAAAAGCATGTTCAACTAACCCAGCTTACAGCAGTACCTTTGAACCTAATTACTGTGATCTATTCTTACAAAACGATAATACAATATAACCCTATGGACTCGGGATGAAATACATTTCTGAAGAGTTAAGGACCTCACTCTCTAACATACAAGAAACAAATGAAATTAGTATTCCATTATCTATATCTATAAAAGGCAGGATGTGTGTGTCTGTGTGTGTGTCTGTGTGTGTGTCTGTGTGTGTGTGTGTAACGAATGCACGGCCGCAATTTTCGACGAATTTGCACCAAAATTTACATGCACATGCTCCAAGTGATAGAAATGGCCAAGACCGACTTTACATTTCCCAACTCTCATCGATAGTGGAAATAATCGATTTTTTCATGCTTCTACGGCAGTTTTCATGTAGTTTGCGGCCATTTCCGACTGGCATTATTACGTCATTATTTTTGCACCAACCTAATAGTATGTTCATACCTTGCTCTCTCAAGACAAAAATGTTATAATATAGACTACATGTATGAGCTCTTTGAGAAAGCAAAACAGGACGACAAAACATGATTTCTTAAAAGAGTAGGCCTATACCATCAAATATAATTCAAATGAGAATGTCAATAAAATCAATTTCTCTACGAACTGTACATCTGAAATAAAACAAGACTACATAAATTAACTGATTGAAAATATAGTTTTTTTCGCTACACAATAATATCCATGTTTCAAAAACTGAAGCTAAAAACTTCAAATTTAATTATATAATTAAATTAAAAGTATTAGTTCCGTTTCATCTTCAAGCGAATATTGGAATAACTTATTTTTAAATTTACTTTCCATATAATTATGTAATTGTCATGTTGAACTGATAATCTTAATTAGATTTTATAAATATGTCCTGAAGATGGTTTATTAGACCGGAACGTCCGACGTTGACATTATATTAACATTAAAACAGCATAATTGCATATAAGGATTTTTGTTTGTTTTTTCCGTATATTTTTCTTCATATATATATATATATATATATATATATATATATAAATTCGAGACATATATCAGCCTGCGTAGACTGTGGCCACCAGCAAGGGTCGCTGGCGATTAACAAGAATGGTATTAGGTTGGTGCAAAAATAATGACGTAATAATGTCGTTTTTTGGCGTATTTTTAACGTCAAAAACCGACATTATTACGTCATTATTTTTGCACCAACCTAATAATTATCCAACGAAAAAAAAACATTGCATCAAATGTCATCCTATTTTAGCTATTGTGTCACTCAACTCGACAATGAATGCACTGTACATCATTTTTTTTTTTTGTCCGTCGAGCAATAAGAGTCGCATTATTGACACCAGATTATCACTTAATGCAAGCGAGGGGAAATTGGCGCTATACTGTCACCTCAGATTCTGCTAGCACTTTCAGGTTAATGGTCAAGTTGATGTGTGGAAGAGACACATGAAATTATGCACTCAATATGTTAATAAGATTATGCAAGCTGGTAGTGGATATGCACTGATGTGGTAATGTTCTTGTGAAATTTGATAGGACCACTAATTAAACTGGAATCTATTTTTGACAGGTGTTGTGCGCATAAATGTTACTGATTATTATTATTATTATTATTATTTTTAATTTAACAATTTATTAGGTTAGTGCAAAAATAATGTCGTTTTCTCACATATGTTACTATCTGAGAAAACGACATTATTTTTGCACCAACCTAATAACAGTTTCCCTCTTGTAATATTCTGATTAATTTAAATTCTTAATTTACATTATTCGGACTATTGTCCTCATCTTTGTCGCCATATTTATCACAACGTTTCGGCCGTTGTACGCTCCGGCCTTCTTCAGGTGATTGGAACGTCGAACTGAACCCTTTATTTCGCTCACTGGGGTAGACTGTTTTAGTGCCACGCGCCATGTTGGATGGGTGACAGTTATCAGTTATATCCTGTTAATTTTCCCTCTGAAAGTTCTCTACTGTCTTAACCGGGTATTAAACTCACACTCTTTGGGTCCTGTCACTGGATCTAACCAACGCCTTTATCCACTGTGCCATGTGTCCTTGAGAAATATAGACAGACTTTAAATTCTTAACTTAATGAGCTCATGTTCCTAGTAGGGAGATCAACTTGTATGTTAATGTTTCCACGGACACTGTTAGTAAAATTGTTCATTCCTTTTCTCACAAGGTCCAGTGCTCCGATTACTATTGGTACAGTCTCAGTCTTCATTCCCTACATCCTGTTAATCTCGATCTCCAGGTCCCTGCATTTAGACAATTTCTCGATTATTCTCATGGAGGTATTTCTCCCAAATGGTACTGCTATGTCAATAAAGATACACTCCCTGAATTTCTTGTCTTTTATGATAATATCAGGTCCGTTGGCTTTTATTTCCCCGTCAGTTTGAATTGGCATGTCCCAGAGGATAGTTACATCTATTATTGTTATTATTATTTTATTTTCTTTGATTTCTGGCGTGTACACATTTCTTTCCGGGTCCAGCCCAGAGACCTAAGGTTAGAAATGTCATCATGACACTTTCCACTGATCAACTAAAAAAAACAACACATATTTTACATAAATAAAGCCCTTCGTAAGGTATGGGCTGTACTCGTGAAAACGATGTTTTGTATTTCTTTAAGGCATGGGCTTTCAAGTATCCCTTCAATTAGTCTACTGGAATATTTTCCAACCAATCCGAGGGTTCCAACTACAACAAGAATTATTGATGTTCCCATATGCCACATTTTCGAGATTTCTATTTCAAGGTCCTTGTATTTTGATAGCTTTTTGAAGATGTTCAAAGATACATTGCAGTCCGCATGGAATGCCATACCAATAAGGAGGCAATTTTTTGTTTGCGGTCTCTAATAATGATGTCTTGGCGAATAGCTTTGATTGTTCTGTCTGTGTGCATTGTGTAGTCCCATAAAATTGCAACAGATCTTATCTCTGTAATCGGGTTTGGATGGTGTTCATACCAGTTTCTTTCAGTTTCCTTCCCGTAGAAGTTGCATATTTTCCAATGCAGATATTGGCCCACTCTGTCGTGCAGGGTTTCATATTCAGTGGGTGCCAATACTGTTTTGGCGTCCATTCACTTAATGTCAGCTATGGTCCAATTAAGGATATTAAAGCTGTATTACACTACAGGGACAGCCAACGTGTTTATGGCTGATATTCTGTTTTTTTAAATTCGGCAGGGTATTTAGTACTAGACGCACACGCCTGTAGTACTCTTTTCTTATTTTCTCCTTCATTTGAGGATATTGTATACCATCTTATTCGCTAATTCCCAGGTACTTATAGGCTTCATCTTGTTCCGGTTCCCTAATCTTTGCGACAGAGTCTAAATCTATTGAGGTTGTTTCTATAATTCTCCCTTTCTTAAATGTTACTTTTGTACATTTATCTAATCCGAAGTCCATTCCTATATCGTCACAGAAATATTTTACAATATTGAGGAGGCCCTTTAACTCATTGTCGTCTTTGGCAAAGAGTTTGAGATTATCCATGTTGAGTAGCTGATTGAATACTTTCTTATTTAATTTGTAACCATAGTTATTATTGCTCCGTTCATGCGTAAGAGGTGGCGGATTAAGGACAAACAAAACAGAAGGGGGGACAATGAGTCATCTTGAAAGACTCCGCGTCGGATATTCAGACGGTAGGAGATGGCAGTGCCTCTGGTGTGATTTAGGTATAGTGTGGGGTTCCACATTCCCATGTTGTGCTTAAAGAACTTTACTACCACAGGGGAAACTTTGTACATTTCCAAAGTCTTAAGGATCCAAGAGTGTGGCCCACTATCAAAGGCTTTACGATAATCAATCCACGCTGCGCTAAGATTTCTACATCATCATTTTCATTATCAGTAGTTGATCTTTGCAGCCATATAACTTCTGCATCCCTTCTGCTCCAGTGGAAGAATGTTGTTTGCTACGAAATTATTATTATTATTACTATTATCATCATCATGACACGTGTAAATAGAACAGTCTACCACAGTGAACGAAATAAAGGTTTCAATTCGACATTCAAACAACCTGAAAAAGGCCGGAGCGTAAAACGGCCGAAACGTTGTAATAAATATGGCAACAAAGATTAGGACAATAGTCCGAATAATGTAAATAGTGTATATAATACCTCATCCCAGAAATATACACAGATACTGAAGGGCCGAAACGTTGTAATAAATATGGCGACAAAGATGAGGACAATAATCCCAATAATGTAAATAGTGTATATAATACCTCATCTCAGAAATATACACAGATAATTAAGGGCCGAAATGTTGTAATAAATATGGCAACAAAGATTAGGACAATAGTCCGAATAATGTAAATAGTGTACATAATACCTCATCTCAGAAATATAGACAGATACTAAAGGGCTGAAACGTTGTAATAAATATGGCGACAAAGATGAGGACAATAGTCCGAATAATGTAAATAGTGTACATAATACCTCATCTCAGAAATATAGACAGATACTAAAGAGCCGAAACGTTGTAATAAATATAGCGACAAAGATGAGGACAATAGTCCGAGAAATGTAAATAGTGTACATAATACATCATCTCAGAAATATACACAGATAATGAAGGGCCGAAATGTTGTAATAAATATGGCAACAAAGATAAGGACAATAGTCCGAATAATGTAAATAGTGTACATAATATCTCATCTCAGAAATATAGACAGATACTAAAGGGCCGAAACGTTGTAATAAATATAGCGAGAAAGATAAGGACAATAGTCCGAATAATATAAATAGTGTACATAATACCTCATCTCAAAAATATAGACAGATACTAAAGGGCCGAAACGTTGTAATAAATATGGCGACAAAGATGAGGACAATAGTCCGAATAATGTAAATAGTGTACATAATACCTCATCTCAGAAATATAGACAGATACTGAAAGGCCGAAACGTTGTAATAAATATGGCGACAAAGATGGGGACAATAGTCCGAATAATGTAAATAGTGTACATAATACCTCATCTCAGAAATATAGAGAGATACTGAAAGGCCGAAACGTTGTAATAAATATGGCGACAAAGATGAGGACAATAGTCCGAATAATGTAAATAGTGTACATAATACCTCATCTCAGAAATATACACAGATACTAAAGTGCCGAAACGTTGTAATAAATATGGCGACAAAGAAGAGGACAATAGTCCGAATAATGTAAATAGTGTACATAATACATCATCTCAGAAATATAGACAGATACTGAAAGGCCGAACGTTGTAATAAATATGGCAACAAAGATGAGGACAATAGTCCGAATAATGTAAATAGTGTACATAATACATCATCTCAGAAATATAGACAGATACTAAAGGGCCGAAACGTTGTAATAAATATGGCGACAAAGATGAGGACAATAGTCCGAGAAATGTAAATAGTGTACATAATACCTCATCTCAGAAATATACACAGATAATGAAGGGCCGAAACGTTGTAATAAATATGGCGACAAGGACGAGGACAATAGTCCGAATAATGTAAATAGTGTACATAATACCTCATCTCAGAAATATAGACAGATATTGAAAGGCCGAAACGTTGTAATAAATATGGCGACAAAGATGAGGACAATAGTCCGAATAATGTAAATAGTGTACATAATACCGCATCTCAGAAATATAGACAGATACTGAAAGACCGAAACGTTGTAATAAATATGGCGACAAAGATGAGGACAATAGTCCGAATAATGTAAATAGTGTACATAATATATAATCTCAGAAATATAGATAGATACTAAAGGGCCGAAACGTTGTAATAAATATGGCGACAAAGATGAGGACAGTAGTTCGAATAATGTAAATAGTGTACATAATACCTCATCTCAGAAATATAGACAGATACTAAAGTGCCGAAACGTTGTAATAAATATGGCGACAAAGATGAGTACAATAGTCCGAATAATGTAAATATTGTACATAATACCTCATCTCAGAAATATAGACAGATACTAAAGGGCCGAAACGTTGTGATAAATATGGCGACAAAGATGAGGACAATAGTCCGAATAATATAAATAGTGTACATAATACCTCATCTCAAAAATATAGACAGATACTAAAGGGCCGAAACGTTGTAATAAATATGGCGACAAAGATGAGGACAATAGTCCGAATAATGTAAATAGTGTACATAATACCTCATCTCAGAAATATAGACAGATACTGAAAGGCCGAAACGTTGTAATAAATATGGCGACAAAGATGGGGACAATAGTCCGAATAATGTAAATAGTGTACATAATACCTCATCTCAGAAATATAGAGAGATACTGAAAGGCCGAAACGTTGTAATAAATATGGCGACAAAGATGAGGACAATAGTCCGAATAATGTAAATAGTGTACATAATACCTCATCTCAGAAATATACACAGATACTAAAGTGCCGAAACGTTGTAATAAATATGGCGACAAAGAAGAGGACAATAGTCCGAATAATGTAAATAGTGTACATAATACATCATCTCAGAAATATAGACAGATACTGAAAGGCCGAACGTTGTAATAAATATGGCAACAAAGATGAGGACAATAGTCCGAATAATGTAAATAGTGTACATAATACATCATCTCAGAAATATAGACAGATACTAAAGGGCCGAAACGTTGTAATAAATATGGCGACAAAGATGAGGACAATAGTCAGAATAATGTAAATAATGTACATAATACCTCATCACAGAAATATAGACAGATACTGAAAGGCCGAAACGTTGTAATAAATATGGCATCAAAGATGAGGACAATAGTCCAAATAATGTAAATAGTGTACATAACACCTCATCTCAGAAATATAGACAGATACTAAAGGGCCGAAACGTTGTAATAAATATGGCGACAAAGATGAGGACAATAGTCCGAATAATGTAAATAGTGTACATAATACCTCATCTCAGAAATATAGACAGATACTGATGAATCACTTGAACTAATTTTTTTTCTGATTTTGGAACTCATCCATTTTATTTCACTACTAACTTCCCGACATTTTTTCACAGCCTACAGGTAATGTACCTGGAATGAAGGGACTCTATTAGTCTGGCATTCTAGTAATTAAGTTCTAGTAATTCTAGCAAAGCGTCCTCAGAGGACAAAAGATGATGGAGAAGCATATTTCTGATTTGCGAATCTCGATCACTACAACTGAAAAAAAACAAATTAATTATATTTATTGTTAAAATTGTCATTTTCAAATAACCGTGCTAGCAATTCTAAATCGTGGAGCTTAGACAGAAAATTACAGACTCTTGTATATCACATTTTAACGAAAGATAATGTATTTTCTGATGCCAACGAACACTCGTTGCCACTTTTGTAATGTTAACGAATATTCGTTGTCACTTTCATAAAGCTCGTTATAGTAGAGACTTTGTAATCGCAGATACAACTATAGTAACGCCGTTGAACAATACTGGTGTCAGACGCCTTCGAATAACACTCGAACTGATAGTACTTGCTCGATAATACTCGTTCGAATAGTAATCTGTTTAGTGATCCGAATAGAGAAATAGTATAGTGAATAGAATAGCGATTCGTATAGTAATAGATGATAGACTAGAAATAGTGATCCGAATAGTTATAGAGGGTAGACTAGAAATGGCGATCCTTATAGAGGATAGATTAGAAATGTAGAACAATTAGACACATCCTACCTCTCATATATACGTTTCCGCTATGGTCTCGTGGTCTATTTAATTCAATAATGAGATCACCTGTTTTTGCTCATTGGCGATTTATGTTCAAACTCAATTGTCAGCAGCGACATTTTATTTAGGTACCTCCACGAGATCGCTAAAAAAAGAATATAGCATGATGAAAAAGACGCCAAACTTGACGAAAACAAAATATTATCGTCTAAATGTTTGTTATTATTAAGAGGAAAGATCAAAGTATTTTGGAGGTATTTTTTTCCATTTTTTAATCGTTCCTAGCACGTGCGAAATTTTTGTGAAAAATCTAGTTTTTTTTTGAGTCAGCAAAATTGACCATTTTTTTCCATTTTAAAAAAAACTGGAAATCTCACTTTAAAATTCTTTTAAATATCAATTATCATTTTTTCAAAACTTATTTTAAGAAAATCAGAAATTATAATGTTTATTTAAAATATGTCGGAAAGCCGATGGGGCTTTTAACTAATTTTATAATATTCTAACAACTTAAATGTAAAATCTATTATAATTAAAGAAATAACAAATAATTGTATTAAAAATTCATTTTTCATCGAAAAAAAATTTTTGCTTTCAGAAAATATTGTCCATATTCATAAAAACAACTAAAAGCAAATAAAAGCATTTGAAATTAAATAATATCTTTGTTTTATCGAGTTTTGTATGTTACAATTCAGAGCTGATTTTCAAGTACGTTGGCTCCAATTAAAACGAAAAAAAACATGATTTGCATTCCTCAAAGCCCTGTGCTTTTAATTATTGTAATCACTAAATCCGATGCGATCGAATTTCTAGCGTTTTCATAAAATTAGTTAGGGGGGGGGGGTAATAAATATTTTTTTAAAATATTCTACCATGATTTTAATAAAAATAAAACATATTTATAATAATTTCGATCATCTGTGAATAGTTCCTGAAAGTTTCATTAACATCCGACAATTATTTCTATTTTTGCCCGATTTTTCAAATTAATGTGTCATACCAAAAAAACGTGCTAAAAATTGTCTATGTTATTTACTAGTTCCGCTGATACAAATAGAAACAAGGTTTTTTTAATCAAAATTTAGAATGTTCTAAAAAGAAGGAAAAATTTTTTAAAATAATTAAAAAAAAACTTTGGTCTTTCCTCTTAATAATAACATAAGCATTTAGACAATAAAATTTTGTTTTCGGCAAGGTTGGCGCCTTTTTCATCAAGCTCTTTTTTCAGCGATTTCGTGGAGGTACCTAATTTTATTTCTATTAGGTTGGTGCAAAAATAATGACGTAATAATGTCGTTTTTTGACGTAACGACAAAAAACGACATTATTACGTCATTATTTTTGCACCAACCTAATATATGACAATGTATCACTCCTATGTTCTAAAATCTTTATTTTTTTGTCCAGTTTTGGGGCCCCTAGGCTACCATACTAGCTCGTGTCTATCCAGCACTGACCACCGCCAAGCCGCACGATGACGATGACAATTGAGATTCTGTGACGTATGTGGCAAATCTAAAGCCTATACGTTCATCATCGCAGAGCAAACCAGGGCTTACGGCCATATCACGTTGAAACATTGTTTCCCGTATGAACATCGAAGTTAAGCAACTGGTGAGTACCTAGATGGGTGACCGCTTTGGAATACCAGGTGTTGTAAGCTTGGATGTGCGGATGGTGTCATGGATAATGGCTGGGAAGTGTTAATCGGAGAGCCGAGTTTTACCTGCATTCGGGTTTGTTATGTTCCCCAAATACCTTACGAAAGGGTCTGAATCCGCCAGAAACTTATGGGTTTATTATTAAGACGAGTATACTTAAAACATTATTATCGCCGAAAAAAATCCTTACAATACAAAAAAAGTAACATTGTCTGGATTTAAATAACCTAAAAGAGGCCGATAACCCGTAAAAAATAAATCGGCCAATCAATATCTTTCGTAGTAGTAATGACCAAACCTCGGTATAAGATTCTCGTTTCGCTTTTCTAATATGGCGGAGAAAACAGCTCGGACTGAGGAATCGGAGAGCCGAGTTCGAATTCCAGTCAAATCCATTATATTCACTTACGTGCTAATACCCTTGGGAAAGGTATGAATCCTCTTCTTCTCCTCCCAGAAAAATGTTAGGAAAAATAAATGAGAAAATGAAAAAAATGAAATAGAACAGACCGGGTTCTATGGCAAATGACAGAAGAAGATTAATTCCAAGGATTCCGATTCTGTGAGAAATCAGAGAGACGTGTTCGAATTCCAGTCAAATCCATTACATTCACTTACGTGCTAATACCCTTGGGAAATGTATGAATCCTCTTCTTCCCTCCCCCCACCACTTGGATGGCAACTACCATTTCTTTCAACTAGAACCTACTGCAGGGAGAAAACTGCCTCGTCAGTCATGTATCGAGCGATACATCATCGCCTAAGCGTCTATCACGCATGGCACATAACTGACTGACTCTTTGGAAAGATATTAATCCTCTTCTTCTCCCCTCCAGCTATGGGTAAATAGCAAGGCAGACTGGGTTCCATAGCCTTGGATGGCAACTAGTCTACCGCAGAAAGAAATGGCAACCTACTGCGGGAAGAAAAAAATCTGCCTCGTTAGTTATGTATCGAAAGATTCCAGATCGCCTAAGCGTGTATCATTCATAGACTGAATAAATTTCCGCAAAAAAGAAAAATATACGTTGGGCTTCGGAAAAGCAATTTGACGGATTCATTTTTTTTTTTTTTTCTGTAAATATGTTTTCTACATTTCGAAGTATTTATTTCTTGATAGTCTGCCAGGAAGAAATCAAATTGATGTTGCTTTCCTTTTTTACTACTAATTGCTGTTGATCAGTTACAGTACATGACCGGTCGGCGTCGCTGTAAATGAACCTTAACACACATGAATAATGACAATCGCAAAGATATTGTAAAATACTCCCTTCTTAGTTATCCTTTTCATTCCTTTTCGCCTCGGTATTGAATTTTATGTGAGACTACTTTTAAGGAAGATATCTATATCTATAAAACAAAAGATCTCTGTGTGTCTGTGTGTTTATACTATTTAGGCACGTCCACATTTCTCGTACGCTCATTTTGCAAATTTACCAAGGTAGGTCAAAACCAACTTTTCAATTTCCAGCCCCACCTCACGGGGTTGGCCAGAAAATTTGATAAAACTGAAGTTGGGTACATCTTTTTGCAAAGACCAAGGCAAAGTTACACGCGAACGAAATTTGTAATGGATGAGCTGATGTTCTTTGCACTTAATGCAAAACATAGCTCATATTACGAGGAGTAGGGAGACCACAGCTGTTTTCCCTTGGGTTGAACTCATGGGAGTTCGGCCCCTTTAGAGAGGAGAACTCTTCTGTCCCTTTAGTATTTTTGCTTCCGTTTTTTTTAGGAACGGTCTCTTTTCCTTCCTGGCCACCAGGGTGTCGACACACGTGGAAACTGGTCAACATGTGCACGGCCTAGCGAAATAAAAAAGTAATTTCTATTCACTTATCTCCGAACTATCAAAGGCCATATAGCTCGTATGTTATTTTTTTGTTCTCGTTCTGTAAACCTCCTCGTTTCTTTGAGACAAATATGTACAATCATTTGTTTTGGGACATATGTAAATCTTTTTAATATGTGTATGTAAGTTGTCTGCCTTATTAAAATGTTTGGTTTGTTACGCTCGCGTATCTCGTCTTTCTATATTCGTATTCAGTGTTAAGTGTTAGTGTATCAATGGCTACGCTAATGCTAATATTAGTATCGGTGTGCTACTGGAAGACTAATACACGTTATTCTTCCTAACACAAAATAGTCGGTAAACTCTGTGTGGCAGATACCACCATACTAATAGAGTTTTATGTCTAGGGCTTGATAGTTTTCCTGTGATATTGACTTCACACAAAAAATTGCAAAAAATTGTGAAAAAATCCGGTTTTTCGCACTACTTAAAATAAAAACTTGAATAACTTCCTCATTTTTTATCCGATTTTCTTCAAATATGTCACAAAACTTTGCTATCATACAAGAAATAATACATTGTGGTGTTATTCCTGCTCGCTTTTCTGCGTATAACGAAAATCTGTTTAAAAAGCACGTTTTTTTTTTTGTTTTTTTTTTTTTTTTTGCCAAAGCTCACAGGTTTTTCACTTGATCCTTTCGAAATTTGCTATGTAAATTACAGATGACGCACAAATTGTCTTGCATGAAAATTTGGCTTACATTATTTGAGTAAAGTGGACAAAATCTGCGACAAACTATGTCCAAAATCCGCTTTTGCCATTTAACCAATAGTTTCTTCATATAATTCCATCCTAAATTGGCATTCAAACAACCTTTGATGCAAAGATTGTTTGAGAAGGATTATTGAAGCGTTAAAAGGGGAAAATTCCCGAAGAACCTCTTATTAAACCAAGCTTTCCAGTAAACGTCTGTAGAAGGAGGGGGCGTTCATGCGTTTGCACTTGCAGTTGAATCAAGCTCTGATGCTTCATACCTGTTTTTGTTTCATTATTAGATTTGTGAACAATGCCATAGTTATTACGCGCATAGGAAATTTACTGAATATCTAAAACATTGAAATAATTTTTTAAAATTCTCCAACATTTGTATAATTTTTTTATTATGCGGTTCCTTGATCTAAGATTTCGGCTCACATGAGCCATCTTCAAAGTGGTTATATGGACATTTAAACAAAGATATTCGCCATCAAAGATGCTATTCTGTTGGGCAATTTTTGTCTTTATTTTCACCCGAAATTAAAGCAGCCGTATGAGCAGCTCATGATCAAACATAGTAGACACTCGTCGTCTGTTATGTTTCACAATATATGTTTGAATAATGATCTGCTGCCCTAATACACCAATACATATATATATATATATATATATATATATATATATATAATGTTTGTGTGGCTGAAGAAAGCTTACAAAGTCTGGTGATATGTTTCAAGTAGTGTTCAGTGAATGACGTTTAAGCAAACGTTTCCTTATCAGCAAGCAAACTCGATTCTTTTTTCTTTTTCTTTTAACAAAACGCTATTAGAGGTTTTCGAAAGCAAGCCACAAAGATATAAAATAGAATAGAAACATTTCGCTGGGAAAGTTAGACGCCAACAAATTCAATTCAAGTTCGATGTTTACAGCAAAAGAATTAGAATAAAGGAAGACTTTTTTTTTTTTTTTGAAACGAAGTCAGGTTGGTACTTGCATTGATAAATAGCAAAAGCTCATTTATCTCTCTCTCTCAATCTATCTGTCTCTCTCATTTTCTCGCTCTCTCTCTCTCTCTCTCTCTCTATATATATATATATATATATATATATATATATATATATGAAGTTAGATACATAGATATCAACAGACTGAGATAGAAAGAGAGAGAGATGATGATACTGTGATAGATAGATAGATAGATAGATAGATAGATAGATAGATAGATAGATAGAGAGAGAGAGAGATATGGACAGATTGCAAAAGAAAGATATATTCACTGATACATTTTGAACAGACTGCGATAGATAGATAGATAGATAGATAGATAGATAGATTTTTGACAGGCTGTGATAGATAGATTGATTGATTTTGAAGAAACTGCGATAGATAGATAGATAGATTTCGAATAGACTGTGATATATATATATATATATATATATATATATATATATATATATAGATAGATAGATAGATAGATAGATAGATAGATAGATAGATGTAAATGAAACAAGTATTACTTGTTTATCGTAACAATGTTTTTCAGCTTACCTTCTCTCCTGACCACAAAAACAAACAGCAAGTTATTCAACGGTTTCGCTACATCGTTACTCTCCTCCATTAAACATTGGTAATTTCAGCACAGTAGAACAATGGACGTCGACCGCCACAGTGCACAAAGTTTTCATCCCGAGGAATAACGATGTACTGCGGACATTCATAGGATCTCACACCAGGCACACCGGTTAAACTCTAGCTGAAGTCAACCAAGCCAAATTACAACTGGCCATTTGCATTAACACGTTGTTTTGTTTTCTCTTTTTCGGGAACTGTAAAATTACTCTGGTGTGCTGATACGCACATACATCCATCATAGACACACGCGCGTTTGTGTACAGGGCTTCGAGTTAAACTTCTGCCCTAACTAAAACTTAAGCCATGAAATTAGAGAAATCTTGCGTTCCTTACTCACGCTGATTTTTAGCATATTAAAATGGGTTAATGTTTGCTGTGTGTTTAAACGAGTGTTCGACCATGGAATAAAATAAAATAGTTTTATCTCTCTAAAATCAATCTGTTCGGTTCTCCCAGAGGAGAAAAAAACCTGACTAGTACTAGGTTACTTTCCTTATGTAAATTCGACGCTGCCAACGAGTCGTAAGAAAAATTAAAACACATACTGCCCACCTACATATTTGAGATGCTTTAGCGACAATAACTTGAGAAGTTAGAATGACAATGACTTCTTTAGGCAAGAGTGCAGATACTACTATTGTTACTACTACTAAAACAGGGGAAGAGACGGGGCTTCTTTAGTAAAGACGTTGGTCTTTAATAAAAGTTTTCAGGGGGCCAACGAACGGATGAATTTATGAATGAACGAGGTTTTTTTTATAATCAGGTTACAATATGAAGAGGAAAAAATACAGAAAAATAGGATTAACTTTTGTATTCGCTTAGAAATAGGTTACAGAGACATAATCGTTTTACATTTTAATTCTCATAAAATAAGTCATATTTAATTTACGAAAATAAAATAGAATATTACCATAAAATAATTTTTTTAAATTATATTGATATATAATTTACAGGAAGAAAAATATATATATTAATATAAAATAAATTTTGACAATAAACTTTAAAGTCATATCTAATTCATAATAAAAAATATATTATTATTAAAATAGTTTGATCATAAAATTCATATCGAATTTAGAATAATACAATAATATATTAATAAATATTGACCACAAAATAAAAAGTTATATTTAGTGATATACATAGCGAGAGAAAGGGAGAGAGAGAGACTAATAAAACAATTATGAATATTTTTTGATCATAAAAGTCATATCGGTTTTAGAATAGTAAAATAATATGTGTGTGTGTGTGCGCGCGCGCAAATATATACAAAAATAGGAAACAACACGTTAGGTAAACAATCCGAAGTTCTTTAGTATTTTTTTACAAAAGTAGAGCCTGAATTATGTATGTATGTATATGTATGTATGTGTGTGTGTGTGTGTGTGTGTGTGTGTGTGTGTGTGTGTGTGTGAAAAAATATATAGAAAATAGGAAAGAACTCGTTAGGTAAATAATCCAAAGTTCTTTAGTATTTTTGTTATTATTTAAAAAAAAAAAACAGTGCTCGATACAAAAGTAGAGCCTAAATATAATTATTTATTTAAAAATATGATACACATATATATATACATATATATATATACATATATATATATATATATATATATATATATATATATATATATATATATATATATATATATATACATATATATATATATATATATATATATATATATATAGTAATAAAACAATATATTAATATGAAAATATTTTGACCATAAATGTCATATTAAATTTCGAATAAGAAATAATATATTAATGTAATATTAATGTTGATTGTAAAAGTTATATTTAATTTTAGTAATAAAATAATATTTTAATCTTAAAAAATACTGACAAAAAAAACAATGAAAGCCATATTTGATTTTTAGTAATCAAATAATATTTAATTTTATTTAATATTGACCATAAATGTCATATTAAATTCAGAATAAAAAATAATATATTAATTAAAATTAATGTTAACAGTAAGTTATATTTAATCTTAGTAATAAAAAAATATTATAATATCCAAAAGCATTAAGTATAAAAGTCGTATTAAATTTAAAATGAAAAATAATACAGTGTAACCCGGATATAGGAGACCCGGATATAAGAGAGATTTTATCTGGTCCCGAATTAGAGCCATACTTACCTAAACAAAATAGATCAAACCGGGATATAAGAGAAACCCGGATATAAGAGACTTCTTCTCCGGTCCCGACAACTCTCTTATATCCGGGTTACACTGTATATTAATATAGGCACCTCCAATGATTCGCTAAAAATGAATATACCATTAAGAAAAAATGTCATAAACTTAATAAAAAAGAGTTTTTCGTCAAAAGTTTTGTTTTAATTCATGTCAAAATTTTATTTATTATTTTATTTATGTATTTATTTATTTTATGTGTTGTTATTTAATGGAAAGTCAGTCAGTTATGTGCCCTGCGTGATACATGCTCAGGTGATCATGTATCTTTCGATACATGACTGATGAGGCAGATTTTTCCCGCAGTAGGTTGCCATTTCTTTCTGCGGTAGACCAGTTGCCATCCAAGGCCATAGAACAAGGTCTGTTCTGCTATTTACCCATAGCTGGGCGGTGGAGGGAAGAAGAAGAGGATTCATACCTTTCCCAAGGATATTAGCACGTAAGTGAATGTAATGGATTCTACTCGAATTCGAACTCGTCTCTCTAATTTCTCACAGAATCGGAATCCTTGGAATTAATCTTCTTCTGTCATTTGCCATAGAACCCGGTCTGTTCTATTTCATTTTTTTCATTTTCTCATTTATTTTTCCTAACATTTTTCTGGGAGGAGAAGAAGAGGATTCATACCTTTCCCAAGGGTATTAGCACGTAAGTGAATGTAATGGATTTGACTGGAATTCGAACTCGTCTCTCTGATTTCTCACAGAATCGGAATCCTTGGAATTAATCTTCTTCTGTCATTTGCCATAGAACCCGGTCTGTTCTATTTCATTTTTTTCATTTTCTCATTTATTTTTCCTAACATTTTTCTGGGAGGAGGAGAAGAAGAGGATTCATACCTTTCCCAAGGGTATTAGCACGTAAGTGAATATAATGGATTTGACTGGAATTCGAACTCGTCTCTCTGATTTCTCACAGAATCGGAATCCTTGGAATTAATCTTCTTCTGTCATTTGCCATAGAACCCGGTCTGTTCTATTTCATTTTTTTCATTTTCTCATTTATTTTTCCTAACATTTTTCTGGGAGGAGAAGAAGACGATTCATATCTCTCTCAAGGGTATTAGCACGTAAGTGAATTTAATGGATTTGACTGGAATTCGAACTCGTCTCTCTGATTTCTCACAGAATCGGAATCCTTGGAATTAATCTTCTTCTGTCATTTGCCATAGAACCCGGTCTGTTCTATTTCATTTTTTTCATTTTCTCATTTATTTTTCCTAACATTTTTCTGGGAGGAGAAAAAGATGATTCATACCTTTCCCAAAGGGTATTAGCACGTAAGTGAATGTAATGGATTCCACTGGAATTCGAACTCGGCTCTCCGATTCCTCAATCCCAGGCACTATCAGACATTATTTGATTAGAATATTTTTAATTGATTTTCTGAATAAGATATATTATGGATACTATTGTCTTAAGAAAAAGTTTTTCGATGAATAATGAATTTTTATTGCTTGATTGATTGAGGAATCGGAGAGCCGAATTCGAATTCCAGTCAAATCCATTACATTCACTTACGTGCTAATACCCTTGGGAAAGGTATGAATCCTCTTCTTCTCCTCCCAGAAAAATGTTAGGAAAAATAAATGAGAAAATGAAATAGAACAGACCGGGTTCTATGGCAAATGACAGAAGAAGATTAATTCCAAGGATTCCGATTCTGTGAGGAAATCAGAGAGACGAGTTCTAATTCCAGTCAAATCCATTACATTCACTTACGTGCTAATACCCTTGGGAAAGGTATGAATCCTCTTCTTCTCCTCCCAGAAAAATGTTAGAAAAAATAAATGAGAAAATGAAAAAAATGAAATAGAACAGACCGAGTTCTATGGCAAATGACAGAAGAAGATTAATTCCAAGGATTCCGATTCTGTGAGAAATCAGAGAGACGAGTTCGAATTCCAGTCAAATCCATTACATTCACTTACGTGCTAATACCCTTGGGAAAGGTATGAATCCTCTTCTTCTCCCTCCATCAGGACAGACTGGGTTCTATAGCATTTGATGGCAACTGGTCTAGGAGAAGGACAACTCTAAGTTCAAAATCTGCGGAGGGTCGTTTGGGGACCTTGTGGCACAAAGTGCACCAGGTCTCTGCATTCGACCCTTCAAAAAGTGTGGTTGGTTCTGCACAAAGCCTTCACCACTACAATCATATGTTCTGGTGTCTTGGTTGTCGGTTCCTGGGAACTGAGCAGCTTGACCCTCATACGTCGAATACGACGAGAGAGTCCACACACACACACACACACACATATATATATAGTGTTGGTGTGTTTTGCATGCTCGGTTAATCACAATATTGTTAAATTTTAAAATAATTTCACACCCAAACAAGTGTTAGAGAGTATAAGAAAAAGGAAGAGAAATACTATTAAGGAGAGAAAATAATAAAAGAATAGACATGAAGAAAACAGACGATAACGATTGATGTTAGAACTTCCGGTTTCATCTAGACGTTTCATCTGTAAAATGATGAGACCTTACCGCCAATCTAGTATAGATAAAAGTTCGTTAGAACAATTACTATGAAAGTATTTAAAGAAAAGGCACCAAAAATCTACGTTACGGCGTTAAGAAAGCTACTGAAGGTGAGATGCCAGGTCAGGACTAATAATATTGCAGATTCTTCTTTGGATTTTATCAAGAATCCCTAAATATATAGCAGAAGCACCAGACTAGATATTGCAGTAATATCCAAAGCAAATACAAACAATAGGCTTGTAAAAATGTAAGATAATTTGAGGAAGGGAGAATTGTGTGTCATGACACAGTGAACCAGTGTTTCTAGCAGGTGATCTAGCAGTCGATTCAATATAATCTTTCCCCATCAATTCAACCAAAAAACAGTCCGAAAAGGCAATGAATCGCTCTCCTGGAGGTTGACTAAGACGCCCCGAAAAGGCACAATGAATTGCTTTCCTGGAGGTTGACTAAGACGCCCCGAAAAGGCACAATGAATCACTCTCCTGGAGGTTAACTAAGACGCCATCGAAAAGGCACAATGAATCACTCTCCTGCAGGTTGACTGACGCCTTGAAAAGGCACAATGAATCACTCTCCTGGAGGTTGACTAAGACGCCCCGAAAAGGCACAATGAATTGCTTTCCTGGAGGTTGACTAAGACACCTGGAAAAGGCACAATGAATCACTCACCTGGAGGTTGACTAAGACGCACCGAAAAGGCACAATGAGTCACTCTCCTGGAGGTTGACTAAGACGCCCCGAAAAGGCACAATGAGTCACTCTCCTGGAGGTTGACTAAAACGCCCCGAAAAGGCACAATGAATCACTCTCCTGGAGGTTGACTAAGACGCCCGGAAAAGGCAAAATGAATCACTCTCCTGGAGGTTGACTAAGACGCCCCGAAAAAGCACAATGAATCACTTTCCTGGAGGTTGACTAAAACGCCCCGAAAAGGCACAATGAATCGCTCTCCTGGAGGTTGACTAAGGCGCCCTGAAAAGGCACAATGAATCACTCTCCTGGAGGTTGACTAAGACGCCTCGAAAAGGCACAATGAATGACTTTCCTGGAGGTTAACTAAAACGCCCCGAAAAAGCACAATGAATCACTGTCCTGGAGGTTGAATAAGACGACCCGAAAAGGCACAATGAATCACTCTCCTGGAGGTTGGCTAAAACACCCCGAAAAGGCACAATGAATTGCTCTCCCGGAGTTTGCCTAAGACGCCACGAAAAGGCACAATGCATCACTCTGCTGGAGGTTGAGTAAGACGCCCCGAAAGACAGAAGTGAAATGCCAGCTCAGGACCAATAACATTGCACAATGAATCTCTCTCCTGGAGGTTGACTAAGACACCTCGATAAGGCACAATGAGTCGCTCTCCTGGCGGTTGAATAAGAGGCTCCGAAAAGGCACAATGAATCACTCTCCTGGAGGTTGACTGACGCCCCGAAAAGGCACAATGAATCACTCTCCTAGAGGTTGACTAAGACGCCCCGAAAAGGCTTAATGAATCACTCTCCTGGACGTTGACAAAGACTCCCCGAAAAGGCAAAATGAATCACTCTCCTGGGGGTTGACTAAAACGCCCCGAAAAGGCAAAATGAATCGCTCTCCTGGAGGTTGACTAAGGCGCCCCGAAAAGGCACAATGAATTACTCTCCTGGAGGTTGACTAAGACGCCCCGAAAAGGCACAATGAATGACTTTCCTGGAGGTTGACTAAAACGCCCCGAAAAAGCACAATGAATCACTGTCCTGGAGGTTGAATAAGACGACCCGAAAAGGCACAATGTATCACACTGCTGTAGGTTGATTAAGACGCGCCGAAAAGGCACAATGAATCACTCTCCAGGAGGTTGATTAAGACGCCCCAAAAAGGCACAATGAATCACTCTGCTGGAGGTTGACTAAGACGCCCCGAAAAGGCACAATAAATTACTCTCCTGGAGGTTAACTAAGACGCCCCGAAAAGGCACAATGAATCGCTCTCCTGGAGGTTGAATAAGACGCCCCGAAAAGGCACAATGAATCACTCTCCTGGAGGTTGACTGACGCCCCAAAAAGGTAAATGAATCCCTCTCCTGGAGGTTGACTAAGACGCCCCGAAAAGGCACAATGAATCACTATGCTGGAGGTTGTCTAAGACTCCCTGATAAGGCACAATGAGTCACTCTCCTGGAGGCTGACTAAAACGCCCCGAAAAAGCACAAGGAATCACTGTCCTGGAGGTTGAATAAGACGACCGGAAAAGCACAATGAATCACTCTCCTGGAGGTTGGCTAAGACACCCCAAAAAGGCACAATGAATTGCTCTCCCGGAGTTTGCCTAAGACGCCACGAAAAGGCACAATGCATCACTCTGCTGGAGGTTGAGTAAGACGCCCCGAAAAGACAGAAGTGAAATGCCAGCTCAGGACTAATAACATTGCACAATGAATCTCTCTCCTGGAGGTTGACTAAGACACCTCGATAAGGCGCAATGAGTCGCTCTCCTGGAGGTTGAATAAGACGCCCCGAAAAGGCACAATGAATCACTCTCCTGGAGGTTGACTGACGCTCCGAAAAGGCACAATGAATCACTCTCCTAGAGGTTGACTAAGACGCCCCGAAAAGGCACAATGAATCACTCTCCTGGACGTTGACAAAGACTCCCCGAAAAGGCAAAATGAATCACTCTCCTGGAGGTTTACTAAGACGCCCCGAAAAGGTACAATGAATCACTTTCCTGGAGGTTGACTAAAACGCACCGAAAAAGCACAATGAATCACTTTCCTGGAGGTTGACTAAAACGCCCCGAAAAGGCAAAATGAATCGCTCTCCTGGAGGTTGACTAAGGCGCCCCGAAAAGGCACAATGAATTACTCTCCTGGAGGTTGACTAAGACGCCCCGAAAAGGCACAATGAATGACTTTCCTGGAGGTTGACTAAAACGCCCCGAAAAAGCACAATGAATCACTGTCCTGGAGGTTGAATAAGACGACCCGAAAAGGCACAATGTATCACACTGCTGTAGGTTGATTAAGACGCGCCGAAAAGGCACAATGAATCACTCTCCAGGAGGTTGATTAAGACGCCCCAAAAAGGCACAATGAATCACTCTGCTGGAGGTTGACTAAGACGCCCCGAAAAGGCACAATAAATTACACTCCTGGAGGTTAACTAAGACGCCCCGAAAAGGCACAATGAATCGCTCTCCTGGAGGTTGAATAAGACGCCCCGAAAAAGCACAATGAATCACTCTCCTGGAGGTTGACTGACGCCCCAAAAAGGTAAATGAATCCCTCTCCTGGAGGTTGACTAAGACGCCCCGAAAAGGCACAATGAATCACTCTGATGGAGGTTGTCTAAGACTCCCTGATAAGGCACAATGAGTCACTCTCCTGGAGGCTGACTAAAACGCCCCGAAAAGGCACAATAAATCACTCTCCTGGAGGTTGACTAAGACGCCCCGAAAAGGCAAAATGAATCACTCTCCTGGAGGTTTACTAAGACGCCCCGAAAAGGTACAATGAATCACTTTCCTGGAGGTTGACTAAAACGCCCCGAAAAGGCACAATGAATCGCTCTCCTGGAGGTTGACTGAAACGCTCCGAAAAGGCACAATGAATTACTCTCCTTGAGGTTGACTAAGACGCCCCGAAAAGGCACAATGAATGACTTTCCTGGAGGTTGACTAAAACGCCCCGAAAAAGCACAATGAATCACTGTCCTGGAGATTGAATAAGACCACCCGAAAAGGCACAATGTATCACACTGCTGTAGGTTGATTAAGACGCCCCGAAAAGGCACAATGAATCACTCTCCAGGAGGTTGATTAAGACGCCCCAAAAAGGCCAATGAATCACTCTGCTGGAGGTTGACTAAGACGCCCCGAAAAGGCACAATGAATCGCTCTACTGGAGGTTGACTAAGACGCCCCGAAAAGACAGAAGTGAGATGCCAGGTCAGAACCAATAACATTACCCAATGAACCTCTCTCCTGGAAGTTGACTAAGACGCCCCGAAAAGGCATAATGAATCGCTCTCTCGGAGGTTGACTAAGACGCCCCGAAAAGGCACAATGAATCATTCTCCTGGAGGTTGCTTACAACACACCACTGCTGCTACAGTTACATCCTGCCAATACTTGATAAATTATAGTAGTCTTGAGTGTGGCAATAAACTACAACTGGCAGCAAGGCCTCTGATTGGGAGATTGTAGGTTTTGAAGCGTGTAGAACTACTCCTGCTGTTGTTCCCTGGTCTATCCTAACCCAGGGTGGTAGCACCTGTTAGGGTCCCAGCTATGGTCAAATAGTTAACACTTGAAACAAAACACTACGAAAGTATAAAAATGCATTTTTATAGTAAAAAATACTAGCGATATATTATTATATAAAAAAAATGACCAACAATAAATTTTATCTGTAACTCAAGGCATACAATTGCATTCAAAATATATTTAATTGAAGCCATGAAATTGTCTTCAAAATATTTAGATATTGGTATTAAATAACCCATAAAAGTTGATATCTTTCTAAACAAAATCAACCAAATATAAATAATAGACTATTCCGATTTGATCATGAAGAAAGAGGTTTTTAACTGTAAAATGATGAGACCTTGCTGCTAGTCTAATACTGCGCTTAAGTTCATAAAGGAAAGTTCAACATAACAATTACTATGAAAATATTTATAGAAAAGGCACAGGAAGATATGTTATGGTGGTGACAGAAGTGAGATGCCATGTCAGGACCAGTAATATTGCAGATTCTGCTTTGGATTTTATCAAGAATTACTATATGTATAGCAGGAACACGAGACCAGATATGGCAGCAATATTCAATGCATTTTTCTTTTATACCGAAGTATTTTTTCCTGATTTAATTTACGTTTTTTTCTTTTTGCATGACATTTTTTTTTGTTTTTGTTTTTGTTTTTTTATCAACCTTTTACCGGGCACCTACGCAATACGCGGCTTAGTCTGGCTGCTCTTAATTTTTCAAAATTCTTGAATTGTTGCACATCACATTTTTTTTTTATTTAATGCATTGAAAATAAATTTCTGATCTTCTGTTTTATCAAGCAATGGCAACTTGTGAGAAGCAGTCAAACAAGTTAGGATTTTTTTTTTTTTTTTGGTTTCTTAAACGCAAGATTCGTGGAAAAAATTCCTGCTATGACTGAGACAAACATTTGATTAAAAAGAATATGAACTAAGATATGAATAGATTAAGCTTAGATAGATAGATAGATAGATAGATAGATAGATAGATAGATAGATGTCGAATAGATAGATAGATAGATAGATAGATAGATAGATAGATAAAAACGGACTGACATAGATAGATAGATAGATAGATATCGACAGAAGGAAATAGATATGGACAAAATGAGATAGATAATAACAGAATTAGATAGGCAGATATAAACTGAATGAGACATTCATCAGTATGTTTGGATAATAGACTCAAGTATAAATCCGACTAATGTTTACCTATAGGCTCAGATATAGATACGCTTAATGTTTGCCTATAGACTCAAGTATAATCCCAACTAATATTTACCTATAGGCTCAAGTACAAACCCAGCTAATGTTTACCTATAGGCTCAAGTATAATCCCAACTAATGTTTACCTATAGACTGACATAGATAAATTTGTACTTGAGTATATAAGTCAACATTAGTCGGGTTTATAATGAGTCTACTGGTAAGCATTACCTGGGTTTGTACTTGAGCCTATAGGTAAACATTAGTTAGGATTATACTTGAGTCTATAGGCAAACATTAAGCGGATTTATACCTGAGCCTATAGGTAAACATTAGTCGGAATTATACTTGAGTCTATAGGGAAACATTAAGTGGGTTTATATTTCAGTCTATAGGTAAACATTAGTCGGGTTTATACTTGAGTCAATTGGCAAACATTAGTCGGGTTTATACTTGAGTCAATTGGCAAACATTAGCTGGGTTTGTACTTGAGCCTATAGGAAGACATTAGTTGGGTTTATACTTGAACCTTTAGGTAAACATTAGTCGCGTTTATACTTCAGCCTATAGGTAATTATTAGTTATTACTTGAGTCTATAGGTAAACATTAAGCGGGTTTATACTTGAGTCTACAAGAATTCACTCAGAAAATAGATCTTTTTCGATGGAAAGTTTTTATCTCTACGGGAGATGCTGTTTTTATATTCTAGGTCCGGTCGACAGGGGAAGGATTCCTAAAGTGACCTATCGCGAAGGGAGTATTTATAGTGTAATTCAATTGAAAGGTACTCTTTATTAAATAGGATCATGTTATCAAAATGTTTTCGCTGAACAATCACGCTCATTCCGTTTTCATTGTTATCAGTCCTTTCGTATGGTTAGTTGTACACAAGTCTTCATCCCTATAATCACATCATATGAGCGGACAGTGCAGTAATTCAGCTGTAAAACTGAATTGTTTAGACCTCATGCATTGAACATCGACGTGTGTCCACTTCATAAATACTCATGAAGCGTCAATCAAAACATGGAGGACTCAAGTGTCATAAAGTAGTAATTCCCGCAGGAAACGTGAGATTTCCTTAAAGAATGACTACTTTCCCAAGCCAACATACACGACCACAAATATATTGAAAAATGAAAAGAAAACATTTGAGTCCATTACCTCATGTATTTGAAGATATACATCACACACGTCCATCCCAAACTATAACAATCTGATCACAATTTAAAAATATTCATTTATTAAAAAATATATATTTCGTGAATATTACTCGCTTTCTTTCACTTATGACACTTTGCGTCCTCCATCTTTTGACTGACTTTTCAAGCATCTGATGAATATTCATAACAGTTCTCAAATTTAAAAGCCTTGATAAACCAATGACATCCTTGCTCTTGTATATAAACATGTGCAACAAAATAAATCTTTATATTTGCTTTGATAAAGTCCCTTAGAGGACGAAACGCGTCGGTTAAGAATAGTTTTTCCTCTTGTCTTTTTATTCATATATATATATATATATATATATATATAGTGGACTCTCCCATTATGAACGATAAATTTGGGTCAGCATTGGATGTTGCCTATTGTTTTACACTTATACATGCTAGTAGGGGCGTGGAGAAAATCAAGTAAGGGAAACACATATTTCATTTGTACCTTCTTAACTGTGATACTAGCCCACCCTATATATATATATATATATAGTTGTATATTTAGGCAGCAATCCTTCCTTTATACACGTTTCATTAAAAACGACAGACAAGGTACTACGGTTAAGCTTTTTATTTAATTTTTCTTGTGTTCTAACAAGAGCTTTCTTTTCTGGACAAACGGTGTGTAAGAACTGTCCAAATGTTTTATATTTCCGAGAGCTTTCGGCTATACCTTTAGCCATTATCAAGGATGATTCAATTTTTCAGCTTAATTGAGTGTGTGCGTTCTGTGTATGTCTTAGTGTGTGGTAGGGATGTCTTTAATTTCCGAATACGGTTAGCACATTGTGGCCTTGTTCGTAGTCAATATTGTTAAGAGTTGGCTTTTTCTTTTTTATTATTAAAACTTCCATTATTTTTAGTCTTTTTTGCAGGTGGAATATATATATATATATATATATATATATATATATATATATATATATATATATATATATATATATATAAAGACAAGAATATATATATATATATATAAAAACAAGAGGAAAAAGCTATTCTTAGCCGATACATTTCATCCTCTGAGGCAAATTTAAACAATATTCATTTATTAAATATATATATATATATATATATATATATATATATATATATATATATCTTGAATATTACTCGCTTACCTTTATCTTACCAGACTGAATTATGGCACTTCTGTCCTCTACATGTTTTGATCAATCTTTCAACCACATGAACGTCCTCAAAAGCCTTGATAAACCAATGACATCCTTGCTCCTGTATATAAACACGTGCAACAAAATAAAATAAAATATATTTAACAATAAAGGAAGCCTTATTAATAAAGACAAAAAAAACAACACTCAATAATAACATCTATGAACATGGACAACGTATCTTGATCGTGTCTTGAAAAATGAAAACATTATATAAATACATCCATGCAACAAACTATTTCTTATTTAACAGTTAATATATTTCATCCTTGAAAATGGCTAAATGTATAGCCGAAAGCGCTCGGATAAAAAGAACATTCGGACAGTTTTTATATAATTTATCATCCGAAAAGAAAAAAATTATTAGATTGCGTGAGAATTTGTATAAAAAAAACTAAATCAAACCACAAAGTCTGTCGTAATTAATGAAATGTGCATATATATATATATATATATATATATATATATATATATATATATATATATATATATATATATATATTATTTTCAGGTAGAATGTATCTGTGAAGTAATAAAATGAATAAAAACACAAGAGGAAAAACTATTTTTAACCAACACGTTTCGTCTTCTGAGGGAGAAGGCAAGGCACATGTAAGAATTTATTTTGTTGCATGTGTTTATATACATGAGCAAGGATATATATAGATATATATATATATGCGTGGTACTTATTGGAAAGTGATCAGTATCAATTATAGAACTAACATATTCAGTTGTATGGATATTAGTTTGTGACCCTGGGTTTCAGGCTTTTGTGATCATCAGACATACTGGTTTAATTTTTAAAAATGGATCTATTTTTGCTTATTTGTGTTTCGTGGTTGGAGGGAAAATTTTCTTACCAGACTTTCAATTATGGCATTTTGTGTCCTCCACATTTTTTGACTGACCTTTCAACTACCTAATGAATATTCATGAACATTCTCAAATTTAAAAGCCTTCATAAGCCAATGACATCTTTGCTCTTGTATATAAACACGTGCAACAAAATAAATCTTTTGCCTTGAGAAAGTCCCTCAGAAGACGAAACGCGTTGGCTAAGATTCATTTTTCCTCTTTTCTTTTATTCATTTTCTTCCTTCCCAGATACACTATATCTGAAATTAATTTACACATTATATATATATATATATATATATATATATATATATATATAGTTGTAACCTAGAAAAGGTTACTGAATGAAGAATAACCAAAACGGAGGTTGGAAATGAAATGGTAATCTTTATAACATCAACAAAATACAATACTCGCCAGCGGCGTGAAGTAGGTAAGCCACTGCTAGTAGTAGACTACTTAGACAGCATATTATCTATCCACACACACACACACACACACACACACACACACTTACAATAGAGTCCAACGTATTTATGAGTATTGAGATATACCCATTAGTGTTCATAGGTACGGTATATACATATATATATATATATATATATATATATAAGGCAGGACAAATCATAGGATTCTACCTTAGAGCCCTTAAAATATGTAGCCCAGAATACCTAGGTGAAGCAAGAGAAATACATTGAAAAAACATTTAGATTTCTTCAGTATCCACATCATTTCATTCTCAATGCTAGAAAACCAGCTCACAAAGTCCACAAATTCCTCCAAATAAACACTACCGGCAGCACTTCTAACTTACAAAATTCATAATCCTACCCGCTAAAACTCTTTCTACAAAACTTGTAAATAAATTAGTTTTGCCTAATCGTAGGATCTTTACCACCGCGTCTGAGACAATGGGAGATACAATTAGGAAGAAAAATAAATCCAACACATATTCAGATTTTGGTTCTTATCAAAACAGTTGCTTACAATATAAAGTGCAGTAAACCCTCGAATTAACGGAATCCGGACTTAACGGACAAATGCGCAGGAATGTTAATTCCAGAATTGGCCGCTGTTGTTTACTGGCGCAATCAACAGACAGAGACTGGCAGTTCCAGGAATAGCTGTGATTGTTTACTTGATCGTTCGTTGTGGACACACAGGCATTGTCTTCTTTTTCTTTCTTCTTTCTTAATTTTTCTTTTTTCTTCCTTTTCATACTTTCTTTTTTCTTTTTTCTTCCTTTTCATTCTTTTTTATTTCTTCTTTCTTAACTTTCTTTTTTCTTCCTTTTCATTCTTTCTTTTTTCTTCTTTCTTTCTTCTTTCTTAATTTTTCTTTTTTCTTCCTTTTCATACTTTCTTTTTTCTTTTTTCTTCCTTTTCATTCTTTTTTATTTCTTCTTTCTTTCTTCTTTCTTAACTTTCTTTTTTCTTCCTTTTCATTCTTCCTTTTTTCTTCTTTCTTTCTTCTTTCTTAACTTTCTTTTTTCTTCCTTTTCATTCTTTCTTTTTTCTTCTTTCTTTCTTCTTTCTTAACTTTCTTTTTTCTTCCTTTTCATTCTTCCTTTTTTCTTCTTTCTTTCTTCTTTCTTAACTTTCTTTTTTCTTCCTTTTCATTCTTTCTTTTTTCTTCTTTCTTTCTTCTTTCTTAACTTTCTTTTTTCTTCCTTTTCATTCTTCCTTTTTTCTTCTTTCTTTCTTCTTTCTTAACTTTCTTTTTTCTTCCTTTTCATTCTTTCTTTTTTCTTCTTTCTTTCTTCTTTCTTAACTTTCTTTTTTCTTCCTTTTCATTCTTTCTTTCCATTACTTTCTTTTTATTTATTTCTTCTCTTCCTTTCATTCTTTCCTTTTTTTTCTTTCTGTTTCTTCTTCCTTTCTACGTCTTCTTTGCGCACTTCCCTTCACTCAATGCACTTTTCATTCTTTTATTATTTCTTAGCTGTTTCTTCCTTACTCACTAGTAATGGTCAACGAAATTAGCTCGTTAACCATCACCGAGATACTCAAATATTATTTATTAAGGTTAATTTTGTTTGCTTATAAGACAAAAAATATGAGGCAGATAGTGAGAATCGAACTCCTTACTCATTAGTAATGGTCAAGGAGACTAGCTCCTTAACCATCACCGAGGTACTCAACTATTATTTACTAAGTTTTAATTTAGTTTGGTTACAAGACAATAAATATGAGGAAGGTAGTGAGAATCGAACAAAAGACAACTAGTATGAGGCAGATATATCTATCTACAGTCTACGATTGGCAAATTGTCGCCATTTTATATTTTTACTTTCGCGCATGCGCGTTGTTTGTTTTTAAATTTGTCGACTACACAGTATAGTGGGGTTAGTGGAGCGCCGTCTGTGAGAAAAAGAGCACCATGACGCAATTCACTCCGCCAGAAATTTGGAAGCAGCATGTTGTATTACTTGTCATTCGGGGCGGAAGTTCCAATACGAACATTTCTGGGTGTTTGAGAGTCAATCTTGGGACCATGGAGAGGATTCGAAAAGAGTTGGATGATATTTTCGGTCAACATCATGGTGTTTGGAGTGATCACTAGTGATGTCGACGTTATACATCCATTCATCTTCTCCCAGGGCCTCAGATTCAACATGGAGACCTACATCAAGAGATAGTATTGGCTTGGATCAAGAGGGTGGCTACTGGAAGACTCTATGTCTTGCAACAGGACTCTGTACCATGCCACACAAGCAGGAGAACCTAGTCATGGCTGTCAGACAGTTTCTGCAACCACATCACCCCTTAATTCTGGCCGCGTAACTTCTAAGACTGCAGACCCTTTTATTATTTGCGAGGCGCAGTTGAGTGAGAGACTAACAAAATTCCTTCTAAGACCAAAGCTGAACTGAAGGCAAGGATTATGGCTGCACTCACCAACATTATTGCGTAATTTAGACGATAATTTATCCATCGCACCCTACACCAAGCTAGGAAATATTGAAAAACGCACATGCATAACAAAGAAATGGCTACTTTTCCTACACGAAAAGGTAGCAATAATTTCTCACACCAACGGAAGAAATTACTAAACATAAGATCAGAAATAATTGCGAAATGCAGACATGAAAACAAATACCTATTATCACAATTTATACCAAACGGATAAAAAAATACCGACCAACACTGCTACATAAACCACCACTGACCCTATGAACACGAAAAGAGAAACCACTGACACCATAATGCTATCAATTATTTTCTAATTCAAACTACCATCATAATAATTATAATTATTTTTATTATCATTCCACCACCATTACTACAAACTTTTCTACCATTTTTACCATAACTATTTGCTCCTACAACTTTTATTATCATCATCTGCTCCTCCCATACCATTACTGCCGCGCTAATACCACAAACTGTCACCACTCTATTTGCAGTTCGCCAAAGACATTGCCTTCAATATTGTAAATATTATAATTATTCAGTCTTACTAGTAATTGTCATATCTTTCTTACCATTTATATTCACTTATTTCAACATTGCCCGCAATATTGTATCACCGCTTATCTTAGCATAGACCCCAATATTGTAATTATTATTTCAATCTTGCTATTAATTTATCTAATATATATATATATATATATATATATATATATATATATATATATATATATATATTGTGTGTATTTAGGCAGCATCTTTTCCTTGATACACGTTTCATTAAATATTACAAACAAGTGTTGTCTATTTATTTTATGTAAATTTTTTTCGTAACATCTGATAAGTTTAATAACATTATCGTTGAATGAAGAAAGAAATTCACAATATTGATCCATATTTTTTTAATACAATCTAAGCTTTCGTGTGGTCATGTGTGACGTCATGAGATGCAGTGCGATTTTCGCTTCTAGCATCTTATATGCACGTGTTTATCGTTGCTTAGAAATCATCTTTGTAAACAATGACAGACTATTATCACTGTCTTGTCCATATATTGTTTAATATGTTGTAATTGACATCTTTGATAATGGCTTATGTAAGCCGAAAGCTTAGATTGTATTAAAAAAAATATGGATCAATATTGTCAGTTTCTTTCTTCGTTCAACGATAATGTTATTAAACTTATCAGATGTTACGAAAAAAATTTATATATATAATTAAGGAAGTTATCGAGTCTAGAAGAAACCTCAACAGAATAGAGAAAGCACTAGACGGCCGTTTCGTCCTATATTTGGGTCTCGTCAACAGTGCGCATGCACTACCGAGAATTGAAACCCGGACAGTAACGTTATCAGGCAGGCAAACGTCATACCAACAGTACCAGCGGGCCTCGGTGACGAAGAGATAGCGAATCAGACTTGATATAGCGCCGGTCGATCATATAATCCGTGGTGGCACTCATTGTACGTACATTCACCAAAGAACAGACACCAATGCTTACACACACACAAATGTTATTGTCCATTGTAAAATTGTTTTAATATATATATATATATATATATATATATATATATATATATATATATATATATATATATATATAGAGAGAGAGAGAGAGAGAGAGAGAGAGAGAGAGAGAGAGAGAGACTCTTCGGCAAAAGCGAATTGAGTCACTGTCGGTCGAATTGAGTCACTGTCGGTCACTGTGTGTGCTTATCTAAAAATAAATACGCTAAAATTCACCTTCATCCCTAACGGCTTAGTGGTAGAATCTCCGACTGATACCAATTCAGTCGGGTTTCGATCCTAGCTAGAGGCAACTGCGATACAGTCTGTCTGTGGATAACTTTATATATATATATAGGTCTTCTTTATCTTCAGTTGGACTTAATTCAAGTTCGGCTATTTTCTTGTAGCTGGACCTTCTTCTAGCAGGAAATAAACGCACGTGTTTCTAATAAAACACACACGGTCCACTACAGTGTCAAGTTAAACCTATCACTTATAACATTCATTTCGACAAGATCACAATGACTTTCCATGCAAAAAAGAGGCAAAAAAACAAATATCCAGAACTGATTGTCAAAGTTTCGATTAACTTCAAACAATGATAATTTGACAAACACTTGTAGTTAAGACAAAGATATAACAAACTCAGACCCGATACAGAACACATCACTTGGGAAATGTTCCAAAAACACCGAATATTTGCTTGCGAGCCCACTGCTTTTAAATATTTATGCATTAACAAAAGTTAAGCAAGGTGTGGGGAAAGACAGGGGGAAAAAAACTGGACATTGATAACTGTACAATCAGAATGACGACATAGAATTCTGTTGGCCATCGACCTCCGTCTAGCATGCCGAAATCATTCTTACTAAAGCATTAAACCGACGTAAACATGTTTTATTCACTAACATTTTTGGCTTGCATCCATGGGTATTTCATGCCAAAAGGCAGCTTAAGCAGATACGAAAATGAAGAGAAAAACCAGGAAGAAGAAAAAGGAAGGAAGGAATCAAGTTATTCCTTTCGAAAATGTTTGGTACAGACTTATGGAGCTGTCAATGCACCAAATGTGTAAAAAGTGCTGCAAATAACACGACTTGCAAAAAAAATTGAAAGACAAATACACAGATAGAATATGTCGAAAAACTGTTAATTCGACTGAATTTTCTCTTGTAGGGCCCTAAAATCTACTCGATATATGTGCTTTTTCTAAAAAAAAAAAGGAAGGCAACGTTAAACATACCTATCACTTATCATATTCATTTCAAGAAAAAAAAGGAGTTGAAAAAGCAACTATCCAGAATTAATCGTCTATAAGTAAATGATTAAACATGTCTATTAAAAACAAACGATTAAAACTTGACAAAGACTTGCAGTTAGGACAAAGTTAGACTGTTTCTGAAATTCCGAGACTGTATTTTTTATTTTTTTTACAAAAATGAACACTTTGTTCAAGTCCCAAGATGATCTGGGTTTTGATTTAGGATTTACCGGACGTTAAGCCGAGCTGCACTACTAACAAGATATTCATTGAAATGGTTAATTATCTTTGATTGACTTTTACTTCTTTGTTCTTGTTAAGTATTTATTTGCGGTTGTAATTAAATACTGTTTTATTTAACTTTGAAGTTTTCAGTTATACTTAATCATAAACGGCCATTGTGGCCACAAAACGAACACACTGTAAAGCCTGACGATTTCTGCCAGATAATTTCGAGTTCCTACTTCAGATCAAGGGGAGATAATTTTTATCAAGGTTTCTATGCCGATTAAGCTAGGTAAACATAGGAAAATTCAACCACTACTCACACCTGAAGATGGAAAAATATTCTTAAGTCATTTTTTTATGTGAAATTTAAAAAGGAAAATTATTTGCGCACAGGAAGTTTGCAGAGAAGTCTAGTTGGTTAATTATAGCAAGATTATCCAGATTAACAAACACCTGATAAATGATGGGGAGGGGAGGTTACAATGGGTGAAATGCTGTGGTAATAACAACAAAGATTAGGAGAATCGTTTAAATAATGCAAATGTACCAATAATAAAAACAACGATTACGACAATCGCTTGAATAATGTATATGCAGGGTGTGATGGTTAAATTGTCGCCATTTTATATTTTTAATTTGGCGCATGCGCGTTGTTTGATTTTTATTTTGTCGACTGCACACTATAGTAGGGTCAGTTGGAAACCGTCTGTGAGAAAAAGAGCTTTCATTGCGCAATTCACTCCGCCATAATTTTGGAAACGACATGCTGTACTGCTTGGCATTCACGCCAGATGCTGCAATACGAACATTTCAGAGTGTTGGGTGTCAATCTGAGGACAGTTCAGGGGATCTGGAAAGAGTTGGATGAGTCTCATGGTGATTAAGAATGTACGGCAGCTCTAAAAACTCATTCTGATAAGAAAAGAACTCCTGAACGTGTTTGTGAGGGGCTCAGACTCAACACGGTGGCCTACATCAAGTACCTTAGGGAGGTAATGCGGCCCTGGATCAAGAGGGTGACTGATAGAAGGTCTTATGTCTGGCAACAGGACTTTTCACCATGCCATACAAGCAGGAGAAGCCAATCATGACTGTCAGACAATTTCTGCGACTACATCACCCGTTACAGCTATCTACTTAACTCCCTAGACTGCAACCCCCTTGATTATTATGTGTGGGGCGCAGTTGAACGAGAGACCAACAAAACTCCTTGTAACACCAAAGATGAACTGAAGGCAAGTATTATGGCAGCATTCACCAACTTAAACAAGGAGACCGCCCAGAAGAGTTGCAGGAGATACTGAAGTCGTCTGGAGACCGTGGTTGAAGGCAATGTCGATTTTATTGAATAAATTTATTCTTTAGTATTTCAAGATATTTTTGTGTAATTTTGGTAAATATATCTGTTGAAATGAGATGTCAGTGTTATTTTCATTTTTTTTTTTTTTGCGTAATTTAGACGAAAATTTATCCATCGCACCCTGTATAACAACAAAGATGTTGAACAATCTGTCATCAGGTTCAAACTCTCTCTCCGTTTATTGAAGAGCTCTAGAGCTTTATCCCTTGTTTCCGGTTATATACTGCGTGCCAAATTATTATCGAGATAATTTTTTTCTAATATTTCAAAAACTGTCCAATCAATTCACAGAAAATTCACACAATGTTGGCAACACTGACCTGCGCAATCACTGAAATTTTCGTACTGATCTGCGCAATGTAAACAAACTGCCGCCATATTTGTTATCAGCACGGTGATTTGACCGTGCCAAATTATTAGAAAAGTGTAAGAATTTCATGAAAAGATGGGCCGTAAAAGCAGTTTAAGTGATGCTGAAAAGAAAACTATCACCTCAGAACTCTCAAAAGGTAAATCTACCCTAGAAATTTCTAAAATGATAGGGAGGTGTCATCAAACAGTGAAAAAGTTCACCACCGACCCTACAAAAGTACGCAAAAGGGCAGATAAAGGCAAGCCGAGGGTTATTTCACGTCGTCTCATGTCACGACTTAAACGAGAGGCCACGAATAACCCTGGACTTACCAGTCAAGAGCCTTTGTCGCACTGGGGATCCTACTGTGTCTAAAAGTACTCGGTGTCGGTATCTGAGGGAAATAGCAACAACAGTCAAACCTCTATCGAAGCCTCAGTTGACGAGAAATCACATTCAAAATCGACTGAAATGGGCCGAAGACAATATGAAGATTGACTTCTTTAAAGTTTTGTTCACAGACGAAACTCGAGAAACACTTGATGGGCCAGATAGATGGTGCAAAGCCTGGGTAATGAACGGACAGAATTGCTATCAGCGTTTGAGACACCAACAAGGCGGTGGAGGCATAATGATCTGGGGTGTTATTATTGGAAAAACATTAGTGGGCCCATGGAGAGTACCAGATGTCGTCAAAATGACTGCTGATGCATACATAGCGTTTATGAAGGAGCATCTTAAACCGTGGAGGAAAAGGCAAAGAGTTGCCTTCAGAAGGGCCATTGTTTTTATGCAAGATAATCCTCCCTCACATGCTGCTCACAAGATACTGAATATTTGAAACAGTTAGACTTCGATGGACCTCGAAAAATGAAGTGGCCAGCAAATTCTCCGGATTTTAACCCAATCGAAAACCTTTGGAGCATCATGAAGCGAAGACTGTACGCCAACGGACGACAATTCAGGAGCAACATTGAGTTGTGGGAAGGAATTCTTGACATATCTCGCGGCATTACAACAGATGACATCCTACAATTAACAAATTCTATGGATCGTTGACTTCTTCAAGTAATTTCGAAACAGGGAAAGCACATTCCCTAATAATTTGTTTAAAACTGTGCCTTTGTTTGTATCTGTTATTATTTGTTTGATTATCTTATTTATTAGCTTCTTTTGATCATAAACATTCACGTGCAACGTTAACAAACGTTTTGTTTGCTCAATTCTGGGAATTTTACTAAGCCTTTCTAATAATTTGGCACGGTCAAATCACCGTGCTGATGACAAATATGGCGCCAGTTTGTTTACATTGCGCAGATCAGTACGAAATTTTCATTGATTGCGCAGGTCAGTGTTGCCAACATTGTGTGATGATTTTCTGTGAATTGATTGGACAGTTATTGAAATATTAGAAAAAAATTATCTCGATAATAATTTGGCACGCAGTGTATATTTGTAAAATCTACAATGCAAAGCGTAAAATAATACAGCTCTTATATATTTGTACTGTAAGCACAATTGCTAGCTGCTACTACTACTGCTACTATTGCTAAAATTACACCCAGTGTGAGGCTCGCTATAAATGTTAATATTCCAGCTCAATGCTTTATACTGCTATTGAGGTCATACCTTATATTTTCACAATTGTTAACATTAGCAAACAGTAACAGGTACGAGCAAGCATGGTTTGTTTTTGTTATCAGTGTTTCTTTATATATATATATATATATATATATATATATATATATATATATATATATATATATATATATATATATATATATATATATATATATATATATATATACACACTTTTCCACAACATTTAATTCTCTCTGATAGAAGGTATAAGAAGTATAAAAAACGAAATCCTTTGCTTGAATTTATCATTTGTTTGTTTAGTGGCATATCAACATCTTATGGGTCATTTAATGCCGAAATTTAATTTCTTTGTGAGCATTAGTAATGTCTTTTACAAAAATGTATTACTGGTAATTTTTTTTTGTTTTTTTACTATGAAAATGTATTGATGGTATTTTTACTATATATATATATATATATATATATATATATATATATATATATATATATATACTTTCAAAGAGTTTTGGCTCCAGTTTGGGGTTTAACTATTGCTGTGACCTTAATTCCGGGTCAACGTGGACCTGGGGACCACAGCAACTAAGAGCTCCCTCATCAAAACCTCCCGAAACAAAGTCCTTGCTGCCGGATGGACGCTGGAGGGTTGGTTGAATTCATATATATATATATATATATATATATATATATATATATATATATATATAATCTTTATGAACCCCCAAAATAACACTTTTAAAGTAAAGCAAAATAACAGCGTTTGTTTCTAGCTTTTTTTTTTACAAAGAAAATTGGTGACATCTTCTCTTCTCTTCTCTTCTCTTCCCTTCGCTTCTCTTCCCTTCTCTTCTCTTCACTTACCTTCTCTTCTCTTCTCTTCTCTTCCTACCCCTCCTCTTCTGTTCTCTTCTCTTCTCTTCTCTTCCCTTCCCTTCTCTTCTCTTCCCTTCCCTTCCCTTCTCTTCTCTTCCTTTCCCTTCTCTTCTCTTCTCTTCCCTTACCTTCTCTTCTCTTCTCTTCCTTTCCCTTCTCTTCTCTTCTCTTCCCTTACCTTCTCTTCTCTTCTCTTCCTTTCCCTTCTCTTCTCTTCTCTTCCCTTACCTTCTCTTCTCTTCCTACCCCTCCTCTTCTGTTCTCTTCTCTTCTCTTCTCTTCCCTTCCCTTCTCTTCTCTTCCCTTCCCTTCCCTTCTCTTCTCTTCCTTTCCCTTCTCTTCTCTTCTCTTCTCTTCCCTTACCTTCTCTTCTCTTCTCTTCCTTTCCCTTCTCTTCTCTTCTCTTCCCTTACCTTCTCTTCTCTTCTCTTCCTTTCCCTTCTCTTCTCTTCTCTTCCCTTACCTTCTCTTCTCTTCCTACCCCTCCTCTTCTGTTCTCTTCTCTTCTCTTCTCTTCCCTTCCCTTCTCTTCTCTTCCCTTCCCTTCCCTTCTCTTCTCTTCCTTTCCCTTCTCTTCTCTTCTCTTCCCTTACCTTCTCTTCTCTTCTCTTCCTTTCCCTTCTCTTCTCTTCTCTTCCCTTCCCTTCTCTTCTCTTCCCTTCCCTTCTCTTCTCTTCCCTTACCTTCTCTTCCCTTCTATTCTCTTCTCTTCCCTTCTCTTTTCTTCCCTTCCCTTCTCTTCTGCTCTCTTCCCTTCCCATCTCTTCTCTTCTCTTCCCTTCCCTTCTCTTCCCTTCCCTTCTCTTCCTTTCTCTTCTCTTCTCTTCTCTTCTCTTGCCTTCCCTTCTCTTCTCTTCTCTTCCCTTCCCTTCTCTTCTCTTCCCTTCCCTTCTCTTCTCTTCTCTTCCCTTACCTTCTCTTCTCTTCTCTTCTCTTCCTTTCCCTTCTCTTCTCTTCTCTTCCCTTCCCTTCTCTTCTCTTCCCTTCCCTTCTCTTCTCTTCTCTTCCCTTACCTTCTCTTCTCTTCTCTTCTCTTCCTTTCCCTTCTCTTCTCTTCTCTTCTCTTCCCTTCCCTTCCCTTCTCTTCTCTTCCCTTCCCTTCTCTTCTCTTCCCTTACCTTCTCTTCCCTTCTATTCTCTTCTCTTCCCTTCTCTTTTCTTCCCTTCCCTTCTCTTCTGCTCTCTTCCCTTCCCATCTCTTCTCTTCTCTTCCCTTCCCTTCCCATCTCTTCCCTTCTCTTCTCTTCCCTTCCCTTCCCTTCTCTTCTCTTCCCTTCCCTTCTCTTCTCTTCTCTTCCCTTACCTTCTCTTCTCTTCTCTTCTCTTCCTTTCCCTTCTCTTCTCTTCTCTTCCCTTCCCTTCCCTTCTCTTCTCTTCCCTTCCCTTCTCTTCTCTTCTCTTCCCTTACCTTCTCTTCTCTTCACTTCTCTTCCTTTCCCTTCTCTTCTCTTCTCTTCCCTTACCTTCTCTTCTCTTCCTACCCCTCCTCTTCTCTTCCCTTCTCTTCTCTTCTCTTCTCTTCCCTTCCCTTCTCTTCTCTTCCCTTCCCTTCCCTTCTCTTCTCTTCCTTTCCCTTCTCTTCTCTTCTCTTCCCTTACCTTCTCTTCTCTTCTCTTCCTTTCCCTTCTCTTCTCTTCTCTTCCCTTCCCTTCCCTTCTCTTCTCTTCCCTTCCCTTCTCTTCTCTTCCCTTACCTTCTCTTCCCTTCTATTCTCTTCTCTTCCCTTCTCTTTTCTTTCCTTCCCTTCTCTTCTGCTCTCTTCCCTTCCCATCTCTTCTCTTCTCTTCCCTTCCCTTCTCTTCCTTTCTCTTCTCTTCTCTTCTCTTCTCTTGCCTTCCCTTCTCTTCTCTTCTCTTCCCTTCTCTTCTATTCCCTTCTCTTTTCTTCTCTTGCCTTCTCTTCTCTTCTCTCTTAACTTCCTTCTCTCTTTTTTGCTCTATGAGTTTTTTCTTCTCTACCCCTTCGATTTCAATATATAACTTCCGTTAAATTAACCATTTAAATGTGTCAATATCTGCTAACTCACTCATGTCTTCTTACTCTCCCCCCTCACTTCGTTAATTTACATGATCCGCAGTCCTTTTAAAAGGGCTGTGGTGAAATAATTTATTACATGGAACCTTAAAGTCGTCTGTTTTTATTTAAATTATTTGCTCCGGATTTACATTGAGTTCTCTGGATTATATCCTCCTTAGGTTTACCCATACGGATTACCTAGTTTTTCATAAACTATATATATATATATATATATATATATATATATATATATATATATATATATATATATAATATTTTTATATATAAACGTGATCTGACGATTGCGTTCTGCTCTTGGTTTTGACCTTAGTATCCACTTTTATATATAGATATATAAATTTGTACACCCACACACAAATACATACATATATATATATATATATATATATATATATATATATATATATATATATATATATATATATATATACTATTTTATATGCGCAGTACTTATTGAAAAATGCTCAATATCAGTGATAGAAATAACATATTCATATGCATGGGTATGATTTTGTGAACGTCGGTTTCACGCATTTGCGATCTTCAAAGTTTGTCTGATGATGGCAAAAGAGCGTGAAACCCAGGGTCACAAACTCATATCCATACAACTGAATATATATATATATATATATATATATATATATATATATATATATATATATATGAAAAGATTACTTAACCTTCTAAA
>OZ010596.1:89451735-89489235 GCA_963932145.1 Acanthosepion lycidas
CCTAATTTTAGTCGTTCAATTGGAGCAGTTTAATTTTAAAGTCAGCCCACCCGAAAATCAATATTAGTAACAATATTTGGGTGCAACTGAGGCACATCCCCAAATAATGGAGGTAATAATTTGAATGGGAGGTGGCCCTGAAAAAGGAACTGTACAATAATGATATTATTGCAATAATTTAAACTATTTATTTTCATTAAAGTTTACAGATAGTAAATAATAAAACGTTGCTTAGAGTTATAATGGACAGGAAGTAGTGGAGAGCCATTGTCGCCAACAATTTGAACTCAAAACCGGCACTGAAGAATTATCTATCAAACAAAAAAAAATTCATCGAAATCAGTTGAAAACTGTGGAAACGCATAAACAACATCAGATCACACACACACACACACACATTTTGAGAATTAAATTCGGATTACTAACACAAAAACAGAAAATGTCTCATATCGAGAATATTTAACATTGAAAAACATAAGGAAAAAATTAATTACTTTTAATAATATGTGGAAATCTCCGCTTTTACCCGAAGATGGTCGCAAGACCAGAAACCCGTGTAGTAAAATTATGGAAAACAAAGCATATTTTTTTCTAAATAAATCCATATTACAACAAAAAACGTTTGCGGCACCTCTCTTCTCTTCTTTTTAATATACATACTTTTCTCTCGTTGGAACCACTACAACCTCTTTCTTTTATATATATATATATATATATAGCACGTGTGTGTGTGTGTGTGTGTTTGTGTGTGTGTGTGTGTGTGTGTGTGTGTGTACTTTATTTTCTATGGTTAAAATGTATTTAACCTAAATCTAGTTTAAAAAGTATATAAGCATATATGAATAGAGACCACACCTTGACTCTCGTGTGAAATCTGACCCCTCGGGTTCCTATTACTAAAACATTGATAGAAATCAGAATCAACTGATAGCAGGATGGACGTAATCACCCACAAAGAAACGAGGGGCGGGATGACTAAGCATCAGGTTCCTTAGGCATTTATTTAGATCTGCTATTCATTGGGGCTTGTTTTTAGGCGGAGGGGGGGGGTACTGGTTGACACATATTGGTCTGTTAAAAGGCAAAAAAAAAAGGGGGACAAAAAAAAAAAGAAAGAATGTAACTAAAACTTTTGTCCCCCAAAAAATCTCGTTATTATCGTGTCCATTTTTTTCCTCTCGACGCCTTGTCGTGCTATAAAGCAACATCCAGAATTGAATGAGGAGCTTTTTTTTTTATCCCATCTCCATTGTTCCCGTTCATATCATGACTTTCCGGTTTTGACAGCTGACAGGTCAGAAATTATATGCGGATATTAAACCTTTTGCGCATGCTTCTAGATGCGCGCGCAGATATATTTGTTTTGTTTTTATTTTTTAATCGAGTTCACCTGATGCAAGCCAGCGATGCCACTGTAGAAGAATTAGAAACAGAAATATTTCCAAGGAGCGAGATCAAAAGAAGAGTAATCAGAAGGACAGTAGATAGCCATTGACATTGCATCTATTTTTTTTTTTTTTTTTTTTGATTAAAGTTGGCTGGAAAGCATGCAGCCGGAAGTGAGTTCCACAAGCAAGAAGTGTGAGAAAAGAAACTGTTAATATAGAATTTATAGTTACAACTAGCTAGCTCAACAGTAAATTAATGAGAGCATGTCGCGAGTGTAAACTTGCGCTTTAATTAAAAGGGTCTAGTCACCAGTATAACCATATATATATATATATATATATATATATATATATATATATATATATATATATATATATATATATATAAGCAAATATACGGATATAGATCCGACAGTATGTAGAAAAATATACGGAAAATCCTAATATGCAATTATGCTGTTTTAATGTTAATATAATGTCAACGTCGGACGTTTCGGTCTAGTAGACCATCTTCAGGACATATTCATAAAACATAATTAACATTAGACCATTCAACATGAAAAACACGATGGACATAAAAGCAATTTTTATGCTTTTATGTCCATCGTCTTTTTCATGTTGAATTGAATATGGTCTAATGTTAATTATATTTTATGAATATGTCCTGAAGATGGTTTATTAGACCGAAACGTCCGACGTTGACATTATATTAACATTAAAACAGCATAATTGCATATAAGGATTTTTGTTTGTTTTTTCCGTATATTTTTCTTCATAACAGCATATATATATATGCACATATTGACAAAAACAAGACTGCTAACGGACATACACGCGAACCCTACAGAACATAGGAAGTGTATATGCGTATGTGTTTGTGTGTGTATGTGTGTGTGCGTATATGTGTACATGTGTATATTAATTCCTTATAATAAGACAGTATGTATGTATGGAAAGGGAATATACGTATACATACGCATGCTGACAAACACAAAAAATGGAAATAGATCTAAGAATATTAAGGGGTCATTAAAAGATAAGAATATAGATATCTTTCTCATCGTTTCTCGGAACAATCTTAATTGTTTTATTACCCTTCACGCAGAACTTTTTCACTGCCAGTTCAAGAAAGACATTTGGGTCACTAACGCAAAAAAAGAGAATGTCTAATATGGAGAATATTTAACATCAAAAAACATAAGAAAAATTAATTCCTTTTAATAATATGTGGAAATATCCACTCTTTGCCTGATGAAGATTGCGAGACCGGAAACGCGTGTAGCAAAATTAGGGAAAATAAAGCATAATATATTTTTTTTTAAATCTACATTACAACCAAATATGTTTGCGGTTTCTCTCTTCTTTTCAATATATATATATATATATATATATATATATATATATATATATATATATATATATATATATATAGAGAGAGAGAGAGAGAGAGAGAGGAGGGAGAGAGACAGACAGACAGACAGAGTATTGCATCTTTTTATTATTCCGACAGAACTTCAAGCGTTATTTTTAGCAACTACTCATACTCTAAAGAGATAGAAATCTGTAGGATTAATAGACTTTAAAAATGCATTCATTACTTTAGAAATTGCCTTATTTACGTTTGAATACGAACTTGAGCAAATATGAAAATTTTCGAGAGTCTATGAGGAAAAGGATTTCGCTTAAAGACGCAATTCAGCCTTGTTTGAATTAAAAGACAATCTAGTTAAAGACAAAATGACCTTACATAGAAGCTGCAAATGCATTTATGGCTTACCGACCTTTTGCATGTTATTTAAAGCCAGGAAATATTTTAACATTTTTTAATCATTTCACCTCATGCAAGGCAATAAAGCCACTATGAAATGAGATACGGGGTGTTTTATATAAAGGGTCTTTCTTATCGCGTAATGGTTTCGCTAATGTGATCTATATAAAACGCTTTAAAATGTTTAGCGAGGTGTTTTAAATACTATTAGGAGCGTTTATTTCGAATTTCGCGTGTTGAGCCCGGCTGGAATTCCAGTGAGTGACTTTCAATTTTTTTAATTTCAATACACCATTTCCGTTGTTGAATGAAGTGAGATTTATACGGGGTGTTAGATGTTTTATATAAAAGGCCTACCTCACAACGAGATGTTTTCGGTAATGTAAGCTATATAAAATGCTACTGTTTTCTATTTACACTATTTGCATTGTTCCGACTGTTGTCTTCATCTTTATTGTCATATTTCCGACGTTTCGGCCGTTAAACTCTCCGGCCTTCTTCAAGTGATATACGTTGGAATTTCCGAAATGAACCCTTTATTTCGTCTACCGGGAGAGATTGTTATAGTTCAACGTGCCCTGCCGTTTCTGGATATTTCATTTATTTATTTTTTTCAGTTGGGCGAAATATACTGTTTTCCATTATCCGTAATATATGTTTTTACATGTTTTTCGGCAATCAGGGCAGAAATATGGCGTTTAACGATTCTTCGTATAGCGAATTCATCCTCTTTACAATTATTGTGCATCTGCTTGCAGTAGAATATATTTATGTTTTGTTGTGTGGTATTTTTATTACTGGTGTCATGTATTTTTGTTAGAATAATTTCATTTGTTTATCGATGATGCAGTTGGGGAAATTATTGTTGATTAATGTTTGTTTTATGTGCTTTAGTTCACTCAGAAATATTCTATGGAAAGAGGAATTTTGGTATGCTCTATTTAGAAAGTTTTTTATCAACTCTTCTCCAATAGCTTCATATCTCGCACTTCTCGCCTGTGGAACTCCCTCCCATTTTCCTGTTTCCCTGATAGCTATAATCTCCAAGTATTTAAATGTAATGTCAATCAACGTCTCCAGATGCCTCGATCTATTCCCTATCCTTCTCTTCATCCTTCTATCACTCCTCTTTGCTCTCGCTCCAACTCTCTGTAACCCCTTGCGTGCTAGTGGCTTCCCGCTTCGGGTGAAACGCTTAAAAAAATATCTTTCTGGGCACTGGCTATCATTGTTTAGAATACAAGAGTTCGTACTAGCGTTTTTTTCTTTTTATATATATATACAGTGTTGTAGCGTACCTACAGATGATAATGGGTATGTCCCCATTCATATAAATACAGTAGTAAATACTATATGTTGGTCTGCAGTCGGAGATTTTTCTCCGGCTGTGCTGGTCAAAGTCTCTGCCTCCGGGTAGAGAGGATCCCCAGATGAGGCTATATAGAAGGGCAGAGTCTCGTCTCGGGAAACAGCTACCCGACACCGTTTTATACAGGGTCTACGGGGAAATTTTGTCCGAGCCTACGGGCCCGGATACCCCACATTAAATTCGGCCTTGTGCCATATCTGACCTCGTGGGGCGGTTGGTAGATATCCTGCAGTTCAAGATTCATTGTGAATTGTCTTTTTGTTATTTCTCCTAAACCCTATTCCGCCATCCATTTACTGAAGTTCTTTCTTCTTCTTCTATCTGCTGTATCCCTTCAGGACGTAGGCGATCATGGCTCTCCACAATTTCCTGTCATTTGTACCTCTTAATAAATTTTGTCTCTCTGTTATTTCTCCTAAACCTTGTTCAGCCATCCATTTACTCAAGCTCATTCTTCTTCTATCTGTTGTATACCTCTAGGATGTAGGCAGTCATGGCTCTCCACAATTTCCTGTCCTTTGTAGATCTTAATAAATGTTGTCTCTCTGTTATTTCTCCTAAATCTTATTCGGCTATCCATTTACTCAAACTCACTAATTCGGTTATGCGTTGTTTTCCACTATTCCTATTGCCTTCGTTCTGTCCTGTGAGTATTAAATTTTCCAAGCCTTCTTTCAGCTGCCTCTGCATATTAACTATAAGCTTACTTTTTATTCAAGACAAAAATTCTTTAGTCCACTAGGCGGTTATCTCGTGCGACAACAACAAGGAGGTGGATTTTCGTATCGTACTTTAACGAATGCCTTTGTGTAATTTGTGAGACGCGCGCTTAAATCGTTCGGCACTACTTGCTCGGATAGTAATTCTGTTCGTGAAAATGGCATTTCTTCTTGAACAAAGTCACTTCAACTTCCGCCACAATTCAGCTACGAGCCCTGTTCATTAGACGATCCTAATTAATAGTTTTGTTACGCGCTTCATCAAGCTGATTGTTCGATGCAGTTCGCAAATGCATCTAATCACTTGGCTGCACTATAAACGAAACTGTTTCTTAATCACATCTACTGCGCCATTTTTTGGCTGTCTCGCTTTCAGATTACGGCCGCGTCACTTTGAAACATTGGTTCCCGTATGTTTATCGAAGTTAGGTAACGTCGAGATTGGTCAGTACTTAGATGGATGACGGCTTGAGGAATAGCAAATATTGCAAGCTGGGATGTGTCAGTTGTATGGATTATAGTCGCATCATTTTGAAACATCGGTTCCCGTACGATCACCGAAGTTAAGCAATGTCGATCCTGGTCAGTACTTAGATGGGTGACGGCTTGAGAGATAGCAGGTGTTGTAAGCTGGGATGTGAGAGTAGTATAGCTTATGGCCGCATCACTTTGAAACATTGGTTCCCGTACGATCACCGAAGTTAAGCAATGTCGATCCTGGTCAGTACTTAGATGGGTGACGGCATGAGAAATAGCAGGTGTTGTAAGCTGGAATGTGCGGGTGGTTTGGTTTATGGCCGCATCACTTTGAAACATCGATTCCCGTACGATTACCGAAGTTAAGCAATGTCGAGCCTGGTCAGTAGCTAGATGGGTGAGGGCTTGAGAAATAGCAAGTATTGTACGCTTGGATGTGAGGGTGGTATAGCTTATGGCCGCGTCACTTTGAAACATCGGTTCCCGTACGATCACCGAAGTTAAGCAATGTCATTCCTGGTCATTCCTGGGTGACGGCTTGAATAATGGCAGGTATTGCAAGCTAGGTGTGTGGGTGGTATGGCTTATGGCGGCATCACTTTGAAACATCGGTTCCCGTACGATCACCGAAGTTAAGTAATGTCGAGACTGGTGAGTACCTGGATGGGTGACGGCTTGAGTAATAGCAGGTGTTGTAAGCTAGGATGTATGGATGGTTTGGTTTATGGCCGCATCACTTTGAAGCATCGGTTCCCGTACGAAATGCTGAAGTTAGGCAATATCGAGCCTAGTCAGTAACTAGATGGGTAACGGCATGAAGAATAGCAGATGTTGTAAGCTAGGATGTGCGGATGGTATGGATTATGGCCGTATTACATTTAAAAATCGGTTCCCTTTACGATCACCGAAGTTAAGCAATGTCGTGCCTGGTCAGTAACTAGATGTGTGACGGCTTGAGGAATAGCCCGTAAACTAGGGTGTGTGGGTGGTATGGCCGTATCACATTGAAACACCGGTTCCCATACGATCACCGAAGATAGGCAATGTCGAGCCTGGTCAGTAACTAGATGGGTGACGGCTTGAAGAATAACAGGTGTTGTAATCTAGGATGTGAGGGTTGTATGGCGTATGGCTTATGGCCACATCACGTTGAAACACCGGTCCCGTAAGATTACTGAAGTTAAGCAATGTCTAGCCTGGTCAATACCTAGATGGATGAAGGTTGGAGAATACCAGGTGCTGTAAGCTGATATGTGGGGGTGGTATGAATTATAACTACATCACGTTGACACATCTGCTACTTTGCAAACAGAGCCAGTTTAGCATTTGTCAAGGCTTCCTTTTTGTAGTTTTTACCCTTCGTTTACCTATAAATGGGAGACGTTCACACCCGCCATAGCGTTCAGATATATTTTTGCATGCAAAACTTTGCTGGTACCCCTAGTTTATCCTGTATTTAATATCTCCTGACTGGATTTTTCGAATCCACGGACGCCTTAAGCGTCCCTCAAACCAATTGCTAGTTACGACTTCAAAATTCCTCTAAGGTTACCGTGTACGACAACAGGCACCTGGAGAAGGTCGGAGAGTACAACAACCGAAATGTTGGAAGTATAAAAACAGTAATGCATATACCAGTCCGAACAAAAGTAGAGATGTTTCCGGATCCCGAAAATTTCGACATAAATTGAGCTTCTATACAGTGAAAGTGTGAACGTTTTCCATGTCCAGATGAACCACACTCTTCAGTTCCACCAGTTCTAACCTCCCGGCTAAGACCCCACCCTGCCACGCCCATTGTAGCGAACCACCGTCATTCCCTTCGTATTTCTTTGGTGAGATGTAAGTTCCACTCAAGCAGCTTTTTTCTACTATATATATATATATATATACCGAAGTATAGGATTGATGTATATGGAATAAATTCCAATAACCAAATATACTATTCTTAAAAGAGTGCTCAATACAGAGTAGAGCAAATATAATTTATTCGAAAATTATAAGATAAAAATCTTATAAAATCACTACAAAAATAGCCATTTTGTTTCAACACTTCTGGTATCTTATCAATTTGTTTTAAAGGTGTGGTGTTGGAATTAGAATGTACATATACCGAGTTAGAATTAACGTTCATATAAGGTTGAGAAAGCTATTATTATTATATTTTTATTATCTGGGTGACATGCAGAACGTCTACATGTTTAATGTTGGCTGTATAGCCTTAAGACCTAAATCCTTAAACTCCCTATGGATCATTTTTCTAATACGATCTACCTTAAATTTCGTAGATTCTTTAACTACTAATAAGCCATTTTATAGTGATTTTATAACATGTTTATGTTATAATTATTGAATAAATTACAAATATATATATATATATAATTATTTATTTAAAAATACGATTCCAACTCGCTACATAAGAGGTCTCATGTTTCAAAACAAGAGCCGAAAACTTCAAAATAATATTTGAATTAACTTGAGTTAAAGTAGGCTCTGTTCCATCTTCAAGCGAAATTTTTGGGGAATGACTTATTTCTGAAATTTACGAGTTTTAATAATATGGTCAGAATTGAAATCAAAAATTTCCATGGTAACATCAAGGGTGGATTGTTTAGAATCGGCAGGGGTGGGGTGTTAATAATTTGTATCAGTATAGAGTTACTTTCATAGATGCCGGGTAACGGTAAGGTGGGGATGGCTAAATTTACGACGGAGGAAGTTTTCGCGTAGTCTGGCTTGAGCGTCTACGGAGATTTATTTATTTTTATTTTATTCTTTTATTATATCTCTTTATGAAAGGGATTTGTGTATATGAGAAGGCCGTAACGTTTGTTATTTGACGACTTCATAAAGGGTTATCAATTTTTGTAGGTTATTAAACTATGTATATGGGCTATGGATTTTAAAATTTATTTTTTTGTATGCGTGTTTTTAGCTAGTTATTCAGAGCGTAAGTTCGGTTGTGTCGGCAGAAAACCGTTAATTTTTGCCGGTTGTTTAATAGGTTTTTATTGTTTAGAAGCTTTTAATAATGTGTAGTTTCTCATGGAGGCACAAAGGGCATGGGTCATCCCAAGTTTTGCAAGTTCTATATATATATATATATATATATATATATATATATATATATATTAGGTTGGTGCAAAAATAATGACGTAATAATACGTCTAACGTCAAAAAACGACATTATTACGTCATTATTTTTGCACCAACCTAATATATATATATATATATATATATATATATATATATATATATATTGATGCATGTTTCATTAAATAATGTAGACAAGTGTTGTCTATTTATTTTATGTAAATTCTTTTCATATCATCAGATAAGCTTAATAACATTATCATTAAAAGAAGAAAGAAAATCACAATATTGATACATATTTTTTAATGCTATCACATAAGCCGTTATCAAAAGATGACAATTACATTACAATATATTAAGCAATACACGGACAAAACAATAATGATAGCCTGTTTCTGTTTACATGGAAGATTTAGAAGCAACCACAAACTCGGGCATATAAGACGCTGGAAGCGAAAATCGCCCCGCAGCTCATGACGTCACACATGATGACGCGAAAGTGAAAACGAGAATATTAAGTATGGGAAGCCGTTGGTATATACCAATGGCTTCTGTTACCAATTATAGACATTTAAGATTATTTGTGGAGATTTCATAGTTTATTTTGTTCAGGTTAGGTTTCAACTGTTTTGTGTATATAGCTTCAAGAATTTTTAGTTTTTGTTCATAGTTTTCATATATATATATATATATATATATATATATATATATATATATATATATATATATATATTCTCATTGTGAGTACGATCGTTTTCGTGCAACTCATATCAAAGGTACAATTTGTAAAGCTGGATCCTCTTTGATGCCCTATCGGCCCGAAACCGGTCGAATTCGCCGTCATGGGCCACTGGTTGTATCAAGTAAGCATGGTGGCTGATGGGAATCCATTTTTTACAGCGGCGAAAAGACTGGGGGCGTTTAAATACATCATATAAAACTGACACACAAAAAGCAAACAAACAATTTTCGCGCCTCTTTTCTGTTTTCAATACGCCATTGCCGACGCCATTCTCCTGTACAACTTGGGTGATTTATTACACGAATACAAATTACAGGCCATTAACATTATGTCTGATCTGACGCATAAGACTTAGTCAAAAAAAAAAAAAAAATACGTACTTACCTACCAGTAAATTTGAGAATCCGATGGAATACTAAATATTAGGGAGTCTGAAAAGTAACTGCGTATTTCACTGAGTGCTTTCGTTTTATTTCGTCTCCTCATAATTTTTTCAAAGTTGTGAAGGGCCATGACCTCCCATTCCGTAAAATGAAATGGCATATCTAAGAAGGATAGGAAGAACATGTCTTCCTTAATCTTGTTCATCAACATTACTAACTTGCCGCAATCATTAGAAAGAGAAAGAGAGAGGGAGAGAGAGAATGAATAAGCAATACAAGAGAGTGAAAGGGAGATAATTACAATGAATGTTACGGAGAAGGAAACTAACTATGACAAAGAGTGAGCGGAAAAGAAAGAAAGAAAGAAAGAAAGAAAGAAAGAAAGAAAGAAAGAAAGAAAGAAAGAAAAGTTAGAGGATAGAGAACGGAAGTGTTAGAGAATAAAAGAAATATAAGCAAAAAGAGTGGAAAATAGTGAAAAAGAAAAAGAAGGAATTGAAGAGAGAGGGTGAGAGAGAGAGAAGAAATCAGCAATATAAGAGAGCAAAAGGGAAATAATTATGAATGACAGAGAGAAGGCATCTGAGTAAAAAAGAAAGAAAGAAAGAACAATGGAGGGAGAGTGGACGTGTTAAAGAGTGGAGGAGAAGGAGTAACAGAGAAAGGGGAGGAATTGGGGAGAGAGAGAGAGAGATCAAAAAGAAATAAGCAATATTAGAGAGTGAAAGGGAAATAATTATTATGAATGATAAAGAGAAGCCAACTGAGTAAAAGAAAGAAAGAAAGAAAGAAAGAAAGAAAGAAAGAAAGGAGGGAGAGTGAAAGTGTTAAAGGGTGGAAGAGAGAGGGAGAGAGAGAAAGAGAAGAATTAAACTAATGGAACCCCAAAGGACTTTCCTGTCATTTCAAAGGTGAGTGTTTTCGTTTTATTTTGTCTTCTCATAATTTTTCAAAGTTGTAGGAGGGCCACGATAATCCATACCCTGAAACGACATGGCGTGTGTAAGAATTATAAGAAGGACATGTCTTCCTTAATCTTAATCAACTTTGCCATCTTGCCACAATCATTGGTGATTGCCTAAGCGTAGATTTTGGCATCTCCAATTTGCTGTTCCATTTTGCTCACAACCATACATTCTATCTTTTTTGCTATTGATGCTTAGTCCTTTCTTCCCGCTTTCCGTCACTCACCTTCAGTAGGAACTCTTATAGGTTCCTTTCTATATCTATTGTCAACGCTGTGTCACCGGCATATCATAGGTTGCTAAGATTATGGCCGCCAATAATGGATTCTCGTAAAACATCTGATTTGCTATGTAGATATATGTGATATATTATTCTCCGCGTGGGACACGTGTATACCGGGTGTAACAGCATAATTGTCCAAAACGTGTAACAACAAAATTGTCCAAATGTCAGATTAAGCTTTGAATCGTTGTATCTTATAAAGGATTAAAAATGTCTTACTGGAATTCTCCGAGGTTTTTATAACATTTTTGGACGCTACTTTGAACAATAAAAATGGATTTAAGTTGAAATGATGATCCCTCTTCCTGTTGTGACCTCCTGATACAGTTTTCCTCTCTACTGTTCCCTCTTTTGAAAACCTATTCACCATTCTCTTAATGGATCTTGAATGGACTTTGAAAATGGAAGCCAGAGTATGAACGTTGGTACCATTACTGAAGGCCTGAATAATCTTTTTCCTCTCAGCATTGCTCTTTGGGAAGACAGTGGGCCTGACACAAAACAATTTTAACTTGCTCTATTTTTAGCTGAATAACTCAAAGGATTTTTAGTGATCCTTACGACAAATGGTGTCAAGATGGCTAAACGTATTATCTGAAAACCTGGAAATAAGAAATTCAATTAGTTTAGTGGGGTTTTTTTTTGTTTTTTTTTTGTTTTTTGTTGTTGTTGTTGTTGTTTTTTTAGAAGTTAAACATTTTGTGGGATTGACAATTATGCTGTTACACGATTTGGACAATTTTGCTATTACGCCCTAAATATGTATTCGACCTCGCCAACAAAACGATCATCTGTGGCCGAATCGGTAAAAAGGCACGTCATAACGGTTCCGTATAGGATGCAGGTTCGAATCCTGTCGGAGGAAGAATATTTTCTATGAAAATTTCTCGGACATTCAGGCCGGTAAATGTTGTTTAATACTGTTTATTATAAACAGAGCATTTACTTAAATATTTGTATCTATAAAAAGAATGTATAAACATAAAAAGGTTTTAATATAAATAAATATATATTAAAAAGATGAGAGCTACCGCAGACATTTTTGGTTGTAATGTGGATTTTTTTTTAATTATTATGCTTTAGTTTCCATAATTTTACTACACGTGTTTCTGGTCTCACGACCGTCTTCAGGTAAAAGGCGGAGATTTCCACATATTAATAAAAATAATTAATTTATTTCCTTTATGTTTTTCGATGTTAAATATTCCATCGAGAATATTTAACATCGAAAAACATAAAGAAGACAAAAAAATAATTATTTTTAATAATATGTGGAAATTTCCGCCTTTTACCTGAAGACGGTCGCGAGACCAGAAACACGTGTAGTAAAATTATGCAAAAATAAAGCATAATATTTTTTTTTAAATCCACATTACAACCAAAAACGTTTGCGGTATATCCCTTCTTTTTTACATACACACTTTTCTCTCGTTGGAACCTCTATAACCTGTTCCTTTTATATATATATATATATATATATATATATATATGTGTGTGTGTGTGTGTGTGTGTGTGTGTGTGTGTGTGTGTGTGTGTGTGTGTGTGTGTGTGTGTGTGTGTTTGTCTATAGATTTGTAGTATAAAAGTCTCTCTGAGAACAAAACATTTTTGTCATTCTTTTTCCTTTCAGCTATTCTGTTTCGTCCGTGAAGGATGGTGTTGTTATATCACAGATATAATAATGCTCATAATGGGAGAAATACTACCGAGCGAATAAATCTTTCTTCCTTAGCTCTCTCCCTTAACATTAGCTTCTACCAGATATTCTCGACTCGCTAGATTTAACCCATGCAGATTCTGAATTTGTGTCGATCGTCAGAAGATTTTATAAGTAGAAAATCATTCAGAAACAAAGAAGTATAAAGCAGGCTTTCGTTTTTGTTCTTTTTCTTGGAGAAAAATCCAAATTTCTTTAAACGAGAACTCGAAAATTTGCCTCTTGATCTTTGATTGGTCTATCTTCTTAATAGTGTTTTTTCTCTTATATTCTCCAAGATTCAGTAACTTTTTGCGTCTTAGTGGCTTTATTGCCTTGCTTGAGGTGAAATGATTTATAAAAAGATTTTTACTTAATGAATTAAAAAGCAGAATTCTTTCTTACTCGTGATAAAAGAGTTAATTATGACGATAAATATCCTCGATGACGCATGCTAAGCATATAAGCATTGCTATTTAAAATGACTAAAGTAATGCCGCCATTTTTTTAAATTTTCTTTTTACGGTCGGGGTCGCGATAGATTTCCTTTGATAATTTTCTTTTAATGATTTAAAATGTAGAATTCTTTCTTACGCTTGACAATGGATTTAATTGCAAAGAAAAAATCCTACATTCCTCGTTAAGAAATATAACCATAGTTATCTGTCTATATTTCTGAGATGAGGTATTATGTACACTATTTACATTATTCGTACTATTGTCCTCATCTTTGTCGCCATATTTATTACAACATTTCGGCCCTTTAGTATCTGTCTATATTTCTGAGATGAGGTATTATGTACACTATTTACATTATTCGGACTATTATCCTCATCTTTGTCGCCATATTTATTACAACGTTTCGGCCCTTTAGTATCTGTCTATATTTCTGAGATGAGGTATTATGTACACTATTTACATTATTCGGACTATTGTCCTCATCTTTGTCGCCATATTTATTACAACGTTTCGGCCCTTTAGTATCTGTCTATATTTCTGAGATGAGGTATTATGTACATTATTTACATTATTCGGACTATTGTCCTCATCTTTGTCGCCATATTTATTACAACGTTTCGGCCCTTTAGTATCTGTCTATATTTCTAAGATGAGGTATTATGTACATTATTTACATTATTCGGACTATTGTCCTCATCTTTGTCGCCATATTTATTACGTTTCGGCCCTTTAGTATCTGTCTATATTTCTGAGATGAGGTATTATGTACATTATTTACATTAATCGGACTATTGTCCTCATCTTTGTCTCCATATTTATTACAACGTTTCGGCCCTTTAGTATCTGTCTATATTTCTGAGATGAGGTATTATGTACATTATTTATATTATTCAGACTATTGTCCTCATCTTTGTTGCCATATTTATTACAACGTTTCGGCCCTTTAGTATCTGTCTATATTTCTGAGATGAGGTATTATGTACACTATTTACATTATTCGGACTATTGTCCTCATCTTTGTCGCCATATTTATTACAACGTTTCGGCCCTTTAGTATCTGTCTATATTTCTGAGATGAGGTATTATGTACATTATTTATATTATTCAGACTATTGTCCTCATCTTTGTCTCCATATTTATTACAACGTTTCGGCCCTTTAGTATCTGTCTATATTTCTGAGATGAGGTATTATGTACATTATTTACATTATTCGGACTATTGTCCTCATCTTTGTCGCCATATTTATTACAACGTTTCGGCCCTTTAGTATCTGTCTATATTTCTGAGATGAGGTATTATGTACATTATTTACATTAATCGGACTATTGTCCTCATTTTTGTCGCCATATTTATTACGTTTCGGCCCTTTAGTATCTGTCTATATTTCTGAGATGAGGTATTATGTACATTATTTACATTAATCGGACTATTGTCTTCATTTTTGTCGCCATATTTATTACGTTTCGGCCCTTTAGTATCTGTCTATATTTCTGAGATGAGGTATTATGTACATTATTTATATTATTCAGACTATTGTCCTCATCTTTGTTGCCATATTTATTACAACGTTTCGGCCCTTTAGTATCTGTCTATATTTCTGAGATGAGGTATTATGTACACTATTTACATTATTCGGACTATTGTCCTCATCTTTGTCGCCATATTTATTACAACGTTTCGGCCCTTTAGTATCTGTCTATATTTCTGAGATGAGGTATTATGTACACTATTTACATTATTCGGACTATTGTCCTCATCTTTGTCGCCATATTTATTACAACGTTTCGGCCCTTTAGTATCTGTCTATATTTCTGAGATGAGGTATTATGTACATTATTTACATTAATCGGACTATTGTCCTCATTTTTGTCGCCATATTTATTACGTTTCGGCGCTTTAGTATCTGTCTATATTTCTGAGATGAGGTATTATGTACATTATTTATATTATTCAGACTATTGTCCTCATCTTTGTCTCCATATTTATTACAACGTTTCGGCCCTTTAGTATCTGTCTATATTTCTGAGATGAGGTATTATGTACACTATTTACATTATTCGGACTATTGTCCTCATCTTTGTCTCCATATTTATTACAACGTTTCGGCCCTTTAGTATCTGTCTATATTTCTGAGATGAGGTATTATGTACACTATTTACATTATTCGGACTATTGTCCTCATCTTTGTCGCCATATTTATTACAACGTTTCGGCCCTTTAGTATCTGTCTATATTTCTGAGATGAGGTATTATGTACACTATTTACATTATTCGGACTATTGTCCTCATCTTTGTCGCCATATTTATTACAACGTTTCGGCCCTTTAGTATCTGTCTATATTTCTGAGATGAGGTATTATGTACATTATTTACATTAATCGGACTATTGTCCTCATCTTTGTTGCCATATTTATTACGTTTCGGCCCTTTAGTATCTGTCTATATTTCTGAGATGAGGTATTATGTACATTATTTATATTATTCAGACTATTGTCCTCATCTTTGTCTCCATATTTATTACAACGTTTCGGCCCTTTAGTATCTGTCTATATTTCTGAGATTAGGTATTATGTACACTATTTACATTATTCGGACTATTGTCCTCATCTTTGTCTCCATATTTATTACAATGTTTCGGCCCTTTAGTATCTGTCTATATTTCTGAGATGAGGTATTATGTACACTATTTACATTATTTGGACTATTGTCCTCATCTTTGTCGCCATATTTATTACAACGTTTCGGCCCTTTAGTATCTGTCTATATTTCTGAGATGAGGTATTATGTACATTATTTACATTAATCGGACTATTGTCCTCATTTTTGTCGCCATATTTATTACGTTTCGGCCCTTTAGTATCTGTCTATATTTCTGAGATGAGGTATTATGTACATTATTTATATTATTCAGACTATTGTCCTCATCTTTGTCTCCATATTTATTACAACGTTTCGGCCCTTTAGTATCTGTCTATATTTCTGAGATGAGGTATTATGTACACTATTTACATTATTCGGACTATTGTCCTCATCTTTGTCTCCATATTTATTACAACGTTTCGGCCCTTTAGTATCTGTCTATATTTCTGAGATGAGGTATTATGTACACTATTTACATTATTCGGACTATTGTCCTCATCTTTGTCGCCATATTTATTACAACGTTTCGGCCCTTTAGTATCTGTCTATATTTCTGAGATGAGGTATTATGTACACTATTTACATTATTTGGACTATTGTCCTCATCTTTGTCGCCATATTTATTACAACGTTTCGGCCCTTTAGTATCTGTCTATATTTCTGAGATGAGGTATTATGTACATTATTTACATTAATCGGACTATTGTCCTCATCTTTGTTGCCATATTTATTACGTTTCGGCCCTTTAGTATCTGTCTATATTTCTGAGATGAGGTATTATGTACATTATTTATATTATTCAGACTATTGTCCTCATCTTTGTCTCCATATTTATTACAACGTTTCGGCCCTTTAGTATCTGTCTATATTTCTGAGATGAGGTATTATGTACATTATTTACATTAATCGGACTATTGTCCTCATCTTTGTTGCCATATTTATTACAACGTTTCGGCCCTTTAGTATCTGTCTATATTTCTGAGATGAGGTATTATGTACACTATTTACATTATTCGGACTATTGTCCTCATCGTTGTCGCCATATTTATTACAACGTTTCGGCCCTTTAGTATCTGTCTATATTTCTGAGATGAGGTATTATGTACACTATTTACATTATTCGGACTATTGTCCTCATCTTTGTCGCCATATTTATTACAACGTTTCGGCCCTTTAGTATCTGTCTATATTTCTGAGATGAGGTATTATGTACATTATTTACATTAATCGGACTATTGTCCTCATTTTTGTCGCCATATTTATTACGTTTCGGCCCTTTAGTATCTGTCTATATTTCTGAGATGAGGTATTATGTACATTATTTATATTATTCAGACTATTGTCCTCATCTTTGTCTCCATATTTATTACAACGTTTCGGCCCTTTAGTATCTGTCTATATTTCTGAGATGAGGTATTATGTACACTATTTTCATTATTCGGACTATTGTCCTCATCTTTGTCTCCATATTTATTACAACGTTTCGGCCCTTTAGTATCTGTCTATATTTCTGAGATGAGGTATTATGTACACTATTTACATTATTCTGACTATTGTCCTCATCTTTGTCGCCATATTTATTACAACGTTTCGGCCCTTTAGTATCTGTCTATATTTCTGAGATGAGGTATTATGTACACTATTTACATTATTCGGACTATTGTCCTCATCTTTGTCGCCATATTTATTACAACGTTTCGGCCCTTTAGTATCTGTCTATATTTCTGAGATGAGGTATTATGTACACTATTTACATTATTCGGACTATTGTCCTCATCGTTGTCGCCATATTTATTACAACGTTTCGGCCCTTTAGTATCTGTCTATATTTCTGAGATGAGGTATTATGTACACTATTTACATTATTCGGACTATTGTCCTCATCTTTGCCGCCATATTTATTACAACGTTTCGGCCCTTTAGTATCTGTCTATATTTCTGAGATGAGGTATTATGTACATTATTTACATTAATCGGACTATTGTCCTCATTTTTGTCGCCATATTTATTACGTTTCGGCCCTTTAGTATCTGTCTATATTTCTGAGATGAGGTATTATGTACATTATTTATATTATTCAGACTATTGTCCTCATCTTTGTCTCCATATTTATTACAACGTTTCGGCCCTTTAGTATCTGTCTATATTTCTGAGATGAGGTATTATGTACACTATTTACATTATTCGGACTATTGTCCTCATCTTTGTCTCCATATTTATTACAACGTTTCGGCCCTTTAGTATCTGTCTATATTTCTGAGATGAGGTATTATGTACACTATTTACATTATTCGGACTATTGTCCTCATCTTTGTCGCCATATTTATTACAACGTTTCGGCCCTTTAGTATCTGTCTATATTTCTGAGATGAGGTATTATGTACACTATTTACATTATTCGGACTATTGTCCTCATCTTTGTCGCCATATTTATTACAACGTTTCGGCCCTTTAGTATCTGTCTATATTTCTGAGATGAGGTATTATGTACATTATTTACATTATTCGTACTATTGTCCTCATCTTTGTCTCCATATTTATTACAACGTTTCGGCCCTTTAGTATCTGTCTATATTTCTGAGATGAGGTATTATGTACATTATTTACATTAATCGGACTATTGTCCTCATCTTTGTTTCCATATTTATTACGTTTCGGCCCTTTAGTATCTGTCTATATTTCTGAGATGAGGTATTATGTACATTATTTATATTATTCAGACTATTGTCCTCATCTTTGTCTCCATATTTATTACAACGTTTCGGCCCTTTAGTATCTTTCTATATTTCTGAGATTAGGTATTATGTACATTATTTACATTAATCGGACTATTGTCCTCATCTTTGTTGCCATATTTATTACGTTTCGGCCCTTTAGTATCTGTCTATATTTCTGAGATGAGGTATTATGTACATTATTTATATTATTCAGACTATTGTCCTCATCTTTGTCTCCATATTTATTACAACGTTTCGGCCCTTTAGTATCTGTCTATATTTCTGAGATGAGGTATTATGTACACTCTTTACATTATTCGGACTATTGTCCTCATCTTTGTCTCCATATTTATTACAACGTTTCGGCCCTTTAGTATCTGTCTATATTTCTGAGATGAGGTATTATGTACACTCTTTACATTATTCAGACTATTGTCCTCATCTTTGTCTCCATATTTATTACAACGTTTCGGCCCTTTAGTATCTGTCTATATTTCTGAGATGAGGTATTATGTACACTATTTACATTATTCGGACTATTGTCCTCATCTTTGTCTCCATATTAATTACAACGTTTCGGCCCTTTAGTATCTGTTTTTATTTCTGAGATGAGGTATTATGTACACTATTTACCTGACTGAGACAAACCATCTCCGGACCTGTTTTAAATTCATAGTTTTTCTTTCTAGATCGGTGTCCACTCAAGGTTATAGAACCCATAGCTGGAGGGAGAAGAATAGAATTTATTTCTTTCCCAAGGATATTAATGTTGTAAGCTGGGGAAGATTACTGAATAGAATAACCACACGAAGATTGTTAAGTAACGATAATACTTAGAACAAGAACATCACATATAAGATTCGCCAGTGGCGCGTTGGAGAAGTAGTCAACTGCTAGAAGTGAATTCCACAATGAATCTCCAGCTGCAGGATATCTACCAACCGTCCCACGCGGTCAAATATGGTACAAGACCGAATTTAATGTGGGGTTTCCGAGCCCGTAGCCTTGACCAAAAATTCCCCGTAGGCCTCGTATAAAACGGGATCGGGTAGCTGTTTCCCGAGACAAGACTCTGACCGGAGTCAGAGACTTTGACCAGAACAGCTGGAGACGAACCTTCAACTGCAGACCAACATACAGTATTTACTACTGTATTTATGTGAATGTGGACATACCCATTATCGTCCGTAGGTATGCTACAATAATTAAGATGTAAGTGAATGTAATGGATCCGACTGGAATTGGAACTCGGCTCTTCGATTATGTGGCTCTGCAGAAGGATGATGGGAATGTCATAATCGGAATATATGAGCAGCGAGAAAGTTTTAAAGAAAAATGGGAACAAAACGGACACTTGTACTTGGAATTATAAAGGGAGATGAAATTTATGGGATGTATAATGAGAAAAGGGTGCTTTCAGAATGTTAGGGCAGAGTTAGCTTAACGAAGATCTTTAAGCAAAGTTATCCTCCCTTAAATTGAATGGATGAAAAAAAGGGTTTTTTGTTACTTACCCTGTTTTAAGGCACAGGGCATTCTGGGTACGGGTGTTTGGTCATGACAAAAAGGTGAACTGGACAGATCTCCGAGGCCCTCATCTTATCATTACGCATCCTGCGGCTCTGCTTACCTTCCGAACTGTATTTCATTTAATAAAGTTTGTTAATAGTTTATCCTTTCGTTCTATCTTCTTATCTTACTTCACACAAACACGGTTGTGAACTGGGGCAGGAATTGGCGGATTAACTTTAACGCCTCAAAAACAAAACTGCTCTCTATTACTCACCAGATAGAACCATCCCAGCCTCCCGTTAGAATGTCTGACGCTCAACTCCACGAGAACACCTCTTTACGTCTGCTCGGTCTCATATTGTCTGCTGACCTGAAATGGAACAAATACATTGAGTCAATAGCTTCGTCCACCGCAAGGAAAGTTGGCTCCCTGTGCCGCGCCAGGTAATTTTTCTCGCCGGAATCGATCCTTCAAATCTACAAATCAACCATTCGCCCTTACATGGAGTATTGCCGCCGTATATTGTCTGGAGCCTTTTCTGTTTGTCTCAAGGTTCTTGATAAAATCCAAAGACGGATAAGCAATGTAATTGGCCCTGATCTGGCATCTCGTCTGCAGCTGCTCTCTCACAGATGTGCCGTTGCCTCCCTCTGTCTTTTTTACAAACACTTTCACGGTAATTGCTCCAATGAGCTGCTTTCGCTAGTTCCCAGACTTCATGAATTTAAGCGTTCAACTGGGCTGGCATCTCGCTCTCACCGTTTCACTGTCGAAACTGTTAAATGTAGCCGTCTCTTCTACTCCAACAGCTTCATGTCTCGCACTTCTCGCCTGTGGAACTCCCCTCAGCTTCCCTGATAGCTATAATCTCCAACTATTCAAATGTAATGTCAATCGACGTCTTCAGATGCCCTGATCTATCCCCTATCCTTCTCCTCATCCTTTCCTCTATCACTCCTATTTGCTCTCGCGCCAACCCTGAAACCCTTTACGTGCTAGTAGCTTCATGCATTGCTTGGGGTTGAATGCATTAAAAAAAAAAAACATTTCCCCGCCCCCCCCCCTTGGAAACATAACACCGCTTCTGGTTTCGGTACCATATGTAGCGGAGAGGAGTATGGGCTATTTGAAGGATGTATGATGCCTAACTGCAACATATGTTGAAATTATCTTTTGCTATTTTATATTTGCCCGGATGTAATCTGCGTGGTGATGTGTGTGTAGGTGGTCCAGCTGTGGTGATATAATGTTTAGCAGTGTGACGGATTTCATCTGTATGTGTTAAAGGCGTGGTTAGTGTAGGAAATTTTTTTATCAATCCATGTAGACCATTAGCCGTTGGTATTGTTGAACTAATTCCTGTTGGCTTGTAGATTGAGGTGATTCCCTTTGTTCTTAGGTTTGTGTTACTGTCAATGAGAGAGTGTATAGCCATATTCACTGATAAATCAAAATGGGATAGGAAATCTGCTCCTAGGATAGGTGTTTTCACATTTGCTTGTGTGAAAATCCATGGAAAAGATCTTCTTAGACCCAAATCGAGCGTTAGTGATATCTCACCGTATGTTTCTATCTTTGATCCATTTGCTGCCTGCAATGTGTATGTGGAGAATGTAGGTTTTTGTTTTGTATTTGGTGGGATAACACTGATCTGAGCGCCGGTGTCGACTAAAAATAAATATCAGTTATTTCTGTCCCGGATGTAAAATAGACGACTCTCTTGTTTTAATCCAGCAGCTAATGTCGTCTTTACTTGCTGCCGGCATAGTCGTTTCCCTGGTGTTGTGTAGAAATGTGAGAAGTTTTCGAATTGAAATTGCATGGTTCAGTGCACTTCCTTGCATTTCTTCCAAATTTATAATGATACCAACAGGTATCGTGTGTAATTTTCTCTCTGGAGAAAGAGTTCGATCTACTTCGACGTCTGTGTAGTGAGTAGGATCTATTTCTGAATGTTGGACGAGAACGCTGAGATTTCTGTGCTTGTACCAGACTCTGTACTTGTAAGCTGAGATTCGCCATTTGCTTATACAGCTGCGACAATTCAGATGACTTGTCTGGTAATGTTGCTGTATCTGTTGGTGCATGTGATGTGGCGTATACATTTTTGTCTTGGTTGTTGTCATGTATTTTGTCTGCTATTTCTGCTATTTTCTCCAGCTGTAAATCATCGGGGAGTGATGCGGATATCTGTGTTGTATGTGTTTGTAGTTTATCCATCCACAGTTTCTTTAACACCATTTCAGACATGGTGTTGTCTCCTAATAAGGATCTTTTCTTAAAAGCTGCGAAGGTTTCATATATCCCTGGTTCACATTATTGAATAAGTCGTGTAACCTTCTTTCCTCCGATTTACCGACACGTCTAATAATTGCAGCTTTCAACGCGTCATAAGGTTTTTCTTCCGGCATGTCATTAAGTAGATCCACTACCTCGGATGCTACATCTGCGGGAAGTTTTTCGACAACGTAGACATATTTTGAACTTTGCGATGTAATTTTCTTTGCATTGAAAATTGCATTTAATTGTGCAAACCAAATTTATACGTTAGTTGGGTTGTAAGTTAGTAAGTTAATTGTTATAGCGGCTTCCATAGGTTCCGTAGTGTGTGTATACATTTTCTATGTGTCTTGATGATTATGGTTATATGTTAAAAAAATGTGTTGCTTATTTTGTTGAAGCTTTTCTTTCAGTTGGAAATTTGTGAGTTCATTTCACGTCGATTGGTCACCACTTGTGGGGTTCAGCGTACCCGGATTAAAGGATAATTTAATACGGGATACCCTGCCCACAAAATACAACGCAAATTTCAAGAAGAAACAACACGATAAGGAACGTTTGTAGAAAACAGAATATTGTATATTTATTATCTTGTGAATAGGGTAAAAAGAATTAATGTTTTAGTTCATTTAAGCAAAAATGTGATTTTGACAAAAATGTCTGTGTTCGCTGTCTTTCAACAGAGTAGCAGAGTAATGTCTGTTTCTTTTGTTTTTGTATAGGTGCAAAGGAAAAAGGGGCGATTAATTTAAGTTGAAAAAGAGATTGTGAATGAGGAATAAAGATAAAAAGGAAAATGTACTTATGAATTGTTTTGGAGTCAGTTGTAAATTTGTTGTTGTTGTTGTTTTCCTTTCCTAAAACACTTTCGGCTCTTAGTGTCAGGTTGAGTCAGTGATGGAATTTACTGTCAGTCTTCTATGATCTCTGCGCCCTTCTGACTCGACTGACTTGAAACTCTGTATTTATTGTTGACTTTTTTTTCACACTGGCTCGTTATCTTTTTTTGGTTTAGCAAATCGCCTCCTTTCATTGGTCAGAAAATTAATTTCACACCTTATTGCGAAATCTGTTTTTAATCGTTTTGATCCGATTTTGCGGGTGTGCAAATCTACTTTGTGTTTTTTTAGTCATTTGTTGGAATGATATAAGATTTGTATCCTATATAAGTAATAAAATATTAAAATACATAAAAATTGTTCCAAAGTGTGAATGTGCAGATGTTTAATTATAGTTAATTTAATAGTCCTGAAAGGGGGCAAGCTAACCAGTCCGTGGTTGAAACTCGTCGACATTCAAATTAATAATGTGTCGGTGAATGACTCAGTTCATAAGCTCAAATGAAATCACTTGAATAAAGTGATTTGGGGATGGAAAGTAAAAATCCCAAAAAGGCGACGTGCAGAATGAAGAAAATGCCGAACAAGGAACGTAAATCTAGATATTGGCGGTAAACGAAATCAAAGTGCCGTGTTGTTAAGTAGATGTGCTGATGGAAACGAGTATCAAAATGTGGCCCGATTGCTAAGCAACCAATCATGATAGCATTAGACATCATAATGGTGTTTATGCAAACAAATGTTAAAAGAATTAACATGCAAAAACAAGGAATAAATTAACGAAGCAACTAGAATGAATTTAATCAAAGCAAAGGACTGGTTCGCTCAACAAAAAGACGGTATTGTTCAACCATTAGTCCAGAGCGACGGCATAGAAAAAGGAAAAGAAAAGGCAGTATTACTACATCTAGCCGAAAGAGAGAGTAAGCTGAGAAGAGAAAGAAAGGCAGTATCCGTGTCTTTCCTAGAAGGAAGAAATAAAAAAGGTAAGAAAGCAAAATAAACAAAACAGGAAGGACCGCTTCACTGTTTAGGCGGAAGTCGCTTCTACTTCCTTCCGGTAACCCATCCGGTCAGAGTGCATATTTATTTTGCAAAATTACAAAATTGTTACACAAGGCTGAATGGGAGGAAAAGGAGGAGGCTGGTCTTCACTAGCTAATCTAAATCCTAGTCAAATCCACTTGTAGAGGAACGTGTGGGTTTGCAAGTTGTTGAATTAGGAACACGTGCTGTTTATTCCTGCTAGAAGAAGATCCAACTACAAGAAAATGGCGGACTCAAGTTGAGTCCAACCGAAGATGTAAAGAAAACAAACAAGACCGATACATATATCAACAAATATATGTATTAAAGTGACAAAGACATTAACATTTGTGTTTGTGTGTGAACGTAAAGAGTTTGTTCTTTGGTGAATGTTCGTACGTACGTGTATGTGCGTTTCATGGCGTTTTCCCATAAGTGGGCAAAACGCAGATTTCTACGAGAGATCACATTTTTAAATGTGTCCGCTGAAATGCAAAGTGGAAAAGAAGAGAACGAGGCAAGAAGTCGACCAGTATCTATAGTGTAGGGAGAGTGACCCCTAGTGAACAGTCAGGGAATTCAGGAGGAGGTAACTCCGGCACACTCACGGCCCATTCCTTCATTACAATTTACTCATTCATCAAAAGAATTTATTCAGCACAACTCAATCCAGCATACGCCAAAATACCGATTCACAAGGAACCTACAAAAATCCATGAGATAAAAATCTGTCCGTTTTTGTTTTTGTTTTGTTTTTCAAAAATATATAAAAATTTCGTGATTCTTTGGTGAGAGTAGATAAAGCCCCAAAACAAAGTTAAAATTGTAAGACGAAATAAAATAAATGTTAATATGACCTATCCACCCTTCGAAAGAAACAGATATTTATTGTATATAAGAATACAATTATGGCACAAGGCCGAAAAGGGAGAGGGATTGAAGCTGGTCTTCACTAACTATCCTATACCTAGCTAATTCGATTCACGATCCATTCACTCATTACAATTTGCACATTCACCACAAGAACTCGTCCGTCGCCAACCAATCCTCCATACACCATAATACCACATCCTCTCAAGGGGGCACCTACAAAAACGCTCCCCATACCATAAAAATTTAATGATCATAAATTATATATATAAAAATCTAAAGATGAAGAATGAGAGGGAAGGAAGATGACCCAATAATAAACTAAACATGAACCCAAAGTAAACTAAACATAACTGATGTTAGTAGGGCCCGTCCAACCCCCAAAATGAGAGGTCGCTGTATTCTGCCGATTTGGACAAAATCAAGAGGCTCTCTCGCTAAGGGAATGGGAAAAGGGGACATTTTCCAAGCGTAGATTAGATATGGCACAAGGTCGAAAGTATGGGGCACCCAGTAAGGATCGAGCTCAATATTCAGTCGTAATTGGTCTAGCAAGACAAGCTTGTTAACCATTACACCACGCCGAAGTGCCCAACCCTTCGACAGAAACATCCGACCAGAGAAGGATCAGAAGAAGAACCAAGAAACTCTGTGTATATATAATGTCTTCCCTATTTCTTTACTTAAGTAGATGTTTGTAAAACATCTTTCCTTTAAGCAAAGGTTCCTATTAGTATCTCCGAACTGTTCATCAAGGTTTTATATATTGAATATACATGATTTTCGAAACATTGAAGGTTTTGTTAGAATTCAGAAACACTGGTACATCACAAAACATTGTCATTCAAAGAAGCTAATCCACTTCCGGTTACCAAACCGTTGGATGCGACATATTGAAGGCAGGAGGAAAACAGCTAATGGGAGAGAAAAATACTCTTTAGAGATGCAAAAGATAGGAAGCTGTGGAGAGCCATTTTCACCTACATTTTGGAGGGACATGACACATAAAAAAAAGAATGTCTTCAATTGATTGCTGTCCATCTTACCTGTGCTACTCAGCCGTAGGGCATCGATCAGCGAGAAATCTCAAAGATTAAACTTTTGAATGATGATTTTTAAGAAAAAAAGCCGGTTTCTCCAAGTTTTCAAATTTGGTGCAATACAGTCTTCCTAATTCCGTTTCACTCCTGTCAACCGTGTATAAGATTAATGAATGTCAATTTAAAAACAATTAAACTACAGTGTAACCCGGATATATGATACCCGGATATAAGAGAAACCCGAATATAAGAGAGATTTTCTCTGGTCCCAAATTAGAGCCATACTTACCTAAACAAAAAATAGACCAAACCCGGATATAAGATACTTCTTCTCCCGGTCCCGATCACTCTCTTATATCCGGGTTACACTGTAATTGCAAACAAAGACCATCTTCGCAAAGAAAGAAGTGATTTGTTTTTTTAACAGAAAGAGAGAGAGAGGAAAGGTAAGAAGCTATGAAAGAGGGAGAATGAAAAAAGAGCGAAAGAAAAGAAAGAATAGTAATTACTCGGAGAGAAAGGGAAAGAAAGCATTAGCATTCATGCATATGTATTTCTATAAAAATGTTAAAATAAATCTAAATGTTTTCCCAAACACTGACAACTTGCAGCTTTCAAATTAGCATCTGAAAACGCAGACCCCCGCCCAACGTTGGATTAAGTATGCTTGGCTTATTCTAGAAATAAAGATAAAAACAAACGGCGATCATTAAAATTCATGCGTTTTGTCATAAATATATTCAATAGTTCTCAGTGGTGTATTATACTTTTGCCCCAACCAATTACCTACTTTCATAAACACCCTGCGTAACAGGGTGGGCATGTACGCATAGTGGAAATTGACGGATCTTTTAAATTCGCCACCCACCCTGTAAAACTACCAAAGCTGGGTAGCAAACCGTTAATCCGTTATTCTTTGATTAACGAAGTTGTCGTTTTCGTTGACGGTTTAACTCTTAAATTGACTTGGAAAATTATCACAAATGGGTACTTACAATAAAAAAAAAACTTAACTTCATTACACTATTTACATTTTATTTTATTTACTTTATCCACTGTGCCATGTGTCCTTGAGGCGTTAGTTAGATCCAGTAACAGGACCCAAAGTTTGTGAGTTCAATACCCAGTTAAAGCAGTGGAGAACTTGGAGAGGGGAATTAACAAGCGATAACTTATAACTGACTTCCATTAAACATGGCACGTAGAACTAGAACAGGCTAACCCAGTGAGCGAAATAAAGGGTTCAGTTCGACATTCCAACCACCTGAAGAAGGCCGGAGCGTACAAGGGCCGAAACGTTGTAATAAATATGGCGACAAAGATGGAACAATAGTCTGAATAATGTAAATAGTGTACATAATACCTCATCTCAGAATTATAGACAGATACTAAAGGGCCGAAACGTTGTAATAAATATGGCGACAAAGATGAGGACAATAGTCTGAATAATGTAAATAGTGTACATAATACCTCATCTCAGAAATATAGACAGATACTAAAGGGCCGAAACGTTGTAATAAATATGGCGACAAAGATGAGGACCATAGTCCGAATAATGTAAATATTGTACATAATACCTCATCTCAGAAATATAGACAGATACTAAAGGGCCGAAACGTTGTAATAAATATGGCGACAAAGATGAGGACAATAGTCCGAATAATGTAAATAGTGTACATAATACCTCATCTCAGAAATATAGACAGATACTAAAGGGTCGAAACGTTCTAATAAATATGCCGAGAAAAATGAGAACAGTAGTTCGAATAATATAAAAAGTGTACATAACTCATTTCAGAAATATTGACAGATATTAACTTCGTTAATCGTCAATTAACTTTGTCAATAGTCAGTCAGTTAACACTTCAAAAATGTGACGGAAGTTATCGATAAATCGTTAACTTTAAGTTCTGGGCCTATTCCCGTTGAGGTCTCGTAGCATTGACAGTTTTAACTTCGACGACATCAATAGATTCAAGTTCTTCATATGCCATGATGACGTTCAAAGTTGGCGTGGAGGGGGGGGGATAAATCGTTGGCGAATGATTAAAGCGATTAACGCATTAATGGTTTGGTACCGAGTTCTCTGGAAACTACCTAAAGTTTTTTCACTTTAAACATTGACTTGAAGGCAACAATTTGCCCAACGGAACTTATTGATGAGAACATGCAAATTATATCATAAAGTCACTGAGATGCAGGGGTTTACTAAATGCGAGAGAATATAAGAAAGAAAAAAAAAGAAAGCATTATTAAAGAGGAACAATAAAAGAATAAGAATGATATCCCACTTTAATCAAAGATGACAAATGTTAATCTAGTTCTGTGAAACGTTTTTGTGGCCTTCATAAATGAAAATAGCTTCTCACAGACATATGTGGAACGAAACATTACCATAATCTTTGTGGCAAACTTTCTGATGTTCTTAAATGTCTGAGGAAGTTATGAAAAAAATCCGGGTACCCCTACTTCTAGGTACTTTCCCTTGAGTGTTGAGTCAGTCTACATTTCCAGTAGTCCCATCTGTAGACTCTCCTCTGCCTGAGCAACATCAAAAGTGAATGGTTCTGAGAATAAAGCAAACTGATCTTCACAAGATGAAAAATCACAAAATCTTTGCTGAAATTCCTTTGACAGCAATTCCAGATAACTGTCGTACTTAGCAAAGATAAATACAGACTCAGTATTGGCAGATTTTTCAACTCTTTGGACATAGGAAAATGAATCAAGTTTTCATGTGACAACTGGGACTTCAATAAAGCTAATTTTGCAATGAAATACTTGATATTATCATATAACTGAGTGATGAGCTTATTTTTATCTTGTAATTTCAAATTAAGGTCACTTAATTGGAAAGTAATATCCACTGAAAAATCTAGATCTTGGAGCCAGCTTTCTTCTTTCAATTCATCTGTGCTTTGGCTCTTCATCACCAAAAAACATAACAATTCCGTGTCACAATAAAAAAAATCTTTTCAGTACCTTGTGACATAAAAGCCACTAAGCTTCTGTGTAGAATGGGACAATTGAGAACTGATTATTCACGTCTTCCAAGAACTGATCGTGATGCAGAGCAAGAGCTCTGATATAGTTCTATATATGACCTAATAGATATCGATAGATATATGATCTAATTTTAAAATCTTAGAGCATAAGTTCTGCTGATAAATTATACGGTGAAAATGCTTGAATGTTGAATCTGGATATATGTTTTCTATTTTTGTACCTAACTTGGCAACAATACCATTATTTCTCCAAACCATATTGGTAGCACCATCAGTAGATAACCACACAACTTTACTCAAATTAAGGCCATAGTCACGGAGAAGCTGTTCGATTTTCTCAAAAATTTCCTGGTTTGTTGTAGTATCATGCATTGGGACCAGTTCATTTTTTTCTTCATAAATTTGAAATTCATTGTCACAAGCGCTGATGAAAATGGTGAGCTGTGCTATTCCAGCTGTGTCAACAGTCCCATCTAGAGCAATAGAAAAAAATGTTCAAAAGTTGATAAGTCTTCAACCGGAAGTTAAAAATAGTCGCTGCCATTCGAAAACAAAAAAACAACATTGAGATAGAATAAACAATCTAATCATGTTAACTGAAAAAAAAATCTCATTGATTTTAATAATTTGCATTACCAACATAGACAAAATTCTTCATGTATCACGGCTATAGAAACCTTTGTGAGGGCCGCCAAGATGCAGGTAAAAGACCGCATGCGTTCCGCGGGCCGCCAGTTTGACATACCTGGACTACAGGAATCATTATTTCCGGTTATAGCAGCGTGACAGTTTTTGCTTGCTGAGAGAATGAGGGACCGTATTCCATCGATCAACTTTGGCTCTCGTGATTACTGGCGGCTCTGTAATACTGCATTAAATTAGCGTAAGTTTCTATTCCTCTTCTCTTCACTCAATTTGACCGTCTTACCCTTCTATTAGCCATTTACCTCTTTTTGGCAAAGTACTAGAGGCTCTAAGTTGTCTTGAATGGTCACTCTTCTACATCTTTTTGTATTAATGCACATGCCCACCGAAAGGGCTCTATCCTTGGACTAGTGTTCCTAATTTTAATTAATGACCTTCATGTTCATCAGTTCTCAACTTGGTGTCTATGCTGATGCCAAATATGATAAGACTTTCTTTTACCAGTGTACTTATTGGGATTTATTTATGACTTTCTTTGAGATGCCCCTCCGATTGATATTCTTGGCAGCTGATCTCAAAAATGACCTACGCTCTATTGTTAACTGGGGCAAGAAATGGCTTATTAATTTTAACACAACCAAAACGAAACTGCTTTTTTAATTGGGAGATTCCTTTTTGGCTTCCATCAGCATGGCTGATGTTAACCTCCAGGAGAGTGACTCATTGGACTTTCTCATGTAAATGTTTTCCACTGACCTGAAGTGGAAAGATTATATTGACTCACTTGCTAAGAAAGTTGGCTCACTGTGTGTAGCTAGAAAATTTTCTCACCCAAATCTATTTTAGATGTCCATAAATTTACCATTTGTCCATGCCTTAACCATTGCTACCACATCTGACCTGGTGCTCCTGCTGTATATTTAAAAATTCTTGATAAAATCCTAATTTAGCAAAAATATTCAAAGTTTTATATTTTCAAATGGACATTTCTTGAAGTTTGCTTCTGGTCTTATCAAATGTTATGAACAAATTATTCTGGAAAATTAATATTTAAATTTGTCATTTTCTCAGTTTTGCCAAAGTTTTGTATTTCCAAAAGAAAATATCAAAACTTTTAAAAAATACATAATGTGTAAATGGCAAAAACTTGATCTGAAAAGTAAAACAGATTTAACCTCTATTGAATTTGTCTCCAAGCCATTAATTTAAAGTTCTGAGGTTCCATTCTTTAAGAGCTCAAGCTAATCGTTTGATCCTTCTATTACCCATTTACCTCTTTTTGGCAAAGTACTAGAGGCTCTAAGTTGTCTTGAATGGTCACTCTTCTACATCTTTTTGTATTAATGCACATGCCCACCGAAAGGGCTCTATCCTTGGACTAGTGTTCTTAATTTTAATTAATGACCTTCATGTTCATCAGTTCTCAACTTGGTATCTATACTGATGACTAATATGATAAGACTTTCTTTTACCAGTGTACTGATTGGGATTCATTTGTGACTTTCTTTGAGATGCCCCTTTGATTGATATTCTTGGACCTCCTATTGTCAGAGAAGTTTCTTCTTGAGCTAAAACTGGCATTGTTGCTTTTAGGCCTTCTTGTTTCACACCAGTCTGTTCAGCTTCTATAGCCCACAGGAATCATTTTTTCTCGGTGTACCAGTGTGTTAATTCTAGTCACAACAAACACCTATTTGTATCTGCTTGTAATAATTTTAAATGAGTCCTCAAAGAGGTTAAGTCTTTGTTGATAGAATGGGGTACTGTACAGCCTCTAACAAGTTTGGTTCTAGTGATTACTGGCAGTTCTAATTGTTTTAAAATAAGCATAAGTTTTCTATTCCTCCTCCTCTTCACTCAATTTGAGGTGTTAACATCTTGCTAAAGCAGAATGTTTTGCTTGTAAATTCTCTTCAATTTCTACTCTTGACTCATCTGGAGTATCTTTGCCTGACTTTCCACTTGTGTTATATACATATACCTCTATCATCTCTTAACTAAATCCCCATAAAGTTTGTCGACTTGAAGGTATTCCTGCAATAGTCCTTAAGAAATGTGCCCTTGAACTGGCTCCTGTTTTCTCTAAACTCTACAATAAATGCCTTGCTGTTTCTTGTTTTCCGGCTTGTTGGAAATCCTCTCCTGTAGTTCCGATCTTTAAGAACTCAGGTTAACCGTCTGACCCTTCCAAATATTAAATTTCTACCTCTTTTCGGTAAACTACTAATGGCCCTAATCATTGATGAATTATTTAAGCATCTCACATCGCAGGACCATCTTTCAGACAAGCAATATGGGTTTCGTTTCTCTAGATCCACTGCTGATGTTTTAACAATTATTGCAGAAAGAGACTATCAAGCTTTAAATAAAAACGGTGAATCTCGGGTTGTTGCTTTGGGCATCTTGAAAACGTTATACAAGGCTTGGCATAACGGTCTTCTTCACAAGTTGAAAAGTTGTTGTGTCTCTGGACGAATATTTTAACTGGTTCAGTCTGTCGTGTCAATGAGAAAACTGTCCTGGTGACAATCCTGCTGACAGTCCGATGTCCTGGTGATGGTCCGTTTTTTTTCCCGGGCATGAAGGTCTGAGTTCGCCTTAACCCTAGAACACTAACCATCAATTAAAGTTACACCACTACTAACCCTGGGTATATCATACCCGATTTTGAAAATATCAAAAAAATATATATATAAATCTTTATTTGAAATATTTTACATGCAGGCACTTCAAACTTTACATTTTGAGTTAACATTAATAGAAACTGAAAAAAACATGTTATTTAGGTAAGAAAATCAGGTACTGAAAATTGTAATTAAAAATAGAAAAATTTGCGCTGGGTACTATATACCCATGGTTAGTGTTCTAGGGTAAAAATTAATCATGGCCGTCTAATCCATACATAACCACCAAATGAAAATAAAAAAGAAACGAAAATAAATAATGCTATGTAATATCGGTACCCTTTCATTACAACTGAAGTAGAACCTTGAGGCAACAGAAATATGTCTCTACTGAAGGATACTGAGAATGCTATGGTGTGAACAGGTGAGCAATGACGAAGTTTTAGAGAAAATTGAAACAATAAAGATACTTAGCAACAGAAAAATATATTTTAAATTTATAGAGCATATAATGCAGAAAGAGGACTTGGAAAATTCTTGTATGAAAATTTGTATGATGCCTCTGAAATCGTTTGTTATACGAACAAGTTTAAAGGCATCATACAAATGTACTCTCATTAATTCTTGTATCAATATATAAAACGAAGACTTTATGTAATCTATTAATTTAATAATTAATTATTTAAAAACAAGAAATGCGTAAGTGATAAATAATGCATTGCATTAGTTTTTACGATGTTGTAACTATAAAAATTTTCTTGGAAATAAACAATTTAATAAACAGTGTTTAATATTTTTGCTGTGAATTCTTAAGAACAAAATCGTTTATTAATTCACTACATATTGAAGGCTAGAGAGAGAAGGGAAAGCAGCCGCCTAACGAGCTTGTGTAGACGATTGGCAGAACAGGGGTTAGCAGAGATTGCAAAAATACGGGCTTTACTAACGTCTACAAAGTGTAGGAAGTTGTCGATAGCCATGATCGCTTACGTCCTTAATGGAGACAGCACACAGAAGATGAAAAATATCAGATGAAATTAAAATTTGGACAAGGGAGACAATCGCAAAATAATTTTATGAGTTATTTCCCTTGCTATTCGTAAGATAGCCATGACCGCTTACGTCCTTAAGGGAGACGGCACACAGAAGATGAAAAATATTAGATGGAAATTAAAATTTGGGCAAGGGAGATAATCGCAAAATAATTTTATGAGTTATTTCCCTTGCTATTCATAATTTACTGATAGTATTTTATAAAGTTTCTAAGTTTTTATCTACTATGCACCCAATTTATATATTTTTCATATATTTATATATTCAGGGGCATTATACAAATTTTGTACTATTATTAATTCTTGTATCAATATATAAAACAAACACTTTATGTAATCCATTTATTGATTTTTTTAAGCGTTTCACCCCAAGCAAGGCGGAAGCCATTAGCATGCAAGGGTTACAGAGAATTGGAGCGAGAGCAAAGAGGAGTGATAGAGGAAAGGACGAAGAGAAGCAAGGCATCTGGGGATGTCAATTGACATTACATTTGAATACTTGGAGATTATAGCTATCAGGGAAACAGGAAAAGGGGAGGGAGTTCCACGGGCGAGAAGTGCGAGACATGAAGCTATTGGAGTAGAAGAGATAGCTACATTTAACAGTTTCGACAGTGAAAGGGTGAGAGCGAGATGCCAGCCTAGTTGAACGCTTAAATTCATGAAGTCTGGGAACCAGCGAAAGCTGCTCATCGGAGCAGTTACCGTGAAAGTATTTGTAAAAAAGACAGAGGGAGTCGACGGCACATCTGTGAGAGAGCGACTGCAGACGAGATGCCAGATCAGGGCCAATTACATTGCTTATCCGTCTTTGGATTTTATCAAGGACCTTGAGACAAACAGAAGGGGCTCTATACCATATATGGCAGCAATACTCCATGTAAGGGCGAATGGTTGATTTGTAGATTTAAAGGATTGACTCCGGCGAGAAAGATTTCTTGGCGCAGCACAGGCAACCGACTTTCCTTGCGGTGGATGAATTTAATAATTAATTATTTAAAAGCAAAAAGTGCATTACTTTTGACTGAATTTCCAGAATCTTTTCATTGGAGTTGCTAGATTACACCCATCCATTGTTGCACATAGAGCCTTCCTGGAGTGTTGCAGTGATTTCCAAATAGAGCAGCGCGACTCATAGATGCCATAGAAGAGGATAGCATGTGAGGCGGTATATTTGAAAGACAATCAAAGATTTAGAAACAGTTTCAGAAACTCTTATGCCAAAAATAAACATGAATTCAAAATTCAAAATATTATTATGGATTATTTGTAATGAGTTCCGGTGTAAATAGTTATAAATAATTATTGGTCGATTTTATTGTTCTTTTTTTTTTAATGTACTGTTATTATTTAAAAACAAGAAGTGCATAAAAAACAATGCTTGGCTTCTTCACAACTTGAAAAGTTGTTGTGTCTCCGGGCGAATATTTTAACTGGTTCAGACTTTAGTCTATCGTGTCAATGAGGGAGGTGCTGCCACAGGATTGGAATCGCCAGGGCTGAGTAACTTCTTCCATTTTTACAATGAGGAGAAACATGGCCCTAGGGCCTAATTATAGTACAGGGGCGTTAATGACGCCTCGATAAGCCCTCAAAGGTTAACTCCTGTACCACTGTGCTGTGATAGAGTAAATTTCTCCATCAAGTTTTACTGTTAATTATTTTGTTTTGTATTGATTAAATCAAATCTTTTAAATTATTGATTTTTGATGCATACGATATTGCATTGTTTTTATTTTGTTTTAATTTACGTTCGACCTTTTTTACTTTAACTTTACTAATTTAATTTTGTATGATAAATATTGGTCACAAATATTGAATAAGATTTCAGTTTTTATTTCCGGAAAAATAGTTGAATTAAATTCTATTGTATTTCGAACACTGTATTTTTCGTTTAATTTCGAATGTACGACTGGAGTTGGACTCAAAATATGGTGCAATTTAAAACAAAATTCCACGCGATATAAGGGAGGTAACTCAATATTTGGTACACAGAAATCGGAAGTAAACTCACTTTTGACTGTCGTAAATTTTCTAAAGCGAAATACTTACAACAATTTCGTGGGATAAATAAAGCAACTTTCATTGAAACTAACTTTCAAAATATATATACTGCTAGCTAAGAAACAAATTTTTTTTTCCTAAATTGTTGGAAATCTATTTTTCATTTTTTCCTTCTTTAATGTTGCATCAATATTACGACAGTCTCCAACCAATGCGAACAGTCTGACACGTGCTGAACTGTTGTGTTTTCAGAAATTTATAGTACGTCTTTCTCTAATTGAAATAATGACTAAAAAGCATAAAGAAATGGAATCGGAATCTGATATGGAAAGCATCGATTCAGATGAAGAAGTAAGTAGCTTTTTTATTTACTTATTTTCGGATGTGAATAATTTTATTTATGTCGTAAACTCCAAAATTGTTCAGTGTTTCCTCTCAACAACGTGCCTTTTTTTTTTTCGTTTAAAGGAAGTATTATTTAAAATTTTAACTAAGTTATTGTGCATATTTTCTGTTTAAATTATTTTTGGTCATTTATGAAGTGTTTCTTGAAAAAAATATCCCAATAAAAAAAAATAATAAATGGTTTATTTTATTTATTTTTTTTTTTTAAAAAAGTTTCAAAGAAAATTTAACATCGTTACTTGTTTTTGAACTTTTCTTCAAGTTATATTAAAACTCTTAGTCTTAAAAAATAAATCCAAACCGATGAAATAATCGATGAAATAATTAAGAAAAAATATTTATCCCGATTGAATGGTGATTTTTTTTTTTTAAGCTAAAACAGACATAAAAAAAAAAAAATCTATCTAAAGCTGAAACTGATGGATAAATTAAATATATCTGAAAGTAAAATAAATAGTAAAAATACCTCAGACATTTTGACGATTTTTTTTTTTTTTTTTTAAAGGTTTTACTTTTGCTGGTACTGTTAAGTTTAGCGTTACAAACGATTTGCGCATAGCAACCACTTGTCTTTAAGTCATGCATCAGAAATAAAAAGCATCCAAAAGGCAAAATATTGAATCCCCCTCGCCCCACCTCTTGTTTTTTAACCCCTTCGAAAATAAAAACTGAAATTTTAACTTAATCATCCCAAAGAAAAATGCAGTGACGTATTTAAATTAAATATTAAGTCTTAAGAAGAGATTTTCGGCACATAAGCTCACAAAAAGAAGTTGTGGAGGACAAACAAATTTCGTTTGAAACGGAGAAAATACAGTACTCCTAATCAGTGAGGGCTGATACTACATGATATAACATCATAATGTATGGATTGGTGTTCTCATAGATGAAGCTGTCAAAAATTTCTTTTGATTATAAGGGTCACTAGAAGCCGGTTCGCTACAAATGTTGCAAAAAAACACTATATCTCAGTCGAAATCGAAACAGATCAGTTATGAGAGGACGAGAGCTCACTGAACAACTCTGTTTATCATAAATGCTTCTGACAAATAAAAAATGAAGAAGGGAGGGGAGGTAGTAAGTTACCTTAAGTAACAAGGTGGCAGACCTGCGCATCTCTCTCCTTTCGGTAAAACGATTTCAAAAACCAGAGCGGCCTTGCTTTGGAGAACCAGCATAGCAAACACTCCGCCTACCACATCTGACCGCAACCCAAACACCAACAGGTAATTTCACTTATTTTTCCACAAAGCAACAGAAATGTGCTTCTACAGAAGGATACTGAGAATGCCATGGACTGAACCTGTGAGCAACAATGAAGTTTTAAAGAAAATGGAAACAAAAAGAACACTTAATATCAGGAAGAGAGAATTGAAATTTCTCAGGCACATGATGTGGAAAGAGGGCTTGGAGAATTTGATACTCCTGGGATAGATTGAAGGCAAGAGAGCCAGATGAAAAAAAAAAAACATAACATACTAGGTTTTAGGAGAAATA